>JAIXMO010000063.1:0-159352 GCA_025677825.1 Helicostylum pulchrum
AATACAGCCAGCAAATGCAGCAACTGCATAAACAAACGGGTGTAACCAAAGTGGGTAAAGTGGAGGTTGGTTATAGACTTTATCAATAAATTCAAGAGCTTCATCTACAGATACTTCACCATGTGAAACCAACTTTTCCAAACGGTATATATCGGATAAACGATGCATTTCAAACGTTTGATTCTGACGAATAAAATGTGTTTCGGTTGTATGAGTTGTGGAATCAATAAATGTAACCAACATAACGCTCGGCATATAAATATATTCCGCTTCTACTCCCAATGTACGTGATACACGATGCATAACATACTCCAATCGATGCGCTGGACACCCATAAAGCATAAGTGATTTACATAACTTTCTTAAAAACTCTTGCTTTTGTAAAATATTTGCAATTTCAAATGTGATTCGGATACGATCTTCTAGTGTAATCGGTTCAAATTGTGAGGCGGTAGTGAGTATACTATCATTGGATGATCGACGAGAGAAGGAAGGTGTAGTCTTTTTTCGTTTTTCTAGACTAGGTACCAAGTATTTACTAGATGCAACTTCTGATAACCAACTACTAGATCTTTTGACTAATGGAGGCCGTTTAAGCTTTTTACTAGGCTCTTGTAATAAAGGTTTCGTACTGGTCTGAGATGGTAAACTGACTAATGATACCGGTCTGCTTTTTTTACGTTTTAATTGAAGAGATTTACGCTCCTAGAAAAAAAAACATTAGTATATAATGCGTGTGTCCTGTGTGTGTGTGTATGTTTAAATAAGTACTTTTGAATGCTTCTTCTTTTTTGGTTTTTCGTTTTGATTTCGTACAGCTTCCAATTTCATTAAACTTGCTAAAACACTACCCCCACCTAACACTGGTCCAGTAGGTTGTAAGCTAATTTCCTCTTCGTCGATACGATTTTCGTGTCTACTTAAAATTGCGGTTTGTAACGGATCTGGAGTCTGTTGCGGGTGTCTTTTGACACTCAACATGCGCTGAACCAGTGCGGCTGATTCCACAACATGATCCTGAAACCGAACATGACGGTCTTTGGCTTCATCTTTATCTAACGCCGCTTCAACTAAACTATTTGCTTCCGAGTCCTCTGGTATAAATTCGACCTTATGATGATCATTATTAAGAGAAGGTAACTGGCTACATGTTAAGGAAGAATCGCCATCATCAAAAGAAGCATTTCTTGATACGATTTTAGCATCTATATCACTATCAATCTCCGGGTCTGATGCAATTTCTTCAATATTATTATTTGCTTTTATATAATCATTCATAATATTATTCATACTTTTTAACGATGTGGGAGATTCAGGGTAGTTTAAGATCTTGAAGTCAATATGTGAGTTGCTGCTGGTAGTTAATGCTAACTCGGGTAGCCTAGGCCATGATGCAGAATGAATATCGTGCAACGTAGGTCGTACAGGCGGACTAGGCGGGTTGGGTGAACGTTCATCGTTGTCGTTGGCGGAAATATCGACTTCTTCATTAATAGCATAATCCGTACTGTTGCTTTCATTATATTCGTCTGCATTGCTCTGTTGGTCAGTCTTTTTTGTACTCTTTTTAAAAAATTTATCCATAATTTGTATTTAGAAAAAAGTGGTTCTTTTTTTCTTTTACTTTTTTTTGTATGCTAAAAAAAAGGGGGTATAAAAATAGTGTTGATAAGATAAAAAGAGAAAGCAAAAAAAAAAAAAGAAGAATTATAAATACTTTTTCAGAATGAGACATTTTCTTTTCGTTTATCAGATACCGCTGTCGTAAAAAAAATGCTCGCTAAAGGTTTTAATTTAAGCAATCCATTGGCCCGATTTTTTTTTTTTGAGATTTTTTATTTATTTCGTTATCTCTTTCTAAGAGTAAATAGAACTGCTTTATTCTATAAAAAAAAATTAAGCGTATACGTGTGTAATGTTGATAAGTAACTGCATATAAAAAAGATACAGCAAAGAGTTCGATATCAGTGTGAGATCTAGAGCTATCTATCTTTTCTGCAAGGCGGAAGGAAAACATTTTTTAATCAACCTACTTTTTGTGTAACGATCCTATCAAAATCTACAAAATTTTCTGAAACAGGTAAAAAAAATCAGAACCTTGCTTTATTATGGAATTCCTTGATCTTTTAATAAAACTGAGTTTTTATAAAGATGATATCTGACCATACAGATAAAGTTTTGCATAGTTTTTTAGGTATATTAAACTTAAACCTGGAACATTTTTTTTTAAAAAAAAAAACGAAGAGGCGATTACACTAAGCCATTTTGAAGTTTTTAGGTTTCTTTTTTTTTCACTAGTGGTAAATATTTAGATCTGTCATACGTTCTTCTTTTTTTTAGATTTTTTTTATTCGTATAAAAGATTACAAAGAGTATTTTCTACTTGTTTATTTATTTTTGGCTTTTTTTTTCCATAAAATAAAGTATATGGTGTATTTGAATTTTGCCGAGATTTTAGTTATGCTATTAGCTTAATACCCAGAATTCTGGTCTATAATGTTCTATTTTCAATGCTTAGAACGACTATGATTCCAATGTTAAAATAATAGAGTAAAATATAATTATGTAACTAGGTCATTAGTAATTCTGTACAGCCGGTGCAACGTACTAGACTTTTCATGTATCTCTTCCAATCTAAAAGGGCTTACTCTTTGAGTAAGGCTTTAATGGAGATCTCTATCTTGTTCTTTAACATCGGGTGACTTAAATTGATTCACATGGCTTGTAGTCTCCCATACCCCTCCCTCCATCACATAAACATCTTATCGGACAGACTCTACAGCATAATACATTTAAGTAAGGGCTGAAAACGTGTTTTACTGTCAGAAAATATTATTTTTTTATAAAGCTTTAGTAGTACGCTGGTAATTATACTTTTTACTACTTTTTTTCTTTGTACGTCATTTATAACTTTTTTTCTACTGACGCCGCTATCTTTTTAATAGTGTGGTCTTTTAAAATCACTTGGTACACCACAGTAATCAATTTACTAATTATCGCGAACACTTCAGCTTCACCTTATTTTCTTGGTATATTTACTTGTTACCATCGTACTTGCTAACTTCTATAAAGAATTACATATACATTATTTGCACACTTATAGAAATAAATTAAGACATGCAAACTATACGGAAAATACGTGGGCGCAAGCATATGTCATTTCTATTAAGTGGCAGGTTAAATAAATATTTGTAACTTTCAGATATTAAGAGTATTTGGAAGCATCTATTCTTTTTTTTAAAAGGCTCTAATATTTTCTTGTGTCTTTTTTAATTTAAATTTACGTACTTCTTTATATAAAGAGTTAGACGTAACCTCTATAGAGCTATAAAAACTATTGTACAAAGAGTAACCAAAAATATGTCAAAACATCTCGTGAAAATTACGTATTTAGCAAGTCTACAAAAATAAAACTATATATTCTATGTAAATAACATAAATACATGTTAAATTTAAGTTTGCATAAATCGGCATTATTACGGAATATTTTTTTTAACGCTAGATATAGTAAAATGAAAGAAAGTTGTTTCTATTAATCATTTGAAAACAGGTACAACTTTAGCCACTTGTTGGGGATGCATAGGTTACACGATTGCAAATGAGGGAAAAAAATACCCTGTTACAAAGAAGGTGTATTTTGTGTAGGCCCACCATCTTTTTTTCTATTGGAGCAGAGTGGGTGCCTGAGGTTAATATTATACAGGTATAATAACCAGCGGTATTATATAAAAAAAAAAACTATCTTTTTAAAAAACTATAAAATATGACTGACACCATGTAAGAGTATATAAACCTGGGATTTTCACAATGGTTTATAAGTCATTATATTCTTAAAACGGTTATTATAAAGAACAAATTCATATTCTAATACGACACATGACTTGCACCTTAGCAGCAACAAAAAAGAAAAGGTTACAGCTTTCATTAACCTTTGTGTTCCCCAATACTCTTACCAAAAAAAAAAAAATCTCGATATATGCCATTCCAGAACTAGATTAGATTTGTTCCTGAGTTTTTATAGTTTTGTTTTAAAAATAAATCAAAAACGCTGTAATATACCTTTAAACGTATTCTAATCGTATGTATTGAATCTAAAAAGCACTGTATAACATAATATCGCTCTTTTTTCTAATAATTATATATAAATTAGTCGATATAATTATATAATACTTGAGAAATCTTAAAAAAGAGAACTCTGAGATGAATCAAGACAGGAACAATTTTTTTCTTTTTGATCCGGTAACCCCGTATTACACAATGAACATCTTTTAATTACCAGCGCATCTTTTTTTTTTTTTTTTCTCTCTCCATAACCGTTTTCTTTTTTAAACTTTACTTTTTTTTTTTCGTTTTCGTTTTTGTTTTTGTTGTAATATAATAGTATGGATGGTTCGTTCTGGTTAATTTGCGATAGACCAAACCACTGTCACTGTGACTGGAGAGTGACAATTGTAGAATGTATAGAGAATAAGGCCATGTTTTATATATATACTGTAAATATAGTATGGTCGCTTCTTATTACAATTACAGGTACTTCAACCGAACAAAAAATGTTTTTTTTTTACATACATGCAAATCTAATAATAAGAATAAAAAAAGGTGTCGCAATATTATATGATCGAGTTATTCGAAAGAAGTTGCCTATATTCGACTATGAATCATCTTTAGGACGTTATATTCGACCACGGCCTATTGAATCTATGATATTGTTTGGAGTTATTTTCAACTTTCGTAAATACAAAAAATTGACCTAGTGTTTTATATATGTGTATATAACCCTTTCGTTTCAATATTAGTTAGAGCATTGGATGCTGTATTGCTGGTTTCAAACGCAGTACCAAATGTTATTGTTCTTGCCTGTAAGCATTTACGTTTTTTTTTTTCGTTGTTGAAAAAAGGCTAAACGTTTTTTTTTTATTGTAGTACTATACGAATTACCATGGCAGTTCGGCCTCAGCGCATTTGCATGCTATCTTTTTGGGATTGCTCATACTGTATCACATGTAATGTATAACAAAAAAAAAACACATCATGCTTCTTTTTAACCAATATATATATATATATAAATGTAGAGTAGCAAAGTAATTCGTAACAATTGGTTTCGATCTTCAATTAAGATTGATATAATGTGTACATCCTTAATCACTTTACCATTTATCACTAACAATATCTGTGTGATTGCAGCCTCTGTTTATGCAGAACGAAACCAACTTTCTAAAGCCAAATTATTTACAGATCTCTTGTACTACTTTTGGACATTTTATTGTTTTACATTATCGATTTTTATTTCATTTGCTGGTGCTCGATTATTGAAAATCCTTGGACTTCACTTGAAAAATCAAAGTGACCCAGAGAGTTCTGCTGTACAAAAAATTAAACATGGCGTATTTAAAGTAATATGAAAAATAGTCTCGTTTATCAAGTATGAATACTTATATATATATAGGTTAAGATGGTTATGTCGATTAGTATCACCTCACTACTAATTTTCTCGGTCATCAAATGTGTTTATGGTATTTTTAGAAAAGAAATACTATTAAACGATATGCTTAATTTGTTGGTTGCTATATTTTGGACATTTGATGGCACATTGGCTTCTACATTTGTTATTTTAACGTTATTAATTAAGTAAGTCATTCTTTTTGTTTTGTTTTTGAAAAAAGTATTTTATACTAACCAATGTATATATATAGCCCTAAAGCACTTACGCAATTAAGTATTTCATCAACAGATGGTTCTGATACTTATGCAGCTACTCGATCTCAATTAGGCAATACTAGTAACAGTACACCAATTGATGTCAATATTATTACTTACCAAGGAGGGTATCCATTAAGCAACTTACCAAGCTCTAATGAACCCATCAAAGAAAAATACTACTCGTTTATGGGGTCTTCCGAATTTGAAGGATCAGCTATATCGGAAACGCATTTGTTACCCGATACCAAAAGATATAATATGTAGAAAATAAAAAGTGTCAACTTACTTGATTAAGCCAGTAACGTTATTTTATGTTAAGCATGATACAAATTGAGGTCTTGCTAACCAATAAAAGCCCGCAAAAATACATATTATAAAACCGCAAATTGGAATCGTGAGCACTTTCCTCTTTCTATTTTTTTTTTTTTATCACTTTTTTTTCTATCCTTTTTATTGCTATTAAAGGGGGGAGGAGAAGAGAATATATATATGCATAAAAACCTAAAATTATACAACATCATATCACACCAAATAATAGAAAAAATTATTTACTTTTAAAAAAAAAAAAATCCCACTTTTTTTTTAAACAAGCAAAAAAATATGACACGGTCATTAGTCCAAAGTTCGTTCAATCAAGATGAATTAGCAAATGAATGGGAAGAAGCCTTTCATAGTAAAAGCAGGACAACAACAGCTCCACAATTTAGTCAATTTAACGCAATCTTTAGTGACGATGAAGAAGACGATCCGCAACCGCAACGTTGGTTACCTGAACCAAATATCCTATCATCCAACGTTATCACAGGCTACATTGATCCAGTCCTGAGCTCTTCCACCTACCACATCCACCAAGCCGATAACGCCTTACTGACGCTAAAACACGTCGTAGCAGAAGAAGGCTGGAAAAAGGCACTTAAACATAAAAGTGGAGTGATTGTACATATGAAGAACGGTATTCATAAAGGAGATAAAACTCCAATCTTTAAAGGTGAAGCCATCATTCAAGGATTTTCACCTCAGGCAATCTTTTATGTTATTGGCATGCGTAAATTATGGGATGAACAGTAAATACAACCTTTTTTTTTTTGGAAAAACTGTGTGATACTGTATTAAAAAAAAAGTTATTAGGTACGAAGATGGTAATTTAGTTGAAAATTTAAATGATACTACTTCTTTAACATATGAAATCATGAAACCAACTACAACCAGCAAGTAAAGTATAACAAGTTTTTTTTTTTTTTTTTTTTTTTTTTTTTTTTTCGATTACTCCTTATTTTATTTACCGTCTTTTTTTTATCACTTAAAAAGAACGCGAGATTTAGCTTTAGTGGAAAAAATTGAATGCACACAGAACGGTGCAATTGTATTTGCTTGTACCAGTATAGAGACACCAAGAATACCTAGAATGAACGGTAGAACACGTGTGAATACAAAGGTACCTCTTTTTTTTCTTTTTTTCTAATAACAAGTATGATTTAACCGTTAATTGATTGCATATATTAGTTACAAGGTTGGATATTAGAACCTTTACATGGTGGACCAAATCCTGCAACCAAAATAGTATTTGTTGTACAAGAAAGCATGAAGGGATGGGTGCCTGGATTTGCCAAAAAGACATTAGCACGAAGACCACTCGTAATAGCCAAAGTGGCTGAATATTTAGAGCGAAAGACCGAACGTATGAGATCTACACCACTAAATAAAAACAATCAAAGTGGATTATTACAATCTTTAAATCATGGTCATAGTAGAAGACCTTCAGTTATGAGTAACCATACACCTATACCACAACAATTCAACAGGAACAGACTCTCACCACAACGTGAATTAAATCAATCGATATTAGCAGCTAAATCACTTCCTACTTTACCACCTACAGCTAAAAAGCATATTTCGTTTGCTGATCATGACATTACTTATACACCTTCTAACAAATTAGACCAAGATATTAATAGTAACAGTAGTACAACCACTGACTCAAATAGTACAATACCTCCACTTTTAAAAAACAAGGTTGCATCTTGTGCACCAGCTGTGAAACAACACCTGTATCCATCTCATCGTCATCCTATTCAAAAAGTTGAAAGCATTCAATTATTAAAGAAGTTGACTTATTCGCATGATAATTGGCAGTTAACTAAGGAATTAAAAGACGGATCCAAACAATATATATTAAACTCGAATATTTTGTCTGATGATGAAGATGACTTTATTAACCATCATAATCAACACGGTGGTGAATTATTAAAGCGTAAAGTACCTTTTATTCGTGTGGATGGTGTTATTGATGGTGGCTGGACTGCAGAACAATTATGCTCTGTCATACATTGTTTTGGTTCTCGAAAGATTTGTAAGAAGATTTCTTTTTTTCTTTTTTGAATTATACTAACACATATAATATAGGGGATTCATCGTTTGAAGGAGGTCAAACAATTGATAGATTTAGCCAAAAGGAATATCTTGTACAATGGTTCTTGGGCGGCATGTTACCTATAGCCAGTGTTGATTTATCTGCAATAACAAGTATTGAATCTGATCCAGTTACGGGCACAGTATATACTGCTACCACGTCAGTTACAGATCAACAGGTACCACCAGATGAATCAGGACATCGTATCCGTGCTTACAGTGATTTGTATGGTTGGGTATTCAGACCCAAATTCGATAAACAAGGTCGTACACTTTCAGTAGGTATTAGTTTTGTATGCAATATGGATTTCCGATACACAGTTCCTAGTCACGTATTACAAACCTGGACCGATAGCTCTTTACAGTCTATTACACATATCCATCACTACTTGTCACAGTACGGTTGTCCACCTTATATCCGACGTGTCGCTGGTAAAGTGATTCGAGAAGGATTCGACGCACTTACCAATAATTATCAAATTGTATTTACTGCTAAACATCAACCATCGAATTCATACCGTGCTCGTAAACAGCAGCAACAGAATCAGTCTGTGTGGTGTACAGATATTCGGGTACATAAGACCATGTTTCCTCACGGTCTAGAAATTAGTATCATACCTGAAAATGTAGCTCGTATTGAAGTATCACCAAAGGATAATAAAAGTATCAAGATATTTACGACAGATGAATCTATTGATGGTAAACAAGTGACCTTTACACTGGTACCACTTTCTTCGACAGATGGCATCAATCATCACTCTTCTACGTACAAGTATAACGGAGAAATGTTTAATCAAAGACAAGTCGTTACTGATAAACAAGAAACAGTAAGCGAACCACCAAATAGACTTGAAGATGTAGTAGACCAAGTAGTTGAAGCTATCAAAAAAGAAATTAAAATTTCTACTCCTGCATTACCAGGTAAAAATTATAATTATAGAAGGGGAGTAAAATTAATAAATTTATATTTTTTGACAGCTACAACTCAAGCAGAAATTCCCAAGCATGAAAAATTGGTGGAAGAAGAAGAAGAAACTATACCATTAAAAGTACCTAAAGGTTACTTGCTTGTCCCTGAACATCAGGTAAAAAAGATAAATATTTGTTTTCTGTGCGTGTATTTACTAATAATTCTTTTTAGAATAATAACATCATTATGATTACTGATGAATTGTCATTTAACGGACAACAAATTTCGATTATTTTCCTGGCCATGGTCGTTTGTTACTATATGGGTAAATTCACTTCATGCGCTTCCTGCTAACTAACATTATACTTTACCTATTTTATTTATTCTCTTATTATCTTAATCCCTTCTTTCTCACTACAATTAATAATATATAATATATAATCCAATTCAATTTTTTTTTTTTTTTTTTTTTTATTATTTGTGGAAACTTTGTGTAGGTTTTACTTTAGCTGTATCGTTTTTGTTTTTTTTTTTTGCCTTCGTCTATTGTCGATCAATTTATGCCTTTACTTCGGTTTTATCATCAATAATGTTTAATTTTGGCATATTTGATTTTGCTGCAGTTAAAGCGTCCTTCTTTGCCTTGACTTGTTCAGCTTGTCTCTTTTCAGCTTGCTTTAATTCCTCTGTTTTAATACGTGTAATACGAGCAAACTAAAAGAAAAAGAAAAAAAAACGTAAATTTATGATATTCGGCCACTAATATAAATAATCTATACCTCTTTGGTATGATGAAGACATTCAAGATAATCGTCACGTTGATCAAGACATTGTTGAGGGAGATCGGCACTGGCATAACACTTGTTAAATTCTTGCCAAAAGTGGAAGCATCGTCCACGACCTATTATTTACAAAATTAAAAAAAAAACGTCCTGCAACAACCGAAAAAAAAAATAGAAATTGGATTCTAAATTGTGATGCAGCTACATACCACCATCCAAACCGAATCCAGAAGCCATTTTATGTTAATATAAGTTACTTTTTATAAGAAAAAAAAAAGAGAGGTGAAGGGTTTTACAAAAAAATAAACAAGTTGGTAGGTTGAAAAACATCCCCGCAACATTTTCACCCCCCATTGGATAATCTAAAGGTGACGTAAACCGTGTGCTGGTGTGGTGTTTATAACACTCTTTTTTAAAAAACAGGTACACATACTAAACTATCACTAACCTTTTGAATTAAAAGAGGGCATGTAATATTATATTTGTTGCACAAAGATTTATGACTTTTTCTTTATTACGCCTTAACAATATGTAGACACCCTGAGGCCTGAATGAGGAAATTGAAAATAATTGTTGGTTAGCCCATGGCATATCACATTTGGCCTCTTCTGTCTTTGATATGGACGAGTCTCAATGTGTTTGACCTAATATTTATCCTTAATTACAGATTGTTGTTTACTGGTGTTTGTAACAGCTCTTCGATTTACTGGAGTATTTTTTTTTATTATAGATACACCGATTTCATCAGATTCGCATAGTTCTTGGAGCTCGTAAAACGCCTTGAAATGATTTAATGGGCAAGCTTTTACGTCTATCCGTTTCAGGCATCTTCTTTTTAAAGATAGATAGCTTGATTTCGTTCAAGGGCTCTAGAACCTCTTCACGAACCTTATCTTTGATCATATCTTTGTTGTAACCTTCAGCTGCTAATCTTTTTTGAAGTTCGTTCAATTTTCCTTCTTTTTTTTTTTACTGCAAAGGATTCAAAAACATACAAAGTCTATTACCAAAATGAGTTTTAATATTGTTCAAATCTGTGACATTTTTGGGGTACATGTACCTTTATAATAAGAGCCAAACAAAAAAAAAGTAGCTCATAATAATTGAGCGGATCTCATGGCCTCGTGCTAGCTTATGCCTGGAGGTTGCTTCAGAAAGAACCGTACCCTTCTGTACGAACATAAAGAAAACAGAAATGCTAAAAAAAAAAAAAAAAAAAAGGCAGAATTATAGTTAAATGGATATAAGATATATGCTTCTTTAAAAAGTGCACATAAAAAAAAAAAATACTTACTGATGGTATGCATTGTTAAAGAAAAGAGGAAAAAAAAGTGATTTATATATTCTAAAAAAAAATGACTGAATAAATATACCACTTTAACTCGTGTGATCTAACTGTTTAATCATTTTTATGCGACACTTATTTAACTAAATAGAAGAGGTTAAAAAAATGCTGTGACATTTTTGCCAGCGGCATGTATAATTCTTTGAATGAAATATTAACTATTTTTATGTATCTCTGTACGTGTATGCTCTCTCTATGTTCACTTCATCTATGTTCTATATTCTTTTAGAACTAATAAGTTTTTCTAATCACAGGTAAAGGTTTTTTTGCCGGCGCTTTCTCATTATCCGTTCTTTTTTCATTTCCGTATATCCCTATAGTATATCTTATACTACAGTATGATGCACTACTTCCACCTAAACCATTTTTTAAAGCATTATTTGAACGAATGAATTTTTTTATTTTTCCAATTTTTAATAGCCTTCAAAAAACTGTCTATTCCAAAATAGGAAGGTTTTAGGAAAACCGAAAAATGATTAATATATTATAGTGTATACGGCGTTTAATTTTCTTTTTAAGGAGATGATTGAGAAAACTAAAGAGTAGATCAATATACATACATATTTACACAGATTTATAAAATAAATAAAAGACTTACGTAGTTTGAAGGAACAATACCAATGGTACCATCTAATTTCTTTGCTTGCCACCAATTTCCACTCTTATTTAACATTTCTACTACTTCTCCCTTTGCAAAAGAAATTTCGTTAGGATCGTCTGGATTGGCTTGATCTAGTAATACAGCAGCAGCAGGTTAGTTTAATTGTAAGGAGAATGGTTTTTTTAAAAAGAAAAAAAAATGTGATAATACTAACATGGGTGAAGAGCAGTGGCCATGATTTTTTGAACATCAGGTGCTTGTTGAGATACTTGATGAGGAGCAGGCGTGGGAGGAGAGCTGTTATGTGACATGGGTATATTAATACTAGCAACAGAAGCTTGATTGTGATTGTAATGACTATTGGCTTCAGGTGAAGATAAAGCCAACTTGCTTTCTTTAGGGCTTCCGCGAATATTACCTACACCATTTTGTGATACAGGGGAAACAATACCCGAGTCAACGAATTGATACACAGCTGATTCCTCTGTACTGCCATATAATATAACCCAGAAAAACTTTTTTAAAAAAAAGAATCAATACGGTAGCTATTTTACTAAATACAATTTATATATGTTATTACCTGCATAACAATAAGAATAACAGCACCAGCGCCAGCAGCTTGTGCACCACCAGTATGCCAAACCATTAATCTATCAATATTAGACGTTAACATTGAAATACTGATACCTAATAAAAGTGCAAACTACATACGAAAAAAGGTTAATATATATAGCTCCTTCTCAATTGGTTTTCTTTTTTTGTACCATGATTTGATATTGATGAAATATTTGCTTAAAAATGGTAAAGAATAAACCGATTAGAAAGAACAATTCATAAAATACTGTCCACCAAAGTCCACCTGCTGAACGACCTAAAATACAGGTACCAATAAATGCTATAAACCATCCTCCCTATATCTATTTGATCAGTCTTTTGTTTTACTGCTTTTTTATTTATATCAGTGGTGGTTTATATACCAGTGACATGATGACTGAAACCAAAACAATTGGATTTTTTGTTATATGTGCTGAAGTTAAATGCATTTTGGCAGCAGTAAAGAAAAAAAAAAAAAGGAAAGTAAAAGAGTAAAAAAGAAAATATGTAACAGAGAAAATCAAATATAAAGTTTTTTTTTTTTTTTTTTTTTTTACACCAAATTAATGTTGTGTATTACCATTTTTTTTTCTAAAAAAAAAGGCAAAAGACCCTTATTTTTCTTTGCGTGTATTTTATACAAAAAGATGCTTTTTTTTATTTTTTCAATACAAGAAAAAAGAAAATGATTGTTATACTATTATAAATACTTTTTTTTTTAAAAAAAAATATTTAACGATACTACAGAAAATAAATATATGTAGACATGTTAGATATAAACTCTCTCATTTACTTTTTCTTTTTTGGTTTTTACCTTGTGGAAACCAATATCGCTGGCATATTCACGGAAACATTGACGACAGATGTTCAAGTTGTACTTTCTAATCAAACCAGCTCTGTGAGCACAGACTCTACTATAAAGTTGCAAAAAAAAAAAAAAAAAAAAAAAAAAAGTTAATAAACCCAAGTCTTATTGTATACACGACTATACCACCGCTTTTGTAGTAATACACAAACACACACGTATGTTATATGCAAAAACGGCCCTTTCTTATTCATCATGAAAAAGGGGTCAATTAAGCATGCCATCATGTACTATTTTTTTCGGTGGCTTATACTGTCATGTTTTTGAACTCTTTATTCTCTTTCTCTTTCTCTCTTTTTACGCTTGTAAAAAAAAAAAGAGAGAAACACTTTTAAATAAAAAAGGAACTCAATACGTACCAGGCACGAGAGCCCTTACCAAAGGACTTGGGGTGAGAATTCCAAACGTTAGCGTGGGCCATTTTAATAATATAACGTTATTTCTTTTCTTTGAGGGAGGAAAAAAACAAAGTCGAGAAAGAACAAGAAAAAAATTTGCGCTGCAGAAAAATTTAAATCGAAAACGTTAAAAATCCATAATTTAAGGCTGTCACACCTGGCCTGTTTGTGAATAATAATACCCTCTTACACTTTTATTCAAATGTGTTGCTTACCATTACAAATCTTTACGAGTTCGAATAGTGGCTTCGTCACTGCCCTGTCGTTCTCCCTTTAATTTTTTTGGCATGGCTTGGATGGTTAAGCTTGTTATAACAGTAGACACACGTTTGAGAGGTGTTATTCTCGTTGGTAATACAGACAGATGTATACTTGCCATGTATATCCTGTTTCCATTTACCACCGTAACGCAGATGAACTTTTATTCTTGATCCCACTCCTGCTCCTCGATCACCAATTATCATTATAAGTTTAGACTTTTTTCGTCCTTTGAACCCTATATTTATATGAAAGTAATAATTGTTTTAGTCTGTAGAAACCGAATACATACTATAATGGTATATGGCGAGTTACCCTCTTGTTTCTTTATAAAGTCTCTTTCCTGAGTACATAATTTGCGGCGAAATAATTTGTCTAGAATTTCTACCGATCTTTTGCTTCTTGCTTGACTCTTAGAAAAGCAAAATTTGTTCATTTCATTTCTGTATTGACTTTTACTAATATAATTTCTGTGAGCTTCGTGGATGTCTAAATTACTGTTCAATGGCGTTTCAAATAGAGATTTCTCAATCTGTAAGATTCTCTTTCCATCCTCCGTGGTATTATATTTTTCTATAATATCTTTCATTGAATGGTTTTCATTGATATCCGAGAGAGCATCGTATCTGTTATACAACTCCAAATGAAATTTGAATCGATTTAATGTTATTCCAACAGTGTTAGTCATGGTGACTACACCATTATCAGTACCAGAAAATAGGGTATTATCGCTTGTTACAGTTTCTCTATTGACCTAAGCGTCCTCAGCTTTAATTACAACATCATTAGAATTGGAAAGATCATACAACTGATTTACATCGTTTTTTTTTTTCCGAAAGTCTATCTCTTCCTGATGCTGTTTTAAGTAAATTTAATCGCTTTAGAGCCATTCTTTTGACATGCTGTAGCCTTTTTAGGGTTTTTAATACCGTACGAATTCTCGTAATGACATCGAATGCTTCATATTCAGATTGTATTTTTTGTAAGTATATCGTTCCTCTGAAGAATATCGGAATTATATCTCCATTGCAACTTTAGATCCTTCTTTTGTTTAGAATAATCGATTCTCGCTTCTTCTTTGAGGGAAATTCGCAATTGATTTGTTAAAGTACTAATTTTACTTTGAAGAAGACAAATTTCTTCTTTGATAACAGCTTCATCGTTATTGAGCTCCTGAACTACTTCGGGATCATTTAAAGCTTGTAAATAACTAGACTTTTCCTTATCTCGTAGAGAGTTTTTAACGGAGCGCTTTTATCCTAGTAGCCGAACAGTTATTAATCCAGGTACAAAAGTGATCGATTGGGAAAAGCGTAATCCAGCAGAATGGCACGTTTCTTGAATAGATTTCGTATCGAATACTGACGCAAACGCTTTGTCCTGATGTCTTCTAGCAGTTTCTTCAGAATTAATTATATATCCATCATAACCAAATAGATACAAAGAGTTTTCTCTCTTTCGTGAAAGCATATGGTACAATGCTGGACCATCAATTCTTAAAGTATTCAATCTTAAACTGGGCATGGGGCATATATTCCTTGTGAATTTTTTTTTTAGCATGTGATTTCAAAAATTTCGTTCGCCAGCAGTATAAATGGAAGTTGTCGTACTATGTCAAAAGACAACTCCTTAGAGGGAATATATGGAGCCAAATGATTGACGATCAATGCAGCGACTTTTAATTCTTCCTTGCTAATTTCACTACAGCAGCCCTTTAGTAACTCTTCAGTGTTGCCTGTTTCCTTTGACAAAAGTACATGTTTGATTGTTGCCTTTAATGAAAGTAAACGTTTTCTGGATATATCACAATCTACAGGTTTTGGTTCATCATTATTCATTTCATCTTTGACGAAATCCTCTTCTGTTTCTTGCACGTTTGCCGTATCGGACGGCTGCTACATAACTTGTGTCGATACAATTGAAAAGGATAATAATAAAGAATATCGTTATATTTACCGATTTTTTAATCGCATAACTTTCTTTGAAAAAAGCTATTCTTTTCTGCGATGCTTCAACTTTCTTTTCGTTTGATTTTACTTGGTTTTTTTTTAAGTTTCTTGTATTTTTCTCGAACCAAGTTTCTCATTCGATTTCTAGTGAGAGTTTTTTCTGTACCCTTCTGTAGTTTTCTTTCACTGGAATTTTTTTTTTTTCAGCTTTCATTTCTCTATATTTACTTTTTCTCTCTGGTGCTAAGTGTACACGCAGTAGTACATCAATAAGATGATTCAGTGTTGAATTAAATAACTTTTTTTTCCCCCACATGGTTTTAAAATTTGCATTGTAAATATCACGAGCAATACTCATTTCCGAACTTGATAGTTGCATATCATTATCCTTGTAAGTATCTCCACTGATACTGTAAGAAGACAAACACTCAAAAAGAGAATTCTTTAAATTTTAAGATTCTGTTGAGTTTTGTGCTTGACCTCTAGCACCAAAATAATTAGAATGAATAAGAGATAAACGTGCTTCTTGAAACAGACTATTGATCTCCTTAGTACTTCCTGCATTAAAGGAAGACGTCGAAAGAGGGACAGGTCTAAACTTTTGTACAGCTCCAGGAAGAAAGCCAGGAGGAAGAATTTTTAGGAAGGTTTAGTCCTTTTAAAGTTCCGTCATAGTTGAGTTTTCCATCTTTAAAAACTATACTACCGTTCTTAAATAACAGCATTGCTAAAAATACCACTTCTGATAAATTAGCAATGTAATTGGATACTCTTGACATTTTTTCTTGCAATTTTTTTGTAAGAATATCTCTTATTTCTAGAGGGAGATCACTTCGAATAATCTTATTCATAGAGACGGGACACGTTCTATTAACAATTTCTAACGATTGTTGTTGTTTTTCTGCAGACTGTGGTGGAGGTTCAGCTTCATCAATTTTTTTTTTTATACGACCGTTTCCGCAATTTGGTCAAAATGAGTTTCCACATATTTCTTCCATGCGTCAATGTTCGTAACATCAAGATTTTTATCTAAATAATTAGATAAAACACTACCTGAACAGTTGGATGCTTTTGCGGCATTTTAAATTATATTTGAAGGAAGTCTTTTAACCTTTAGGAGTTCTCCCTTTAACTTTTTGAGCGTTTTAGATGTATCTTCTTTCTTTAAGTCTTTAACGCAAAAGGTTATTTTGGAAACACTACAGCCATGAATAGCGATGTTAAAATTATTAAATATAGCTTCTTTGGGTGTAGTTAAAATACGGGGGCGTTTGACAACATTAGTTGAAGATCCTTCACTTGCGTTTTGCGTAACATTTGGCCTTTTCCCTGATGATTTTACTTTTAATATTGGAACTGTAGTAGTTCAGCTACCGTTGAAGGAAGCTTCTTGTAATGTCTTTCTCCTTTTTTCCCATAAATAAAAAAAACTTCGATTTTAAAATATTAGTCAGTATATCTGGAAAAAGTAAAATACAATAGTGATTTACCGAAATATCTGCCTCTGTTAAATTCGATGTAATTTAAACTGGTTCGATTAGAGAGTGAAAAAAAAGTAAAGTGCTTCAAGTTAAATGTTACTAAAATTAAATGTAAATGTAGAATAAATATGCAGAGGATTAAATTCACGCGTGTTTTAATTTTTGGGATTTTTTTTCCAACTGTAAAAACGCGAGACTGTATTTTATTATGGAAGCTGAAACCCGTCCGTTTTTTTTTTTTTTTTTGAAACAAAAGGGTACTGTTTCTTTTTTACTGCTGTATATAATGTTGTAGAGGTAGTATAAGCTGAAATATGATTACAAAAAGAAATATATAAAAAGATATATTCAAAGGCAAGATAGTACGGGCTAGAAAATAAGTGTCATTTTTAATAGCTACAAGGATCTACACTGAAAAAAAAAATTCGTCTGCAAAAAGCTAACTAACTACAAACTTGTATTTACTTTGAAAGCATTTAATTAAACTAAGGGGGGCCTTTTACGTAGAAAAAAGTGGCGTTCTATGTTACTGTACTTCCTTATGTAATACATTGACCGAGGTTCCATGAATGAAGGGGCAAATCACAAAAAGTTACCTAAACTTTTTCTTTTGCATGTAAATACAGTAAACAAATATACTTTACGTAAAAAAAACTATTCTATCCTACACATTCTGCTTTTAACTACTGAGAAAAGTGTACCAAGTCTCGTATGCTGCTGCTGCTACTCTTCAAGTTGAACGCATCATTTTCTTAAAAAGGTGGCTAATAATGTGTATAAATAAATCTTTTTTAGCCACCATCTAAAAATAAAGCTGCAAGGGCAAAAATGACAGAAAAAGTAATTTTTTGTCTTACGTAAACGTTTGTATGTATAAAAAACGGGTAATGCATATCCTTTCTTTTGCCAAGCCTTTTTTTTTTCTTATCTACCCCCATACCACTGTGATTATCGTCATGCATTCTGTTAGTGCAAAGATAAAGCGTATAGTAGACACTCAATGACGATGAAGTAATATAGTTCTCTTTTTATTTTTATTTTTAAATAGTATATACAATCTAACTATAAGCTGGAGGAGCAATTGTATTAGCATTTGTAGTAGCTTCCCGATAAGACGGTAAGTCATCTTGTGTCCAAGCAGTGGGTTGTTGCGCTGTACCGACGTTACGAACTCGGTCAGCCAGCATGGCCGATGTAGCCATTTTTATATACTCCTTTAACGATTCTCTACGATTAGCGTCTTTTTTGTTGTTAAATGCGATATCAATCTTTATATTTTCATTTCGTATTGTCTTTATATCTAGCTGTAATCCCTTTTTATACGTTGACTTGGTCTTGAGTGATTGGAAGTCTGATAATTGAAATTCACATGTATCAAAGTAGTTTGGTTTCGTCGGGGCAATACTAGTGGATTGTGATAGTAGTATCAATCTTTTGTTGGTGAGATGTATTGACGCAGTTAAAGATTCTTTGTAGTTGACAGTGTTACTACTACTGCCTGCACAATAATACACAATTACTTTTATAGAGTCTTGGTTAAAGTAGTAGCTTTCATTAACTTGTGAGACCGGTACTCGATAAATAGAAGGTAATTTATGTGTCTTTGATGATTTTGTATTGAGGTATACACTAGTACAATTGAAAGATGCCATTTTATATGTAAAAGAGAAAAAAATAAAAAATTAAATCACTTGCCTTTTGTAGGCCTTTTTTTTTTTTTCTTCTCGGACGGCTGGGGTTTTACCGATAGAAATTGAGGAGCCGACGGTCTCTCAATCTCAAAACGCACCATGCGCTAACGACTTTGCACGTAGTTCAGAATCATTTTTTACTCTTGTATCTTTTTTTTTTATGCCTGTCACTTATAACTATTAAAAGAATCAGGGAGCACTCTGCTTCGTATATAGGTTAAATAAGTTTATTTATACATTATACAACTCCTATACCCAGCCTCATTTTAGGAGCTCTCTAATATTTGCTATCACACAAAGGAAAATGAATACGACGTTTAATTATAGTTTTAACTTATTTAACCCGATATAGTAACTCTCGTTCCGTCATTCCATGCAATTCTTTTACTGTATTTATATTTGATAACGTATTTACTTATTCAATTAACAAGTGTTTATCAGCTAGGAAGCAGATACACCAAAAAAAAGACTTTCATCTCTTCGTATACCCTATGATAACAGCAAAAGAATACATGTCTTGTTTTCTGATAATCACATGGACGATAAAAGAGACGATAATGATGACCTCATGCTCTAATTGTAAAACACTTGAAAAGATAAAAGAGATGGAGGAAGAACTTTATACCGATTTACCATCTACATACAACGAAGCTTACGTGTATATAATCTCCAAGTAGCTAGGGAGGTTTTTTTGAAACACTTTACCTCAGCTAAACTTTAACTTTTTTGCTTCTGCTAGTCGCGTAAAAGAACACTCAGGTACCAACTCTCTACTGGTACTGCTGTTTGAACTACACTCGACATATTAGAGTTTAATTACAATTTATAAATGGTATAGCTGTATTTTGCGGGGTAACTACATATTTGAGTTTACTTTACAGAATCATGATGATGTACATATAAACGATGTAAAAAAATCAGGATATAAACAAACTTTTTTTTTTTTTTTTCAAGTGAGTATCGTACCTGGAAGAAACAGCCAGATGGCAATGATATGCATTTTTTGGTTGCGACCCAATGGCATTACAATCTACCAGCCACCCAATCAAATACTAATATGTAACATGTGCGGCTGACGTAAAAGGGATCGTTTTAGTTTTTGCTGGTACTTATTCAAAGTGCTTCCATATGCTGTAACTTTTGACGTTTTGATTCTGGGCTTTACTTGAGAGCCCAGAATTTCTCAGTTAGGCTCCTTTCTAAATACATGTAAAAAGACTCACTAACAGCGCAAAGGGGAACATCCCCTTTCTCACCTCTTCTGAGGATTTTCTTTCTTGCAGAACTTTTTTTCAAAAGTAAAACCAGTCACCTTTTTTCTCGAATGCATTTTTTTGGGTAAAAAAAAAAATACATGTATTTTTTTATCTTTCTTACTCATTGTATTAAAATGGCGGAAACTTCATTTACACACCATGAATCCGATTTAATTCAAGCTGGAAAGCATATTCTTATTCAGTTACCTAGTGGAGGTGCTAAAATTGTAAACTTGAAAGCCAACAGGTAAAAACACCTAGAGACGTACCTTTTTTTTATTTTATTTTATTAATTTTATTTTTATTTTGTGGGCAGTAACGTTGGGTTAGGAAAGTTTGGTACTTTCGAGTCTAATAAACTTATTGGAAAACCATTCGGTTTATCATACGAAATTTTAGCTCAAAAAGAACTTCGTGCTGTAGGTCATGTATCCAAAAACACTACTATTGGTAGGTAAACAATATTTATTTATTTTTGCTGATAAAACAAGATATTAATATCATCATCGTAAAGAGGAAACTACTGCCAACAACAGAGAGATTATTGATGATGCTACCGTTCAGAGATTATCTCATGAAGAAGTTATCAAATTAAAAGAACAAGGATTACAAGGAACACTTGGAACTGAAGAAATTATCAAAAAGATGGTCGATTCACATTCTGAATTTGCTAAAAAGACTGAATTTTCAAAAGCAAAATATATCGAGCGTAAAAAGAAAAAGTAACTATATAAAACACTGCAAGTAGCAGAGAGACAGATTACTTACTTCTTCCTTTAAAAAAAGGTTTATGAAGACATTTACACCTGTTCGCCCTACTATCAATACAATTGTAGATTACTTTTTCAGCAAGAATCCCGATAAAATCAAACACCTTCGAGTCGATACACTTTCTCAACTTTTATGCTTAGCTAACGTACATGCCAATAACAAAATGTTGGTTGTGGACGATACACAAGGTTTGATTGTTGCATCTGTACTAGAGCGTATGGGTGGTCACGGTCAAGTCGTTGCTATTCACGAAGGTGATTATCACAACTACGATATTCTGCGTTACATGAATTTCTCTCAAGAAATCCAAGATACATTATACACCGTTCCTTTTGCCTTGGTAGATCCTGAAGCTTATGATGAACCTTTCGAAGTTTTGACAGACGAAGAATTTGCTCTTTTACAAGACGATCCTAAAAGAACCTACTTGAGACGCAAGACCGCATACGACTACAAAGTCAACTCACGAAAACTTTTACACGAAGGAGACTTTGACGGTTTAATTTTATCTTCATCACTTACACCTGAATCCGTACTTAAAGTATTAAAGCAGTACGTTTGTGGATCAAGACCTATTGTTGTTTACAGCTTTAATAAGGAAGTTTTATTACAAGCTGCTTATTGGATGCGTAGATCCACTGATTTCCTTAACGCTGAATTGACCGAGAGTAGTTTACGTGAGTACCAAGTTTTGCCCGGACGTATGCATCCTAATATGATGATGAGCTCTGGTGGTGGATACCTTTTAAGCGCTCTTCGCGTCATTGATTGTCCGTTTGACCCTGCTTTGGCCAAGAGAGGTGGTGGTAACGACGATAGACGTTTCAAAAAGAAGAAGACAGAAGCACCTGCCGCCGCTAAAGAAGAACCTTCTACTACTACCATTATTAAAGAAGATACTCCTGTAGAAACTACTCCCAAGGAAGATACTTCAGTGGAAACTACTCCTGCGGTAGATACTCCCAAGGAAGATACTCCCAAGGAAGATACTCCTATGGAAGACACTACTGAATAGATTTTTAAACTTTTTTTTTTATTTTTTATCATTATTTTTTAAAAAAAAGGGGTAAATAAACAATTGTAATAGCATAAATTTTTTTAGAAACATATAAAAAAAAATTACAGTGAGGATATATACATAATTTACTTTAAACCGATTTAACCCAAAGAGTCATATCAGGAGAAGGTCTCAATGTAACCTGCTGCTTCTTTTTAACAACAAAGCCAGGCTTCTCAAAATACTGCAAGTTACGAATAAGAAGAGCTAATAAGACCTTAAACTCGACGAGAGCGAATTTATACCCGATACATTGACGACCGCCCGCCAAAAAAGGCATGTATTGATACGCGTTACCCAACTGCTCAGATTTTTCCCAACGAGAAGGGTTGAATACTTCAGCATCCTCGCCCCAAATATCTTTAGAATGATGCGTAGCGATAGGACAAATCATAATACGTGTACCAGCAGGAACAGCATAGGGGCCCAAAGCGGTAGCGACTCGAGAGATACGGCTGGTCATAGGAACTGCAGGAATTAAACGAAGTGTTTCTCGCACAACGTTGTTTAATAAAGGCAAACTGTTGATTTCTTCGTAGGTAGGTGTTTCATCGTTATCTTGGAACAAGGTTCGAACTTCTTCTCTTAAATCGTCTTGAATTTGTTGGTTTTGAGCTAATAACCAAAGACACCAGCTCAAGCTAACACTTGTAGTTTCGTGACTATAATAAATAGAGGATTTAGCAAAAAAAACTTTTTTTCTATACAAAACGATAAAAAAAATATATATATTTTTACCCTGCAGCCAAAAATGTAAGACACTGATGTCTTAATTCTTCGGCAGTAAACCCTTCACCAGTTTCCTCATCAATCAAATCCACCATGACAGCTAAAAGATCCTTTGGCTTGTTATCAGAAACACCTGTAGCCTTTTCTTTCGCAGCTCTATCAATACCAGCCTGTACCAACGCTCTACTTTCTTCATCCAACCACTTCAAATCCCTACGTACGTCTCTATTACGTTGCGTAGGCAAGAACCTAAAGACAGGTACAATGAAAGTCAAGATACGCATAAACGAAGAGTCGTTTGAGAACAAGTCGAGGTAAGCTCTGCTTAATTTACTTTGATGAGGCGTACCGTGATTTTCAAGCGCTTTGAAATCTTGACCGAAAGCCCAGCCAATCACATCCAGTGTAGCCATGGATAAACCTGTGGAAACCTCAATCTCGGTATAGATCTCACCATTGTCACCATGCATTTTATTCTTGTCCGAATTCACTAAGCCTAACCAAGTATCACGAAGTCTATGCCCTGGTTTAGCCATCAACGGTACGATAGAACGAATCGCGTTTACGGAAAAGGCGGGATTTAACATTTTGCGCTGATGACGATGAGCGGTACCTTCAGCGACCAGCAGACCATTGCCAAGAACACGGCGCAAGAAATCCGAGGTTTCAGGTGTCTTTATATAGTCATATTCTTCAGTAGTTAAAATTTGCTTTAAAAGTAAATGGTCAGTTACGGATACACGAGGTACATTCCATGGGCCATGGTAGACGACGACACCACCGTATAACTTTGCCCAGCGTTTATGAGGGGTACCTGATTCGTCCTTGATGATTTCATCCAAGTTGCCCATAAACGGAATCCATCCTACTTTAGGACCCGGAAGACGGTTAATTGGGTCGAGATATAATCTATACACAAACAAGCGGAAGAAATAATAAACAATAATGCTGGATACACCCAGTTGAATTGATAGTTTCTTTGCTGCTTCAGGGTCAAGACCAGTTGGGTTTAGTACATAACTTTGAATGTATTTTTGAATAGTGTCTTGAACTAATTGATAATTGACCATTGTTTTAATGTATGAAAAAGTAATTTGAATAATAAAAAAGAAGGAAGAAATAAATGAGAGAAGGGGGAAAGACTACGAGTTTATATATCCATTTTGAACTATTAGAAAGCGGTCATTAAACAAATATCCCAAGTAAGTAATTATCATCATCACTCGTCAGCCTAAAAAAAAAAAAATCCTGAAAAATCGCATTTATATTTTCTACCTTTTTTTTTTTTTCTTTTTCTTTTTATTTGAATAGAGTTACAAAAATAACACACAACCTGATCTGGGACTCAGTTTTAAAACACACTTTTTCCTTTTTTCTTCCCTGTGTAAAAAAAAAAAATAAGCCATCGCACAAAAAAGAAAAAGTCCACTTTGTGACTGCCGCGTAGTTTTACTGTAGTCAAAACACCCAATTAAGAAAAAGTAAAAAAGTGGCAAACTTGAAAATTTTTCAATGTCCCGCCCAAGTAAAAAAAAAAAAAAGGTATAAAACGAGCATACCTTGTCGCGTGGCTTTTTTTACTTTTTTCTTCTTTTTTTTTTTTCCTACATCAAACTTTTATAATCTTTTAAGTAAGTTTTTTTTTTTATTTTATATGTGTTTGTGTATACTAAATCAAATCTTCCTATCATAGTATGGCCGAAAACCACGACGATCACACCTTCGAGACCGCTGAGTCCGGTGCCTCTCTTACTTTCCCCATGCAATGTTCTGCCTTGAGAAAGAACGGTCATGTCTGTATCAAGGGTAGACCTTGTAAGATTATTGAAATGACCACTTCCAAGACTGGTAAGCATGGTCACGCCAAGGTCCATTTGATCGGTACTGATATCTTCACTAGCAGGTAAAGCAAAACAAAAAATTTATATTTTCCCCCTTTTTTTTTACTTTTTGTATAAGTGTGTGTGTATATACACTTATATATACTTTTGGAGATTGTGTGATACTAACTAAAAAAAAAAAATTTTTTTATATGAAAATAACAGAAAGTATGAAGAACTCTGTCCCTCTACTCACAACATGGATGTTCCCAACGTTGTCCGTATGGAATATGCCCTTCTTAACATTGATGACGGTTTCCTTTCTTTGATGTTGCCCGATGGTACCACTAAGGATGATGTCAAGCTCCCTGAAGGTGAGCTCGGTGAGAAGTTGGAAGAACAATTCGAGGAAGGTAACGAACTCTTGATCTCTGTCGTTTCCGCCATGGGTGAGGAACACTGTTTGTCTTTCAAGGATGCTCCTAAATAAGTTATATAATTAATTATTTTTTAAAAAACTAAAAAAAATCAATTCCTTATTTATCACTATTATACTTCTTGTTTTTTTATAAATACTTTTTTTTTTATTTTCTATAAAAAAAAAAAAAAAAAAGAAAATTTTCTCTCTTCTTTTACATGTAAAAAAAAGTTTTTATTTTTTTTTTTACATCTTGTTTTTTTCATTCTGCGCTGCTAAAAAAAATAGAAGACGTTTTTTGGGGGGAGGAGTTGTTTTGTTTATTTATTATGTATTAATTATTTGGTATGGTTGATGAATTAGACTTTTTAGTCACTCTGACGGAAGTTTGTCTACTGACAATACCACCAACCGAAAACGGTAAGCTCAACACGCTTGCTGAAGGAGAATCTAAAATATTATTAAAAGGCTTACGTTGTTCTTGCAAAATTCGATTTTGATTTTCTGCATTTATAAAAATAACTTGATATTGACAAATAAGATCTTCCAGTACCCTATCGCAATACCATTCACCCACATTTTCTGCTTGATTATGATCGTGAAATAAAGCAGGTGTAAATATCACTGACAAGTTTTTGATTGTCATTTTATTGATATGAGAGTGATCCTTGACTCTAGTATTTACACATTAATATTACATATATTAAAAATAAACAAAAACAAAGACAAAGACTTACTTTGCTAGATGGGTAATGACGGCTTCTAGTGTATCTCTTTGTGGTTTAGATAATTCAGATATTTTAGTTTGAAGCAAATTTCTACGTTTCACATCATCCGTAATTTCTATTATTATAAGTGAGTTAGTTTGTTGCGTGTATTATTTTACTAAATAAAAAACTTACTAGAATAGTCAATGCGCTCTTGCATGGTTAGATTAAATAAGGGTTGTTTTAATTCGCGTAAATAAATTTTAAGCACGGAAGCAATGGTAAAGACATCGTATTTCGAATCTAACACTGCGGCCTCTTCATCTCTTTCAAATTCACTCTTGAGCGTATCGACATTAGACTGTCTACCTGATATTCTGTAAATACCTTCTTTTTCTAATCCACCCAGTAGCTCCAACTCATTTATACATTTTGTTACAAGTAAAGGTACAGTACGGTTATGTTCCAAGTAATAGTCATTTAAATTGGACCCAAACAAAATCTCTTTACATCGACCGTGGTAATAGTTATCGTAATAAACTGGTTTGGGTTTAGTAAATCCTAGTTTTTCGTATTCAATCAGGAATCGATCTGTGTCCCTTTTACTATCCATATTATAAATTGTGTCTAGAGAATGTTTGATCATCTAAGATTAAATCAGCGTTTTAGCGTACAGTTTCTAAGTAGCATATACTTTATACTTGCCTCTATTTCATTTAATAGTGTATCCTCTTCTTGTTTACATATAGTCACCATGACAGCTTTCACTGCGTCTGATTTTCCTATCAAAATAGCCTCCACGTGCTACATGACAAATAAAGTAAGCACATCAAGAAAAAATCAAGTAAAACAAACTAAACTTACTCTCATGGCATGTATAGCGGTTTCGGCTTGCTTTTTTCTCAGGAATTCTAATATTCTAATACCTTGTCTATACTCATTATCTTATATATATATATATATATATATAAATGTGTAAGATACCATACAATTTATAAATCACACACTTTATATGTATATACCTGCATCACTAATTTCCTTTTTAAGCTTGGCTAATCTAGCGGCTTGCTTTGATGGATCAGCAGCAGCAGCATTGGCCAACTGAGACCTCATCTGGGTAATAAAGCCAGCCATACTATTTTTTTTGTTTGGATTAGAATTATCTTGCGAAGTAATGGAATGACTATCAAAATCAGGCCGATTACTACCACTATCGTTTGATTTTCTTGCTTCGTCAGAAGAAATTCTTGCCATCATTGGACTTAAATAATGTGAATCCGCTGCATTATCTTCATGTGAAGAGATTAATATTTGTTGTTGCAGACTAGCATATTCTGTACATTTGTTAAAATAGTTTTTTTGAAGCTATGTAATTTAACCGTTTTTCAGGGCATTGTGACTTTTTTGTTTTTGGTTTGTTTTTTCTTTTTGGTACCTTTACAATATCTCGCGTACGAAATGTAATATAATTTGTGTTCTTTTCTGCTAGTACAGCTTTTACTTTCTTTCTTCTTTGTTCATGCGAATCCTTTTTTTTTAAATAAAAAATTAAAATGAAATTGTGTTACCCCGCTGATATTTTCCCTTTGTACCTTGACTTTTAATAGAATTTCAATTTGATTTTTTAAACATGTAATAAGTTCACGCCTTGACTCAACTGTCTTTTCTATTGAAGCTTCATAATGTTGAGTAGTTTGAGAGAAATTATAGTCGTCAAAATAGTTATCTGTCGCTAAGCTATTAGGTTGCATAGTAGTCTCTGAATTACTATGTCTTACTATCTTTGTTAAAGCAGACACATATGCCTCTTCTGCTAGCAGCCTATTTTTTTACACACCCACTGTATAAATATCGGTACACTCTTTTTTTTTTTTTTTACTTGCTTGTAAATATTACCTCGCTTTTAAAGAGTGTATAAACTTTTCTAAATCCAAAATACTCCATTTCAATACTCTATTTACATGGTCGAGTTGTGCATCAATATTGGATAACTATTTTACTTTTTATTAGTTCTAAATAGCATTTACTTTTTTTTATATATAGCAGTATATTTTATACCTCGTCTTCTTGACCAGGATTTATACTCTTTGTAGATCTATGCATTGTTCTCTCGAATGGTTAACAAAAAAAAAAAAAAAAAAAAGAGAGAAAGAGAGAAGGGAAAAGTTTGTTTCTTTCTTCTTTTTTTTTTGTTTGTTTTAAAAATAGTAATTATCGGCCTCTTAATAACCAAAATATGGTCCAAGTATTAAATAACTCTAAAAAAAACGGCTTTTAGTTTAATGTTACTTTATGGCATAATAAAACTCTTTTTATCAACCTTCAAACAGAGCGAGAGAGAGAGAGAGAGAGAAATTTAAAAAGTGGGACAAAAAAGGCCATTTTAAGCTTTTTACTGCTTATACAAAAAGTGAATGATATCATCGAAAAGAATGAGAGGGGAAGATTACCTCCTTTTTTTTATTAATTTTACAGGAGAACAGAACGAAAAAAAAAAAGGTAGCGTTCTTTAAACTACTAGATTTAGTAGTTACTGGCACCTTTTTTTTAAAAAAAAAGTGTATCAAGTTTAATAAATGAAACAACTCTTTTTCTATTTACTTGAATCAACTACAGAAACAAAAAATATTCAGCTTTAAAAAGTAAAACTGCTACAATAAAACAGATAGATAAAAAGGGATTAAATAGTAGGTCGATAATCGCAATATAGGGTGTAACCTAATGGGTTTATTAAAAAAAAAATGATGTAAAGAAATCCTTTTAGCTACCTCAGTTTAGCATGCTTTTCTTCTCGACGCACCAAAACGTACTTAATAAAAACCAGTGCCCAGTTCTTTCTTTATTAGGCTTTTTCCCTCTCTCTCTCTCTCTATCTCTCTCTCTCGTTGATCGGCAATCTTTTTACAAAAGAAAAATCCGCTGCATAAATCTTACCAAAAAAAAAAAAAAAGTCGTGCACTGATATTATTCATCTTTTATTGCTGCGAAAAAAAAAAAAAAAAGACTCTTTTACTCTTCTTCCATCTTGCTTTGAGGCTTGGTTTTACCGTGTCCAAAACCGAATGCGGATGTTGAATCTTCTGGATCCATTCTATTATCAAAGAGGGTATTAGCGTACTATATTAAAATATATATATATACTACTTTACTCTCTAAATTCATAGTGACCTTCACCATCAAATCGTAAAAGATATTCATGATGACGAATTAATGAGGTTCTAGATTAAAATATACATAAGTTACTGTCATCAAAAAAAAAAAGAAACGCGAAATAAGGTTTTTTTTTTACCTGTGTGAAACAGTGAACAATGTAATTCCTACTTTACGAGCGTGTTCATACATGATTGCTTCAATATCAACGCTAACTGCACTTGTACATTCATCAAGAATAGCCTAAAACAAACACACATGTTAAAATATATATAAAAAAATTTCTGGTTTTACAAAACTTTACAAATTGTGGTTTATGATAAAACAATCTAGCCATGGCTACTCTTTGCTTTTCTCCGCCCGATAAGACATCAGCCCAATCTTGAACAGTTTCCCAACCACCTTCACGTTCAACCAAATATCCTAAATGAACCGTATCTAACAACTTCATAATCGCGTCGTCATCAAATCCCTTATTTGTAGCTTCTTGGCGTGTATCAGGGTAAATCACTTGGTCTCTAAAAGTGCCTAAAGGAAGGTACGGCTTTTGAGGCACATAAAACAACTTGTCCGCTGCAGGTTTGGTTAAAGTGCCACCAAACAATGGCCATAAATCGCCCAAAATACGGAACAATGAACTTTTTCCACAACCGTTAGGTCCTGAAATCAAACAATTCATGCCTGTACTGACTTTAAACGAAAGGTCTTTCAACTATAATAGTTTTTAAAATTAGATATGACGCTTTTTTTTTTTGGAGCTCCCTCTTACCAATACATCACTATTGGGTGTAACAATAGGTACTTTATCAAAAATAATAACTCCATCACGAATTAATACCTTTCCATTGGTATTATTCGTATCCACAAGTTTACTCTTGCCTGCTCCGTTTTCTTCGGTAGACATCATTGTACGCTTATATTTACCCTCGCGTACATCTGTCAACACATCAAATAATTCGGCTACACGGGACTTTTAGAAGAAAAATGTGTTGGTTTTTTACTCTGTACTATTTGCATTAACTTACTGTATAGCCTGCAAAACGAGTTAAATCACGACCAGTCAAAATAAGTCTACCGACAGCTTGTGATAAATTAATCAAGTAACTAGCTGTAATAATAATTAAAATATCTGTATCAAACTGGATTAAATATAAATTTGCGCTTACAATTTCTAGAATAATCTTCCATTAACTTTGTAGGGTCGTCATTGAAACCCATATGCTTTGTAGCTACGATATAAAAACTTTTTTTTAAAAAAAAAAAACCTCTGAGTAAAGGGAGAGGGACTTCACTTACCATAACGAGGATCAAATACAGGTCTTGCTAATAAACTATACATAAAAAACCTTAATACATTTAATCTTTTTGAAAGGGGATATATCCACTTACTAATATGCAGTCATGGTAGCACAATATTTGACAAGAACAGAATCAAAGATACCATTAAGGAAACGAAGAGTATATACTTTACGCACATGATTTGAAATCTTTTCAAATGTACTGTTCACAACTTCCTTTTCACGTTCACCACCACGGTAAAAAGCAATTTCTTCCGAGTGCGTAATAATACGTGACTAATATTGTTTTAATTACTCGAAATTTCACTGCTTATAATAAAAAAAAAACTTACATGTGTGAAACGGAAATCCCCTTCCAACTTTTGTTCAATAGCAGTATCTATAAAATTATATTATGAGCTGATGAATTTCTCTGTGTGCGTATTAATTTCAAACTTACATCGACCAAAAGGAGGAGAAAATGCACGAAGTAAAACGCCAGACATGACAAAGTACGCAATCATGAAAAATGGCGCTTCATTACCACTGCACCATTTTTTTTAAAAAAAAAAAAACTCTTTTTTTTAGTATTCCCCCCTTCTCTTTTATTCGTCATCAAGCATATAAAAAAATTACTTACATGGCTTCACCTAACTTATACGCAAATAAAAAGATATCCACAACTGGTTTAGCAATATCCGAATACAAATGAGACAAATTATCAGAGAACTTATCAATATCTTGAGTTAATAACTGGTCAGCGTTTTGAAGTCGGTTATCGAGATTCGAGATTTTATAAAAAGTGATACCATCCAAATATTGATTATGTGCATGCTATTCTATACATTAGTAATATATTTTTTTAAACTGCATTTTATATATCGTCTCTCTTACTTTGGTTAATCTTTGTCGGAAACTAAGTGCAAGTGCATTGATGGTCAATTTAAGTGAATTATTTACAATACTCATAGGCCACTACACACACACATATTAGTATTAAAAAAAAATGATTTATAATCCTCGAGTTACCATCATTAATCCAAATTCAACAATAGCTTTAGCGATAAATTGTTTTCTATCTCTTGATACAATTGCTTTTACAACAGACCTATGGATTGTTTAATATATATAATTAAGAATATTTTGTATGCATGCGTACCCGTTGAACCCGGAGAACCAAATATCTAACCAAGTACGAGCAATAAGTACTGTAGCAAGTACCACTAAAAGACCTGATTCCTTTGAAAACACACCTATTTTTTTTTAAAAAAAAAAAGGTTAAGCACCACCACTTTTTTTTAATACTGTTTTAAAGTCTTTTTGTTTATACCTGGAACACAAATAGGCAACAACTTTTTCATTTGTTCAAAGAACTCAGCATTGACGCCAACCTTTTTATGTTTCTTTTTATTAGGTTGTTGTTGAGTAGAAGATGAAATCTTTGACTTGAATTGTTGTCTGGCTCTATGCACAGCATAGATTAGAGAAATGACAAGAATACCAGATAACGGTTTCTTTCCTTTTGCTAATGTTGAAAATACATTAGTCATTTTAAATAATAATAAAGGTCAAGGGGGGTGTGGGGATTTGAAAAATGAAAAAAAAATATGTAATGCGAATTGAAAACGAATTGGTGTGATTGGATACCCCACATTCATGTTGTATTACCGCCACCGCTTGACCGTATCGAAATTATGTGGAAGTTTAGTTAATATATTTTATTCTTGCATATTATTTTTTAGCGTGAGCCACAGACACAACGAAACTGACAACAATCATTTATCACAAATAAACTGATAAAAAAAAAGGTTCTCTTTTTTTTCTTCTTCTTTATTAATTATTTATAATTACACATGGTAGGAATACAGACACCTTAACTGTTGGTCTTTACACTAATGCATACGTAGTAAATCGTATAATGGTCTCTCCTCTTATACTGGTGGTTTATGTATTAATGGTTTCTTGGTGGTGCTTCCGTATTAAATGGCTACTTTCTACTGATGGGCTTTCTTTTATTCTTTTCTAACTGCTGTTATGCAGCTGAAGTTGGGTGGTGTGATGGTATACTCGAACTACGGACTGGTCCTTAGTAAGTCTTTTCTCGTTGGTAATGTCTTTCTTTGATGGTAATTATTTTATTGTTGGTAATGTATTTTCTTGCTGGTAAATGTTGTCACCTGTATGTATTGTCCTCCCTTGGTATTATCTTGTTATCTGTTTAATATGGTGTGGTGGTATTTTTTGGCTGCTACTTTACGATTATATTTTCCTTCTTTTCCTCTTGAGAATGGTTTTTTTATCGAAGGCTTTACTGGTGCTAAAAAGAAATATTCGTGCAAACTATTTTTTTTTTTTACTGTTCCCTTTTTTCTCTTTTCTTATATACAAAATTACACATGGTAAGAATACATATATTTTAACTGAGGCCTTTATATTAATGCCTACATATTTTATAGTTTATCTTCTTATACTGATACTAAGCTCTGTGTGAATGATTTCTTGGTAGTGCTTCCTTATTAAACGATTAATTTCCACTGATTAACTTTCTTTTGCTGGTTGGCTTTTCAAACTACTGTCATGTTGCTGAAGTAGGTATATTTGAATTAAGGGCTCCTCGTTGGTAATGTTTCCTTGATGGTACTGTCTTTCCTTTCTGATGTCTTTGTTATATGGTTGGTGTGTAATATTTTTCCCCTTTGGATTCTTTTTTCTCTCTAAAAAGGGGGCTGTTACCGATGCCGGCGTTTAGTATATGTAAACACTGATGGTTTACTTGCCCAAAAATTCCTTCTGTTAATAACGTATGCGTATTAAAGATAAGTAATCATATGTATACATTGATATATTATTTCTGAACGACTTGGCTAACTACTTTAAACATTTGTTTGCGCGGTAGATTGATAAGTTTTCGGATCGGGGTGTACATATCACATTTTATTCAATTGTATGACTCGTATTAAGGTGGAGATTCGCCCCCGATCCATGTCTCAAATGACGTTGTAATGTCATAATGCGTTCCATGTAACTGTTCTGGTATTCCTTATCGTCGCCTAGTAAGTCAAGTAACTTTTTTTTTAAAAAAAAAATCACTACGCCTTTTTCTCATTCATCCAATCACATTTTTTGTCGTTTAACGTGATCTTAGGTGATGATAATCCCCCTCTTATTTCATTTTACGTTAACTCTTTAAATTCAACCCTTAACCAACAATCATATTTGGTATGATTTGTTCCATTACTTCAATTAACCTTACTAACTCGTAAACAAAGTTGGTTTCTATATTTTAAATAAAGTTATAGTTTTATATTTCACTGCTGCTTTTTTTTTTTTTTTTTCATAAAACATCTAATCTTGGCGGGTTTTTCTCCGTTTTCTTTGTGTCATGGTATCGATCAAGTAAAATATATGCTCAATCCACTACAAGTATATCGCGTTCTATACTATGACTAGTTTGTAGAGATAGAAACAGTGCCTTTTCTTTATACATATGCGGCATGATGATCTATTCTAAAATCCATAAGGCGCGATAAACTAACAACCAAACACTGACATACTAAGATCCTTTTTTTGCTCAATACGATACGAGAATACTTGGTTATATTTTTCAAGTCTAATGCAATGCACACACAAAAAAGCAAAAGGGTTCTCTCTCTCTTTTTTTTTTTGCACTAAAAAAAAAGATAAAAGAAAGAAAAAACTTGGTTTCCCCTGCTCGTGTTAATCCTTGCATGGCATCACTTTTAGCGTGAAATGATGCGTTTCTCTTTTTTTTTTCTTTGTTGTTCAGAGGTATATAAAGAAGCAACATATTTTATTTTATTCTCTTATTATTATTCAATTATACATATTCCCCTCCTCCCCCCAAAATATAATAGTAATGCGTTTCACTGTAATTTCTCTTGGTATTGCCGCTGCTTTTATGATCAGTTCTGTCCATGGTCTTGATGGAGTTGGAGCTATTTCAGATATCGCTGATAAAGGCACAGACGGTCTTGGCAGCGTAGTTGGTAAAGTTAAAGATGCTGCTTCTGATGCTGTCGATGGTGGAGCTGGAAAGGTCCTCTCTAGTGCTAAAGATGGTGTCGCTAAAGCTGGAAATGTTGCCGCTGATGCTAAAAGTGGTGCGTCTGATGCAAAAAATGTCGTTCCTTCTGGCGCTGGAAATGCTGCTGCTTTTGCTGTTCGTAGATCCTTCAAGGTTCGTAGTAATTTACGACGCGGTGTTAATAAACGTCGTGTTGGAGCCTATAAATTCTACAAAGACGCTCGAGTTAAACGCGAAGAAGCAGACGAAGATGAAAACGAAAAAGATGAAGAAGAAGAAGATGAAGACGAAGGAGACGAAGACAAAAACGACCAAACCGCAAGTCCTGCAGGTCCTCAAGTCCCTATCGCCCGTCGTCGTATTTTTTAAGTGAAAACCCTAAAAATTACATTAATCACTTTTTTAGCACTGTCAATCTCTTCAGTCTAGTAGTTAAATATTTTCCCCCCTTTTTTTTAAAAAAAAAGACTTGGTTTCTATTTTATAAATAAAGAATCTATTTCATATTCACACAAAAAACAAAATGTCGCTTAATCTTAAATAACTTATTTGAACGTAATTCATATCAAGACCAATTACTCATATCATATTATCAGTCAGTTGCTTTTTTCCCCTTTTTTTTTTCTTTGCTTGGTACATGGAGTGCTAAATCGTGTGGGAATACCTCCTCTCTCTATTCTTTTTGCGCCCCCCTCCCTTTCGTCTTTGTTTATGCGTTTACTTACAAAGAAGAATAAATAAATAAAAAAGCCGAACCTTTTATCTCAAAATAGATTATATATATATTTATTCCAATGAGTGCTGAAACAATTTAAATATTACAAAAAAAAATACCGTGTTAAACCAATGCAGTTCATGCAAAACAACAAATTACAAAGAAAGTAACAGAAAAGCCTAAACTTGTTTGGAATAAATGTCGTGTTGCCTCAAAAAGAATATCTACCATCATATGCTAAACAGAATTCTAATGTCTTTCTATGTACAAGCAAGGAGAAAAGAGAAATGTAATCGATTCAAAGTGCTTTAATCTACTTACAGTATTTTATTTTTTTCTTAAGAAAAAGCTCCTATATAATCTTTTCACAACTAATTATGGAAGGGAGGGGTGAGTTAATATTCTATTTCTTTTTAAGCACGATAAATTAAAAAAAAAAATAGATATCATGTTGTGAAAACAGAAGGGTTGGATAATATACTAAATATATACATGTTAAAATGTTTTCTTGTCTCCTAAAGATTCGCTTTTATTAAATAAAAAAATCAGATAGAGAGAAAGGAGTCCAACGTATACTAGCAATACATAAATGCATGTACAGCAGATCAATGTTTATTTGTTTATTGTTGTTGTTTTTTATAGTTTTGTGTAATGTAAACAACAATAGAAACTCAAGAAATCACTTGTCGAATTTTAAAGATGTAAACAGATACATTTTTTTACTAATAAAAAAAAATTGTCTATCGTTTTTTTTTTTGGGGAGCTCTCCTTTTTATTTGCAGTAAATGATATATTGTTTTTTTTTATATGTGCAATCTACTCCTTTTTTGTTTTTAACAACACATATAAAAGATAAGATAGTTTTTGACACTTCATAGTTTTTTTTTTTTCAGTATAATTTTTGATTTATATATACTTTTTATACCAAACTTTATAATGCGTTTTAATATTCTTTCTCTTGGCTTGGTTGCTACCATGATCATGGCATATACTGTCAACGCAGAGCCCGGAGCTGCTGATGTCCGCGTGATACGTAAAGCTTTCTTGTCTCGCAGAAAATTAGGTCACGCTGTTCATGCACGTCGTTATGATGATTCTGTGGAAGAAGAAGAAACTACCTGGGATGATCAAGTAGATGAAAATGAATGGGATAATGGAGTAGAAGAAACTGGATGGGATGGTGAGAGCCAGTGGGATGACGAGCATGAATGGGACGATCAAAACGAATGGGACGATGAAGAAGAAGATGAAGATGAAGAAGAAGAAGACGAGGAAGAAGAAGATGAAGAAGAAGATGAAGACGAGGAAGATGAAGACGAGGAAGATGAAGACGAAGAAGACGAAGATGAAAATGAGGATGATGACTATAATATTGGCTATGATGACTATGATTTCAGCTACGATAATAACAATGATGATCAATGGAATGAAGAGGAGAATGACCAATGGAACGAAGAAGAGAATTATGATGACAGCCAATGGAATAATGATGATGGTCAAGACAATAACGATGACGGCCAATGGGACGAAGACGAGAATACCAATATTGATGACGGCCAATGGGACGAAGACGAGAATACCAATATTGACGACGGTCAATGGGACGAAGAAGAAACTACCAATAATGATGACGGGCAATGGGATGAAGAAGAGAATACCAATAACGATGATGGCCAATGGGACGAAGAAGAGAATACTAATAATGATGACGGTCAATGGGATGAAGAAGAGAATGCCAATAACGACAGCGAAGATGTTGCTGACAACGAAGCTGGTGATGATCAAGCCGGTAGTAATCAATACTACGACGTTGACGCACTTGAAGAAGAATTAAAAGCATACGAAATCGAATATCAACCTGAAGAAAACGATTACTATAACATTAAAGATTTCGCCAATGGTGATAAGGCTTTCTTCAATGACTTATATGACGGTCAAGCAGCTGAAAATGATAAAAATAACGATGTAGAAGAGCAATCCCACGCCGCTGTAGAACGTCGTCAAGAACAAGCTTCCACAGTAGACGCTCCAGTCCAAGCTACTGATTTCACTCCCACAGGATTATATGGCCCCACTGGAGAAGAATATCTTTCAGAAGAAGAGCAATTAATTGCCGACGCAGAGGCACAGTTAGAAGAAGAAACACAGGAGGAAGAAGAGGAAGAGGAGGAAGATGATGAGGAAGATGATGAAGATGAAAACGATGACGATGAGGAAGACGAAGAAGATGATAAGGAGGAAGAAGAGGAAGAGGATGCTGAAGAGGCTGTTGCCAAAGAAGCTGCTTTGGAAAAATCTTCCGCTGAACCTGTTCTCCGTCGTCGTCGTTAAATTTTTTTTTATATTTCATTTCGTTTACCAAAAAAAAAACCAAAAACTTGGTATATAGTACATTAACAGTCTAATAGTTGATCATAAAAGATTTAGTATTTCAATCCCCCCCCCCCCCTTTTACATTTTTTTCATGTATTCATTTTTTTTTTTTTTTCCTTACTCTTTTCATCTCATAAAACGATTATAAATAAATAACTAATAGTTTTTTTCTTAACATTTTTGTGTGCATATACTTTTAGTGATCGTAATTTTAATTACGTCAAGTATCATAATATATTTAACTTGCTAAAAAAAAATATTCTATAATTAGACGTTCGCATTTTTATGCATGGTATTTTATTTTTATCCGAGTAAATGCATAGCAGTAACAATGATCTTATACAATTAGTTGTTTAATATGGTTACTACCGCGCCTTTTTTTTTGGTGTCACTCAATTTTACATTTATTTTAACGGAATATACCTAGTAATACAAGAAAAAAAAAAAACGCACGCACATATGGTACAAACCAACTGCACAATTAAGGTACGACATACATTATATCACAAAGCCTAATAACGTTTATAAACGCTTACTGATAAAAAATATAACATAAATGGTGTTTTTTCTTTTAATAATAAATTATACATATATTTTAATGAGTATCATGGCCTCACCATAGCAGTAGGATTTCTGGGATAGTACATATTAGCTCTTGGATTTTCCAAATCATTTACATTAATATTATTCCGGGTATATTGTTCCAATTCTTGGTTATCGCCAAACGATGAACCATTCTCTTTGGCGTCTGTAGTTATCGCAAACGTCGAGCCGGTGTCACCAGCGCCTTGGGAATGACTCTTTTGAGAAAGACTGGAAAAGAATCGACCAGACATGAATTCTATAACGAAGCGAGGTGGTGACCAAGTAAACATAAGGCATAAAATAAATCTAAGAATATAATCAAATACCAAAAGGGTATTAAAATATTCGAAAGTTTGACAAAAGAACCAAACATACAAGACACCAAATGCACCATACCACAAGAATTGGATTAATAGAAACCAAACCTATATTTAGTTGTTGTTAGTCATTTGTATTATTTATAACTTTTGCTTGTACGTTACCCCCAACGATGTCGTCCTTGATTGTCCTTCGTGAATCCTTTGACTTCTAAGATTGATAAGTGCTGAAAATGAGTACAAGTACGTGGCTGCATCACAGAAAATGGCGAATGTTACGCCAGTGACGAACGCTGGTTTTATAGGATATTCATCGTCTCGAACCAATAAGATAATTGTTTGGCACGTCAAACATAGTAACGAACCAGAGAGCGTGATCACTCCAGCAAGAACAAGTGGGTTTCTATATTGAACACTACCCACTCTTAAAAGTTTACCTATATCCAAGTTTAACCAAAAATGCAAGGTTAACATAAATGTTGTAGACACCAGGTAAGAGAATGAATTCCATTTGTTTGGTAAAATCCCCGTATAGTTTAGAATATTAACAGCACTGGCAGGTAATGTGAGCACACTGAATAGTAATAAAATGCATCGTATTTTCTTTGGCTTATAATACGTTTTTACTGCTATTAATACACAGGCCGTAATTTCCAAGAATCCAGAGGTAATATATAAAGCGGCAATAGGTGAAATCATAATGTTTATTGTTAAATCGTAAAAATCTCTTTGAATATTTTCAAGTTAGGTCCGAACGCCCTTTTGGCGCTTATACAAGAAGAAAAATTATTAGAAGAAATAAAGTAAAAAAAAAAATATGTAAGGAAAAGCAAAACAAAAAAATAATTATTAAATTTGAGCTTTTTACCGTCTAGATTAATTAAAATAACGATATGAAAGTCCTTTTGTCCGAATATCGTTACATTGGGGTAACTTTATTACAGTGTTATGAATAGTGCTACCGAATATTTAATCAACTACACACAGACCTACCACAAAATAACCTCTGGAGTTACACTGAATCTCTATATTGAGTAATCCAACCCATTTTTTTTTCAATAATTAAATAATTTTTAGTCTTTTTATATAAGTATGCATATATAATACATAAAGACGGAAGCGAAAAAAAAGGTACTTCCCGAAGAGTAAAAAAAAAACTGATTGTTACTTCTTAGAAAATGCTGAGGATTATGCTTTTTTTCAAAAACGAAAAAATATATTTACAGTTTAAGAATTATATTTTGACATTCAATTGTTTGTGCTAAGTTAGCATCTGTAATTCACAGTAGTGCAGTGCATAACATGAGGAAAGAACATGTAATGTAACGTAACTAAAAAAAAAAACGTAATTTACATTTGTAATTTACATGGCTTTTTTGTTTATTGATTGATTCCACTGATATATGCAAGCACTGGACCTATTGTTTTATTAATGTATAAAATAAGATCTTTTACATTAATAATTTTTTTCAGAAAAAAAAAAAGGTTTGATTACACGAAAAAAAAAGTATATTCTCGAAGGTGCAATAATTTTTTTTTATAATCGAAAAAGTTCCAAGTAAAAATTAGAAAACTGTTAAAAACTAATCGTACATGCAGTAATCTAACATTTGATAAAAATAGTTTCAAGTTCGTTGTAAACCGGATAAAAGACGACAGAACATTATTTAAATATTAAGTAATATACGCATGGAAACCCAAACTGTTTAGAAAATATTGTATGGTCTCGTTTTTTTTAGAAGTTACGGAAACCTTCTTTGGTTTATAGATACGTTAAAATCAGAATCAAAAGATAAAAGGAAAAACGATCTACGCTTTTGATAACTAATATAAAAGCATAAAATTATATGACTTCCGTCATTTTAAAAAACTCTTCTCTCTCTCTCCTTTTTCTCGCTATAAAATAAGGATAATGTAATATATAAGATCATAAATGATGTAATAAAATATTTTGTTAGCATTGAAATTATGGTACAACATAGTACACACTTTCATCTAAGACATATATCTTAGTTTGGTGGCGATTAATAATTAAACCAATATATATGTGTATATAAACGAGATTCCCCCCTTTCTTTTCTTTGTAAATATAAATTGTACCGTACTTAGAGCAAAATAGAAACTCTAAAAGCAACCGTAAGCACTTCATTCAAGATGCAATAACCATGGTTACACACATGTCTACATACACTTCATTTCCGATAACAAAAGCAAAAAGATGTCGTCGCCTGCAGGATTTGAACCTGCGCAGGCAGAGCCTATATGATTTCTAGTCATACTCCTTAACCACTCGGACAAAGCGACTTTTCTTGTTTTTTTATATCTTAAGCTAAATTATATTCTAAATAATAAAATTTTTTGTAAAAAGTCACGTGAAAGTCACGTTGAAATCGTTTGATTGGATAAATTTGCTTATTTTCGTTGGATGCTCTTTGCTCTGATTTGTGATGGAGTTCACCGAGAGAGTGGAATGATTGTATTATCCATTACAGAATAGTTTGTTGACTTAGATTTTTATAGCCTAAGAATATACTAAAAACTATATACAAGATTTATACGTTACAAATATTAGAAAGTAGTAGTTGGAAGTTAAAAAAACTATAATTACTCATTCAAAATACTAATATATTTATTTAATGCAAAGGTGGTATAATACTTGTCTCCTTTTTTTTTTCTTTTTTTAAGAAGATTCAAGCTTTTTCAAATGATTATATTTAGGCAAAACTTCACGAAGATAATCTAAATGTCTAGCATGCAACGTTGCTTGAGTCTAGATACAGCGGTTAGTTTTTATTTATAACAAAATTTATGCAATTTATCACTTACAGCTAAAGGCTCATTTTGTGTTCTTCTTTTCGATTGTGAGCCATAAATAACAGTAAGATCAGCAATTGTTTCGTTATTTTCTGTTGAACAACCAGATCCAATAACACAGTAATTTCCTACAGCCGTACTTCCTAAAATTTTACCCCTCGCTTCTACAATATTGTTGTTTCCAATACGTGATCCTTCTACGTCTATTATCTCTTTTTTTATCAGAATAAAGCGTGTATATATATCATTTTTATTATGCACTTACAACATCCTACTTCAAATTCATTATCGTCACCAATAACAAGTGGGGTTGAATTTCTAAGCAAGACAGTTTTGGTAAGATAACATGTATCAAATCTACTGATTCAGACTTACTTGTTAAAAATAACAACGTTTTCTTCAATAATATTGTTTCTTCCAATATAAATAGGTCCATTCTCTGCGATCACTCGACACTGAGGATGAAGTACAGTACCTTTTTTTTTATACGTAAAAAGAAAATATATATTAGGTCGAGAATTTATAACGCATTGGTTATTGTCATCGTTTTACCTGATCCTATTTTTTTCAAAAAGTTATTGTTAGGACAAAACTAATTGAATTCATCTTTTTAATTTAGTTACCAATCGAGATCTCGCCTCGAAGTTCAGTTTCCTGACAAACAACTGATTTAAGACCGGCTGTAATACGGTTTCTATTATATACAGTATTTTAAATATTACGGAAAGAATGGTTTAACTACAAAGACTTGAGAATTTACCTCGACATGATGTTAAAGAAAAGGGAAAAGTATACTACAAACACCTTTGAAACTCAGGATTTTTTTTTATAAAAACTTATGAAGTCTGTTTTTTTTCTGACACTTCTTCATATTCAAACTTTTTTTTTCTTTCAATGAACCGATTTTTAATTTTAAATACGAAAAGAGCACCTTTAGTAAATAGGACAGCCTATAGTAGGTTTATTGCGACTTCTCGAGTAAATATTAGACCTCGTAATGTAACACCACCTACGATGCAAACAGTGGCAATTCCCCCAGCACCTAAAAATTGGAGAAACGTTTCTACTTTTCCTCATGTTCGATACGCAGGACCTATAATATACGGTATAACTCTTTCAGCTGCCAGTTTTATTACAGCCGGTATTGTATTCGATCGTAATCAACAAACACTTTGGGATCGTGTTCGAAACCATTCACGTCAATGGTTAATGTTTGGATCTGCCCAAGATGAAGAGTCCATTTTAGCTGAACTTTGGCAAGAGAAACGAGCAATGTTGACCGAAAAACGACAGCTCATGTTACAAAACTTGGCACACCGACTTGATAAACTCAATATACCTCAAGATATCAAACGAGCCTTTTGGATGATGGGAGAAAAATTAGCAACCATGTCAGAATCAGAAAAGACCCTTGCAGGAATTATTGCTATTAATACTGTTGTGTTTGCTCTTTGGCAAATTCCTCGTTTAACACCTTTTATGAGTAAATGGTTTTTACATTTGCCCGGTAGTAAACTGAATATCACTTTATTAACTAGTTGTTTCTCGCATCAGGAATTTTTCCATTTTGCATTAAATATGGTTGGTTTGTGGTCATTTGGTAAAGTCATTCATGACACTCTCGGTAGAGAACAATTCTTGGCCATGTATTTAACTACTGGTATTGGTGCTAATATTGTTAGCCATGTCTGTAGTTTGGCATTACGTAATTCCAGACCTTTAGCACCTAGTTTAGGTGCAAGTGGTGCAGTTTATGGTTTAGTGGCCTCTACTGCTGTTTTACATCCTAATTCTAGTATCAGTTTGATCTTTTTGCCAATGATTCCAATTAAATTAGGGTAAGTTCTTTTTCTTTTTTCGATTATTTATTTTAATTCGACTTATTTACATGAATACTAGATATGCACTTCCTGCAATTATGGGTTTCGATTTAGCTGGTATTGTGTTCAAGTGGAGAATGTTTGATCATTTTGTAAGTTAAATTCACGTATATATATATATCAAATACATAATTAACAATTTTATATATAAGGCACATTTGGCTGGTGCAAGTATTGGTATGGGTTACATGTACTATGGAGAACAACATATTTGGGCACCTTTAATTCGTAAAATTCATCAAGTACGTGAAAATAGCAGTAACAATAATGGAGGAAAAGGTGACGGTGGTAATTTTTTGTGGACCGAACCTAGACAACCAGAAAAGGTTCAAACAAGTAAATGGACTTCATGGATTGGAAAATAGAAAATCAAAATAATAAAAAAGCAGTTTATAGAAGCAATATTATTTGGTTTTTGGTTTTTTCGTTTTGTTTAATTTAATAAAATAATAGAATAAAAAAAAAATATCGATTGCATTTTAGTGCCGGTGCTCCCTGGTTAATCACATCCCTATGAAGGGTGGGAGCCACAGCGTGGATAGCAAACATTAGATGTCTTTGGTGGCGTTGTTATTTAACGAGAAATTGGGCCGACAGAGCCAGTTCCACACTCGCCATAAGCATTAAAACCCCAGTAAAGAAAAAAAAAATAGTCATGTGTTACTCCGGTATATGAGAGTCAAATTGTACATTACCTAGTTGTGGTCTGAAAAATTATTGTATATTCGTACTTTTTTTTTTACTTTTTTATTTTTCCTTGTTATAAGTTTCGAGTACACCGTTTATATATTAGTATTATATATGTAGATTTAATCACTATGTCCTTGCCATGTGTTAAGGTATGCAAATTGACGTCAATGTTTACGTTTGAGTTTAAATGTTATTTTCTTGTAACACACTGATCCAAAAGTTAATTTTACCGACAGAGAAGATTTTGAATTAAAACTTCTTCAAGTGGAATATATCTTATTCATCAGACTTGCTAAAATAACATATAACACTTAATATTGTATACTTTTAAAGGGTAAAATAACTGTCCTTTTACGTCCATATATTCTCTTATTACCTAATTAAAGCTATTATAGATTGATAAACTGGGTACAAAAAAATGTAATTGTCTGTTTCGACATGACATATACGTACTATAACGTTCATTTTTTATTAAAAGATATTCTCAAAGAAAGGGTGCTTTTCTTATGTACTGGGTTTCCCCTTTATTTTTGAAAAACGCGTTAGTAATTTTTTTAAAATAAAGGCATTACTTACTAACATCTTGGATATTCGTAGCGATGACCAGGAAGGTCTATTTTACCCAATTTGAGGATTTAGTGATATCTAAGTCTTTTCAGAAAAGCTTTCGAGAGGTGAGGGTTCGCGTACCGGAATAACCTCCTTCCAGCTGTAATTCCGTATGCAACCTCAGACGTAAATTAAACTTAAAGGATCCATACTAACGGAAAGAAGCCATTCGAAAAGGTTTCACCGTCAAGCTACCGTAAGACAGTATGTTATTCAATACGGAAGTACAGCCGAGAAGCAAACCACACATAAAAAGGACCATCACCATACAATTAACATAAAAACCACTATTTAAAACCGTCACTGACCTGAGTTTAAGAATCAATGCAGTCTTCAGTATGACAACTTTACCCAAGAAACCTTTTATCTTTTTAACGAAAATAAATAAATAAAAAAGTTGGTAAAAGGAGATGAGCTCATCTAATAACCCTTTTTACGAACTTGGTTCTGATGTTAAAGGTTTATTAACTATTGAAACTTTTCGAGTAAGAAAAAGAAAAAAGAAACTGCCATTACAATAATATAACTCATCTAAAAACAATCAACTCTTCAGGAAAACGTTTCTACAACAGACTTTATTGAACAAATCTCGGCAAGTGTCACTGAACAAACAAAATCTGTTGGTGGAAATGGTAAACCTTTTACTGGTACAAAACATATGAATCCTAACTTTTTTCATTTCAGCTGCTTTTGACCCAAAACCTTTTATCCGTACCTTTGAAAGTGTGTTGGAAGAACTTCAACTTTTAAAAACACGTGTGCAAGAACAGTGCAATGAGTTGGAAAACAGTACACAATCTGCAGAGTTGGAATATAAAAGAAATATTACTGATTTACACGGAGCTTTTGATGTAAGATGAGAAGAATACACATTGTACTTTTTGTTGTTGTTGGTACACGTATAGCTTATATTTCTTTTGATTTCATAGGACGTTTATCGTTCTTACGATAGTTTAGAAACTAGAATTGGTGATGTTGGTAAGACAGCTATTCGAATTGGTGAACAATTGGAAACAATAGATAAAGAAAGATCAAAGGCATCCGAAAGTCGTGATATTATTGAATATTTTATGGAATTTCAAGATGGTAACACTGAAAGATTAGATTCATTAAGACAAGGTGGCGAGGAGGGGCAGCTAAAAGTAGGGATATGATTAGTATACATGTAGAAAATTTTATTTTACTAATCTAGTATTCAATAATAGACTGCAATTATTGGTAGAAGATTAAGTGCTGTAGCAAAAGAAGTGGATAATGATAAAGCAGCTACAATTGCTATTGAAAAGTTTTGTGAAAGCTTTGAAAAAGAAATTTTAGAAGAGTTTGATAAAGCATATGAAGAAGGCGATCCACGTGTAATGGCAGTAAGTGTTAAATATATATATATATATATATTTATAAAGAGGAGAGAACTAGATACTGAAAAAAATAATGAAATAAAAAAAATAGCACTGTGCCAAGGTTTTATTTGAATTTAACGGAGGTGCTTCATGCGTACAAATTTACGTTAATCAGCATGAATTTTTCATGTCTAATATGAAGATTGAGGAGATGGATAATGTAAGAGATTCAGAAGAGTAAGTAAAATAATAAAATTAGTTTGTTCCTGAATATTCTTTATTCACTGATGCACACTAGTAATGCCGATCTGTCAAACCCCAACTTATTACCACCTGAAGTCGATACAAGTTTAGTTAAACTCTATGACGATATTCGTATCACCGTAAGACGTGAAGCCGGAATTATTTCTAGTGTATTTCCTCAACCAGCAACAGTTATGCAAGTCTTATTGCAGAGAATCTTTGCACAATCGGTAAAACCATAACATTCTTTTATACATGCTGTACAAACTAATGCAAAATTTTAAAATATCTAGATTCAAGACCATATTGAACTTTTATTATCCAAATCTAAAAAATATTCCCATTTAGCCTATTTGCGTACATTAGCTTCGACACATGCTGAAACTAAAAGATTAATCGAGAACTTAAAGTTTTACTGCGATAAAGAAGTTTCTTTAAAGGATGCTGTTGATGCCAATGGCTTAGTTACTTCTGCCTCTCCAGACGAAACATTAGATAGGTGCATGGATGACTTATTTGTACCTTATACAGAAGGAGATCGTTATCTGAAGAAAGAAATAGAATCATTGCATGAGTTATTTGGTAAGATCGTTTCGGAATTCCTTAGTGCTATGGTAAATTACATTTTTTTTTTTAGACTTCATTTTAAAAAACCTGTATATTAATGTATTATAAATAGCAACGTAGAAAAATGACTTCTACTCGTAACCAATCAGTTTTAACTCGTACCTTGAATCAAATTTCATCCTCTACATCTACTAGTAATCTTCTTTCTCCTTCTGTATCATCACCTGCAGTCAATGAATTATCTAGTTCGCCTATTTCGGGAACAAACCCCTTTGAAAAAAATACACGTGGTGTCAGTCCTAATATTGTGACTGTGGACGAGAGTGGATTCACATTATTGTCATCAGATGCGATTATGCGTATTCTCAATATTCATGCTGAAGCAGTTATTCGTTGTGTAGAACTAGAAGATTCTCAAGAATTGTAAGAACTACAACAATGCAAATTATTTTTGTAACCTCTAACCCACTTATATATATATATATATATTTGTTAATCATTTAGGTTATCATCATTAAGAAGGATATATAATGTACTAGTCGATTTTATCGGTCAAAAATATTTGGATATCGCTATGGACGAGTAAGGCTTTTAAAAAAAAAAGAAAGAAAAAGAATAGGAACTAAAATTTCTTTTTAATTAATTTGTACCACTTTAATTATATAGGACGCTTGATGATTTAACGAATAACAAAGAGCCTGAATTAGCGTGTTTCCCTGTAATCAAGTCAGCTACTGATATTACTCAACTCATGCAAAAGCATTTCGAATCAGCAGTGGTAAATAGAAACTCGTACGCATTTTTTTTTTTTAAAAAAATAGTTTTAATTAATCCGCCAAGACCTTTTTTTTTTTTTTTTAGTTACCGCTTGTCATAAGTATACCTTCTACTCACAGAGACATGCTCGCGTTAAAGAACGCATTTATGACTGCATTAGAACGTAAAATTAATATTGTACTACAAAAGTCGATCGAAGGTATTACATACTGGCTTAGTGAGCTACTTGGGCGTCAAAAAAAGAACGATTTTAAACCCAAAGATGAAGAAGTGGCTATGATGAGTATGGGTACTCAGCCCTGTATGCAATGCGTTGATTTTATCGCAAGAGTATATAGATCTGCTTCTAATGCACTGCAAGGCAAAAATTTCGAAGCCTTTTTAAGACGTATAGGAAATGCGTTTCACTCGCAAGTATTTTTTTTTATATGTATGTGTGCTTGATTTACTTTTTGAGTTTAACAAATATATATTTTGTGATACTTTAGAATGTTGTTAGAGCACTTTAAGAAATTCTCGGTGACCCCAACTGGTGGTCTATTGGTTACAAAGTACATTATCATTATATATCTATCCTGGACTAAAAAACCCGCACTAAAATGTTACTTTGTATAATAGAGATATTGCTAAATATCAAGAGGTTATTAGAATGTTCAAGTTACCTGGTCTTGATGAACGATTTGAAATGCTTCGACAGTTGGGTAATATCTTTGTAGTTAAACCTGAAATTCTTAAATCTATTCTATCCGAAGGATACTTAGCAAGATTGGATCCATCTGTACTCTATCCCTACCTTGAAAAGAGAATAGATTTCAAGACAGCCAAATTAGATCGTTTATTAGGCATTACAATGGATGATACTACTGCAGGAGGCTCTTCTTCTACAGAAAATCCTAACCAACGTGAAACTTCCAAAACCAGTAAAGGAAAGTCTCAAAGAAGATCGCTATTCGTAAACGATAATGAGGTTTTGAAAGACATTATGAAAAACTATACTCATAATCGCGATTTTTTGGCCGCTTTTAATTTATCTTGACTAAAATTTACCCGAGAAAAAACCCTTTTTTGTTTTTTTGCACCCCTTCTTTTCTTCTAAAAAGAAAACAAATAAGAATCCCCAATGGAATTCGTTTAATATAAGTTTTTATATATTATAAGCACACATAATAAAAACAATTATTAAGGAAATTTTAATTTGTACAACTTTTTTATTTCTTTATACGTTTCCCTTTTTTTTTTTTTTCAATACCTGGTAGCAATTTCGGCTAGTTCCTATTTTATAATGGTGCCACTGGCTCATTTATTTAAAATTATTATCGGAGAAACAGTACTACTTTTTTACACAGACTAAAACTAATGATGTAATAAAAAAGTAGATACTATATTTATTTATGTAATGATATTCCTATGTGTCTGCCCTGTCCCTTAAAAGACATCTATTTATTAATAAATATACTCCGTTTATAACAAAATTGTGCCGTTTTTTTTTTTTACAAAAATAAACCCAGTACTACAAAGGCGAGGCCAGGACAATAATAATAAAAAAAGAGAACGGCGCGAATGCTACACAAAAAAAAAAAAAAACCCTTGAAGAACCGACAAACAATTAATGAATAGTAAGAAAAAAGTTATAAACTAGGAAAAAAACAAGAATAATTTATAGCTACCGGAAACAAAAAAAAACTTGTTTTACATTAGGTCACTTTAATTGATCTGGTTAATTGTTTTTTTTCATTAGAAGTGAGAGTGGGGGGATAATTTTAATCAAGTACCAAGAAATGTCAAGTAATACAAAAGAAAAAAAAGATCGACGAGATTAATTTAAAACCCGGTGTTATGTGTTCAAATCTGTCTTAGTTAAAAAAAAAACAGATCTTCCATTCGTTCTAAACAGCGTGTGGTATAAAGTTAACTCACTAGTAGCTTTTTTTTCTTTCCCTTTTTCCTTTTCTTTTTTTTACTTTTTTCTTTTTCTTTTTACTTTTATTATTACTATCATTATATAAATATATAGAAACATCACTTTTAGAAAATAAGAAAATGGCAGGTGCTCAAACTACATCAAACAATAAATCGTTAAAGAACGGTATTCATATACTGATCTCGGCACTTTTGGCATTATTACTGAGTTTTTCTATACTGCGATATATTACTGGTACATATTCTTTTTTAATTTATATGCAGTTCAGTTTAATAAGTCCTAACCTCTATTTTATATTAATAAAAATCTAGAACCTCAAGATAATGATCGATGTCACGGTATGCTAAATGAAGGTAAATGGATGTCCGAAGAATATAAAGAATGGCAACCTTCTGGCTGCATGGCCAAAAAATACGGGTCACAAGACATTAATCGCTGTATCGGTCACTCAAAAGTAATTTATATTGGAGATTCAATCATAAGAGAACAGTACTACTCTATGTTCGAATTCGTGGGCCTAACCAAACCTAGTAGGGATAAGATACATGAAGATCAAAGTACTTATTCAAAAAAGCACGATATCACATTTGAAATGTGGTGGGATCCCTACCTCAACACTTCGCGAACAATTGAATTATTACAAGGAAAATCAAAGGCCAAACCCAGTATTCTTGTTATGGGTTCTGGTGTTTGGTATTTGAGACGCACCGGTGCTAATTATTTAAGTGGGTGGAAAGAAGCAGTTGATAGAGTCTTTGACGGAGCCAGTCAACATACCATTGCTGACAGAATCATATTGTCTCCTGTCGAAATCGTCCAACGCAACTTATTAAGTAAAGAAAGAATTAAAACACTCACCCATAATAAGATCGCCATTATGAACAATTATTTAAAAGAGAGAGTAAGCAATCTTTACGATCCCGTTACACCTTTGGTAGTACCATTTGTTTGGAACGAAATAGTGATCTCCTCCAAAAACCAAACTTTAGACGGACTTCATTTCATGGCACCAGTAACAAGAGCTCAAGCTCAACTGGCGTTAAATTATCGCTGTAACGAACAACTTGCTCCAAAGTCTTTTCCAATGGATACAACGTGTTGTTTTACCTATCCTACTCCTGTCTGGTACCAGTCTACCATGTTTTTATACTTTTTAATTTTCGTGCCTATTGGTTTCTTTGTTTTATACTCTTCTTCTTCATCAGGTAAAGACAAAAAAAAAAAAAAAAATAAGCCCAAACAACTAATTCTTTTATTTTTAGCTGCAAATCAAATTATTAAATTTACAAGTCAAGTTTTCCCTTCAAGTTACGAGACGTTAATTGCCCTCTTTATTTTCGGATTATCTGTAATTTACATGTACTTGGGCGATCGCAGTCAACTATTTGGAAAAATATCCAAGCAATTCGACTTACCTACATTTTCCCTCCTGATGCTAATCATGGTCGTTCTTGGTGCTGTTACACTGAAATCAAATCACGATCAAAATAAAGATGCCGGTTTTTTGAACAGAGACCAAACAGACGAATGGAAGGGTTGGATGCAGCTTATTATTCTTATTTATCATTTCGTCGGTGCATCTCGTATACCTGGTATTTACAACCCTGTACGTGTCCTTGTCGCCGCCTACTTGTTCCAAACCGGTTACGGCCATTTCTTCTTCTTTTATAAGAAGGCCGATTTTGGTGTTGCTCGTGTTTTAAGCGTCATGGTCCGCTTGAACATGTTGACTTGCGTCTTGGCCTATACCATGAAGACAGACTACTTGTTTTACTACTTCTCCCCTTTGGTCAGTTTTTGGTTTGCCGTCATCTGGATCACCATGAGAGTCATGTCTAGTTACAACAAGAAGGCTGCTTTCCTTTTAGCTAAAATAGCTGTCATGGCTACTTTGACCGGTTTCATTATCCATTATCCTGGTATCCTCGAAGCTGCATTTAATGCACTCTCCTTTTTATTCCAAATTAAATGGGATGTAACCGAATGGCGGTTCCGACTTTCACTCGATGCCTGGATTGTCTATATCGGTATGTTATGTGCCTATGCTACGATTCAATTGGGCGAATACAAGATCTCTCAAAACCACCCTTCTATTTGGAAAGTGGCCAAGGTGTTTGCCGTCATTCTTTCTACTGTTAGTATGATTGGTTTCTTTGTTTTTGAATTAACTCAAAGCAAGACCTCATACACGGTCTATCACCCTTACATCTCCTGGATCCCTATCCTTTCATTTGTCATTATCCGTAATTTCTCTCGGTGGGGACGTAACACTCATTCTCGCTTCTTTGCATTTATCGGTAAAATTTCGCTTGAAACATTTATTGGGCAATTTCATATGTGGTTGGCGGCCGATACCAAAGGTCTTTTGGTCGTACTCCCTAACGCTAGCTGGGTTATCAAATCTAGTATTGGATGGTGGGTCAATTTGACGGTTTCAAGTCTCGTCTTTGTTTTCATCTGCTACCATTTAAGCCAGGCTACTGGTACTCTTACACGCTGGGTTTGTTCTGGTGTACAAAAATCACAGTCTGCGGCCGCCGCAGCTGCAGGTCCCACCACAACCAAAAGAACAACAACAAACAACGCTGACTCTGTACCTTTATTACCAACAAACAGTAAAGATGAAGGAGATGATGACAGTAGTAGTAGTTCATCTAGTTTGAATGATAAGTCCGTGCAAGGCGGCGACGGACCTGCTAAACTTTTGGTTGCGCGAGATAGTGAAGACTCTGTCATCGACATGGATAGTCCTTGGGACGAAACATTATATGAAAAACCTGCCTGGTATAAAACCATGTACCAAAATATTGTACAAAACTACTGGATTCGGTCTACAATTTATTTGATTTTAATGGGAGTAGTAAATCGATTCTGCGTATAAAAACTTTCTCTTCTCTCCTTTACATGTTTATATTATACCCATATTAGATTTTTAAAAAAAAAGCTTTTTTTTAATAATAATAAAAAAGCACAAAGTTGTCAAACAGCCTACTTTCAAGTAAGACAAAGAACTTTATTTCTTGTAAAAAGAGCGTTGTGTATTATCATACCTCGGCATAAGTGTTCCATCGTATTTCTAGATACAGAAAAAAAAGAGGATTTGTCGAGACCTTTTTTGCATCTTGTTAAAAATTACTTGGAATGGAGAAACCGACAAATTTTTTTAAAAGGTATACGAGCTTTTAACTCAATTTTCGTTACGCGAAATTTTTTTTTTAAAGGAACCTCATAACTCATCATCCCTAAAGTTTCAAAAAAAAAAAAACAGATGGCGTTTTTTTTTTTTTAATCTCTTACACGAAAATAATAAAGGAGAACCTTATATATACGGACAAATTGTATTCCAACAGTTTCATCCACAAGATCAAGTTTAGAACCGTATAGTTGTACAGAAAAAAAGATGCTAAACTCTGACACTGTTTTTTTTGATAAATGACATGCTAACTTATATGCGGCACTTTTTTTATAGGATTTATTAGGCAAAACTTTAAATTTTTACGTATGCAAAAAAAAAAAAAAAAAAAAAAAAAAAAAAAAAAAAGAATAGATTTACGCTATTACCTTCTGTTAATCACCAGGTCAAATGCGAAAGAGAGAGAAAAAAAAAAAAAATATTAACCACCAAATTATTAAAAAAAAATTCCCAACGATGCAGTAAAGTAACACCATACTTTAACAGCAAAAAGAGAGATCTTTTTTTGCACCGCATAGCGTCTTTTTCTTTTTAGGCTAATACCGCTACTGACAAAAGAGATTCTATACAAATACGTAATTAAAAGAGAGCCGATTTTCTTTTTGGGCTTTTGTTTAGCTTGAATTATATATAAACACGCTAACGACGTGCTTATAGTACAACTGAATGAAATTGAGTTTCCCCAACTTCCACATCTTTTAACTCAGCGTTATACGAATACTTGTTACTGTGATACTACAAGTTAAATACTTACTCTGCTTATCCTGTTGTCACTGTATAATATGCAGTTTTTTTTTTCACCGTTAGCATGTATGAATTTATTTTTGACAATAGTTCAATGACTTGGAATTTAAAGTCATGGGGAGGACCCCAAAACGAGAGTAACGCCTTTAAAAGAGGAGTAAAAAAGGGGCACGTGACACACAGTTGGTCACAGGAACAAAAAATAAGTAAAATCTATAAACACTGGTTTTTCATTAATTGCGTACTATCCTACCGGGCTAGAAAGCTATTTTTATGGTTTATTAGAAACGGAAGAGGAAGAGGAGGAGGTAATAAATTATGACTCTAAAAGATGTATTACATGGTATTTGTTTATGTTAGGTGACATACGGTATGTCATTAATTGTAAACAAAAGCGTTGGCGTTTTTCATCGTATAATCATTACACATCATATATATCAGCAGGTTTTTTTTTTAACTAGAATGAAAACATAACATTTTAGTGCTCAAGTGTATAATAAAGGAAAGGCACGGACAATTTGATCCGAGGTATTCTTTTTTAAAATAAACAAAAAGATACATCTTTCTAAATGTTCCCTTTTTCGATTTTCTGACCGTTTGATTCTATTTTGTTTGTTTTATTAATGTCAAACAAAGCAGGAGTTAAACACACAAATTTGTTTGTATTATGATATGATTATTATATCATTAAAGTTTTTGTCAAAGCGCCCAAACGTAACTAACTAAGTATTTCCCATGATCCGGATTACAGACAAAAATTTTTTTTTCATCTGTTTTCTTTTAAAAATAGAATGAACGGTATACGCTAGTTCTATTTGAGGCTCAAGTTGTCAATATAAAAACATATGACATTTGTATGTTGTACGCTATCCTGTCTAAAATGTCAAGATTGAGAGGTCCAACATCACGTCTGTATTACAAGAAATTATTTTGGAGATCGATGTTAAAAAAATGAATTCAAGTTTAACTATCCTCACGCATTGGGCATTTAATAAAATTTGTCGTGTGTTTGTTAATCTTTTTTTTTATCAGCGTATTAAAGATGTTTCACGATAAGAAAAAAAAACTAATTATTAAAAGGCAACCCGATAAAAAGACAACACAAAAATAATAACAAAAAAGCCTAAATTATCAAATTACACCGAGTGTTAAAAATGATATAAAATGTACACCGTTTTTTATCTCTTTTTTTTTTTTTACTTTTATTTTCTCTACATCTTTACTTTTTCACAACTATAAAATGACTCAATATATAAAACCATTAAATTTACAAGGCGGCCAATGGTAAGCTTAAATATAGTAATTATCAGCATGCTTGAGCCTAATTTTAATCTAGTTCTTGGTGTGGTAAATATGGCCATAAGCGACCAACTTGTCCTTTGCTTAAATAATCGCTAATTCAATCAGCATATATTCCCCCCCTTTTTCATATTATACCGGATTGTATGCAACTCATTCAAAACAAAACAAAAAACAAAACACACTCTACTATGTAAATGTCACATGCAATCATTCAAAAAGAACTTCAAAAAACACATTCTACTTCATTCAAACACAAAAAACCTCCCTCTCCCCACTTGTACTCATTATATGCACTTTCCCCCCAAAAAAAAAAAAAAAAAAAAAATCCAAGCAAAACATACACACACACACACAACATATTTATTCATTAGATCATTTTTTCTCTTTTTTTAAAAATAAAAATAAAAAATTCATTGTAACATAACATACTAAAATCGCGATATACTCCAACAGTTATTTGCCTAAAACAAATTGTCGATTTTCGGAATACGGAAAGACTTTGCGAAATTTATTTTTACAAGGTTCAACACGTCCAACGCATTGTAACACACGATTTTTTTTGTGGACAGGCACGGGTTGATGTTAGTATAATAATAATTGTTTGTTGTTGGTCTGGAACCAATAATTATTATTTATGTCGTGTTCTTGCAGTTTTTCTTCTTCTTTGTAGCAAAGGAGTCGAGATTGGCAAAGATATTGACAACATGTATAAGGAGTAAATGGGGAGCAAAAAAAAAAAAAAAAAAAAAAAAAAAAGTGAAATTTAATCTCAACGACCGTTGATCTTTTTAAACACGGGCCACATTTCCCTTCTAATGCTCAATTAAAAAGATAAAGAGAGTAAGGGGTTGACGAAAGAGAGAGAGAAGAAGATGATATTATATAGGGGCATAATATATTAGATATATATATAAAAAAGGGGGGAAAGAAAAAGAAGAAGAAGAGTGTATATTTCATCACTCAGGGTCCTTATAAGCGCCAATGAATTAGAGTACAAGTTCACGAGTTGTCATTGATAACAACTATGATGTAAAGAAAAGGGGTATTTCGTCAGTATATAATTACTTATTGTTTAATTGTGCCCCTTAATTAGTTGGTTTTTATATAAAAGCTACCTTGTTGTTGTTATTATTTTTTTTTTATCTCTTTTTTTTTTTTTCTTTCTTATTTTCTACGTAGTAAAATAACAAATTATAATGACTTATGATGGTGTAAAGAAAGAGGAGGAGGACGCTCTATTTCATAATGATATCTTACGTTGGCCATCGGATTATCAACCACTGCAGGCAGTAGTTACTAACACTAACACTAATAATAACTCTAATAATAATAATGATTCTTCTTCTTCTACAACAACTATAATCACAACCAATCCTTCCTTAGCTCCTCCTCCTCCCATCTTAAACCCTTCAAAGCAATATCATCCCGAGTGGGGCGTTATCAAAGATCAAGATTTTCATCCGCTTACTCTTAAACATCAACGTGACTTGGAAAACTTGTATCAAACTGGTTCGGCTATACCTGACTTTTACTTTTGGCAGGCTAATTTAGGCGGTTACTGTATGGCTGACATGGTACAAGGTATATAGTCCTTTTTCTTTTTATATATATACGAGTTCTATTTTACTAATTTACCTTTAAAAAAAAAGGTATCGTCGTCTCTTCTGAAGGCGCCTTTGTACTTGAAAGAAAAATAGTAGAAGGTGCTCCTCATCCCGGCAGAAGAAAAAAAAAACGCGGTTTGGGGTGAGAATTAATAAAGCTCAAAAAGAGCATTACCCATCATCATGATTACAATGATCCATTCATGTAACACTTATAAAAACCTTTTTTTTATGTTTTTGTCTAATTTATTTTTTCGTGTTTTAACAAATGTTGGGGGGGAGGAGGTATTCGGCTGTATGCTAAGGCCCGACATAACAAAAAAGTGCCTTTAGTAGTGATAGGAAATGACACGAAAAAAAAAAGGGTAAAAAGGATATTAAAGCTCTTTACCGGTACTGTATCCTCACCCTTATTTTAAATGTAACGATAAAGTCAATTACCGTTAAGTTTAATCAAGTTAAAGATAACCCCTTTCTTTCTCCTTAAAAGAGCTTGAAGTAATATATATATATAAAAAGGTCCCGGAAAAACAACATACTTGATTAGGAATATTGCATTACAAATTCTAGTATGTTTATAACCCTCGCCAATCTATATTATTTAAAACGCACTACTGGATTCAATTTAAAGTAAACTACTATGCACATTTCACAGCTGGATTTCGCACTGTTTTTAAAAAAAGGTAAAAATGAAAATCAGACGAGAAGATGTATTCTGCTTTAATAGTATTCTGTAATTATTATCGGCAATCTAATTTAGTTACAGCCATTCTCTGCATGATGAAGAAGAGGGTGCAACTTCTTGGCTACATTTAATTCATTAATAACTACTTGAACACCCGGTCATAACAGAATAAGATCGCCGACATATTTTTTATTATAATAATACTTTACAATTATAATGCATGGTTCGAAATAAAGTGCTCGATCGGCATTATGCTATCTAAGGTATTCTTTACTCATTATTATAAGCGGTTATCCCGCATTTATAAATCCAATCAATCCTCGGTCGTTTTGATGGTATAATACCTGCAGCTGGTAATTTTTTGTCTTTGCTTATATTTACTATTTAGCTTCTTGCTTGTAACTAGACATCTACGTAAAAAAATTGAATAGATCACATGAGCAAATAAGCCTCCCTATTTTATCATGAACAATGAAAGTGAAAGCACAAATATCATGCATTGTTATTAGACCCAAAATTCACTGTATTTTTGTGCGATATTTCGAGACATTTATTTCTTTACTAAAATTACATTTTTAAAAAGGACATGTCATACTTTTACTTTTTGAATTATGTCTTTGATACGCTGTAGTATCTATTACACTTAAGCCCCCCTCATATATAACCTCGCAAAGTTAGAAAAAAGAAAAAAAGAAATTCTACCAAAATCAGTAGCTGCGTTTATTATTTGTCGTTATTATTATTGTTGTTGTTCTCTAATGGGAGCTACATATATAAAAAAAAACCCCCCGTTAATAAACCAAGTATTCTACACACACACACATATACACGTTTTAAACAAATATTTTACCAAAGTATGGGTGGTTCATTGCTTCCTTTGCAGTTGGTCTATCTTGATGATCGTATTGTAATAATTGATCTAATAAATCAAATACTTCGGGTGACATGTACTTTTGGTTTTCATTTGTAACAAACTTATCCCAAGGCTTGACAGGGTATCTACACAAGATATAAACGTCAATATAACCCCACTCTCTATAAAATACTCTTTTTTTTCCTACTCACTTTCCCATGATCTTTTGAATATGAGGATGCAATTTCAAATCATACTTCTTCAAATATTCATGTAATTTATCAGTTCCAATGACCTTGGCAATCTTGACTAATTGATCGTAGTTATCGGTTCCACCAAAGAAAGGTTCCTTACGGAAGATCATGCCAGCAAGCATACAACCGAAACTCCACAAATCCAAGCTGTAGTCATAGTAATGGAAATCAACTAATAATTCGGGTCCCTTGAAACAACGCGATGCCACTCTAACATTATATTTCTCTCCGGGGTGATAGAAATCAGCCAAACCCCAATCAATTAAACGAATCTAAAAAAATAAAACGGTTAAAATACTTTATTTGATCAAAGATATATAATTCGTACCTGTTTTTTTTCATGATCAATCATAACATTATGAGGTTTAACATCACGATGCATAATACCCATAGAATGACAGTAATCAAGAGCCTTCAAAAGCTCATACATATAGTAACGCACATCCATATCGGTGAATCGAGGATAAAGAGCTCTGAAATCCGTATTATTTACATTTTCAAAGATCAAACAAGGAACTCTAGACTTTGAGTATAGTTTAGTAAAACATTTTAAAATCAGCAAACTTATTTCTTTACCTCTGGGTCACGAACGACATCCAATAAAGCAATAATATTAGGTCCTCCTGTCAAGTTTTGCAAGATCTTGATCTCTCTCTTAATCTTCTTCTTTTTTACAGGTTTCAATACTTTAATAACACATTCTTGTTGATTTAAAGTATTTACTCCAGAAAACACTTCAGAGTACTTTCCTCTACCAATCTTTTTACTAATTTCATAAGCATCTTGAGATCTACAACAACAAAAAAACTTTTTTTTTAGCCAGCCACTTCTTTTTGTTTATATATAGACAATAGTTTTTACCCCCAAGTTACTTGAAGAAATTCATAATCATAATATTCTTTAGGCTTGTTTGTATTGGCGTAAGGGTACGCTTTAGCAATACTATCGGACATCTTTTTTTTTTTTTTTTGCCCCTTTTTCGAATAATAGGCAAAAAAAAAAAAAACAGAATAAAATTTATTCTTCAAGATTTAAAAAGACCTGACATTTTGACTTTCTGGTGACTGTTAAACTACTCTTTTTGGTTAAGAAAATGGCGCTCTTAACGTTTTTACATATATCGTATTAATAACCCACGTTTTCATTTTATAAAAAAGAGCATACAAGTGGTACACTTATATCCCGACTTGGGATTTGACAGAATCATTATTTATAAAATAAAAAAAAAGAAGAAAAAATCAACTGGTGGGTAATGGTATTTTTTCCTTTTTTCTAGCGTTCAAAGGAACATGACTTGGTAAAGGAACCTCATCAATTTTTCTATACAAAGGAATCAATACAATTGAAATAACGTTATATATCTATTATACCTTTTATCACCAACTTTAGCCTTTGGTGTACTTCTTTTACTCGGTATGCTAAACTCTTCAAACCCCTCATTAATCAATTTCTCTCTTTGTTTCGCTTTACTCTCAAACGCCTTTACTTTTTCTCGCACTTGATTTTCCATTAACAACCTAGCACCTAATTTACTTTTACCTGCGAACTGAGCCTTTGCCGATACCATGGCAATAACCCCACCTAACGCCAGTGCTGCTCCTCCTGTCGCTACTGCTGTACTTCCCAGAACAAACCCACCTAATGCTGATAATCCACCTACTGCACCTGCTCCCCATCCAACTGCCTCAACCTTTTTATTAGCACGAGGATCCAGTCTTTTTTAATAAATAAATAAAAAAAAAACGTCAGTATACAAGTATATATAAAATAAAAGAAGCCAAGACAAACTTACTTTACTAGCGTTTCTATTAATTCTTTTAAATACGCAACATCGATTCTTATTTGACTGTGTACTTTATCATCCATTTTTTCATGTTCTTGAATCCAAACTTCAGTGCTTTGAATAATAGATCGGACCTGGGCAATGATTAGCTCCAATTGATTATGAAACGATACATCACTGAATTTAACACCGGCTTGGTACGTAGAATAAAGTGATAATGAAAGTACACTTGCTGCTACAGCTGAAGTCATAATAGCGTTATTTGTAGTTGCACTACGACTTACTTGCTGATCCTCTTTTCCTTTCTTTTCCTTTTCCTCTTCGTCTTCAGAGGATGAAGAAGACACGTCTTGTTTATTAAACCATCTTGATTTATTCTCACGTCTTCTTCGCTCTTTCTCTTCTTGCTTAAACCGCTTTAACCGTTCTTCTTCTCGCTTTTTTTCACCACTAGATCGCATATATTCCGTACCACATCGTACAATAAATTCTGATACAGCTTGTGTTCTTTCTGAAGTGAATAAAGAGCTTAAATAACTTTTACTTGAAGACGCTAAAAAATTCTTTGTCCATGAATCTTGTTCTTTCGAATGAATAGGTTTCTGATCCTACGTTATTTTTTTTAGCAACAAAAAAATCAGTTCTTTTTACGCAAAGAGAAAAAAAAAAACCTTGTTCTTACCTTTTCTTCCTTGGGTAATTCTTGAAGAATGTGAGGCGCAAAGTCAAGTAGGGTTCTAATAGGCGCAGTAAAGTCCCCAGTTTCACGGTTATAAAGCTCGCTAGGGAAATGGTAATCGTCGAAAAAGAACTAAAACATTAGAAAATAAGTATTGTGTCCATGTATATATACTAATTCACTTACTGAAGCCATTTGATAAATATTAAAGAAAAAAGAAAAAAAAATCATCATGACAAAATACACTTGGTTTAATGCATTCAAAATCTAGCCAATGGAACTGAGCCAGATTTTTTTTCACCTTGCCTGTGCAACCAAAGTGTTTTTATGCTGCCATTGATCGAATACAATTACCACACTTGATTGTTTGCCCGGTAAAAAGTATTACTCTAACTAATTTAGTTGGGGTTTTTTTTTATCGCAGATGATATTTTTATGTACCGTCTATCAAAAGAAATAGTTTTTTTTTATGCCGCATACCTTTTTTTAAACGTAAAACTGAATAGTGCAAACCTGATTCTCTTTGATACTTTAGTGCACTGACTTTTTTTTTTTTTAAAAAAAAAACTTCTCATAGTGTGACATTAATAGCTACCGGTTTTTTTTTTTTCGCTTTTTTTTTCTCTTTCTTTCTTCTTCCCTATAATACACACACATCAAAATAACAAAAATATACATTTCTTCAGCTCAACAAGTTACGTAACTATTGGTTTGCAAAGTAAAAAAAAAAAAAATCCACTTCCGGGAGAGGAATTATCAGTAACGCCATGTGTTACGGATACCGGAGATTTCTTTGTAACGGTATTGTGTTCAAACCAATTAGACGAGTAAAAACGCACCACACAATAGCCCTTGAACGTAATTTATAACGCGGTACACCAAACCCAAATCAAAGCTTATTATACATGCAAACGACAAAGCGTTGGGAACTATACGGTACAGAAGAGGACAAGTTCGGATTTGGTGTTACATCATTTTTTTTACAGTGCGACCTTAGTTAAAGTAACGCATGGGTGCTGTGATTGGTCTCAATTAAAAAAAGACCTGGAACCATTTGTGCATGATCTGGATGGAAAAAAAAAATATCTGTCAAGGTGTTAGATCGATAGGTTAGGAAATATCGTTAATACACGGGTAATTTATGGAACGGAAACTGGAGCAGTTATAAAACGCATGGTGATGATGGCCCTGTCACCTTTGATCCGGCTTCTTATGACGGACATCACGAGAGGCTGAGTTTGGTACGATGAAAAAAAGACGTTTTGAAAGCCTATGACGATTCCAACCTACAATGATCAAGCAGACAAAGATCGGGTTAATTTTATACGTATCATTTAAATCACTTTGCCATGTTTAGTGGTAATAGTTGTGTATATAGAGCAGACTGAAAAAAGAAAAAAAAAAAGTTGGTTTAGTTAAAGTTGGTCAAACAGCGTACGGAAAATCGTTTTTTTAGATTACTTGTGTCAGCAGTGGAAGATAGCAAGAACAAAAAAGTTTCAGCTACAACAGATAACTTTTTTTTTATTTTATTTTTTTACTTCTTCTGTAACGCTTTTTTTTTGGTTGGAATTTATACGACTTAAGAAGCAAGGTTGAAATGCATTCAAATATCGTTGTAATCAAGATTGAAAAAGCTGCTTTAAAATTAACGGGTGATGGATGAAGGGGTTTCATAAACGCGTACCAAGTTTTAGGCTCAGCCAAAAAGTACTAAGGTTACTTTTTTTTTTGTTAGAATCATCCCACACACAATGACCCCCTGGCTTCTCATAATCTAGAATTGGCGCGAAATATGTAAAGAAAAAAAGTGTATGCAACTTGTTACGCGTTGAAATCACATGTACATAACTTTTTTTTTTTGGGTGATCACTTTTATTGTTAAAAAAAAGACTATTTAGACGGTGTGAGAGATATAATATTTATATTAACAATTTAACCCAATTTAATATGCAGTGACCGTGCTACCGAAATAAATAGTAGATAAAAAAAAAAAGAAGAAGAATGTATATGAAATGTAAAATGTGGAAAATATATGTACAGAAAATAAATATTTATAACAAAAAAAGTTAATCAGAATAAGGCGGTACATCCTGATAACTAGCTTGAGATCTTCGCTTAAATCGATCATACTGCTTCTTTAATGAATTTCTTCTTTGTTCCAAAAAGGTACTAAAGTGATTATCTTCTTCTTCTGCCATCTGATGCTGAGAGAAATCGAAATTTAAAAACTCTTGTTCTAATTGCATTCTATATCTTGCTTCTTCAGTGACTGGACTATCTGCATCCAAGCTTGTTTTGACAGGTGAATTTCGTTTATGAGATCGTAGTCCATCTTCTGTGAATAACTGTTGATCACGAATCGATGCATTCTGTTGTATAATAATGATATTAGTAATAGTAATGTATGTGGTTTAGAATATAACATTACATTCACAAGCTTGTTGGGTGGAGTCAGCTGTTTCTTTTCTAATAAATCCCAATCTAAACCTCGAAACCAAGGATGAGTTTTGAACTTTTCAAAGCCATCTGTATTACAGCCTAATCTATGAAAAGGTGATTTGTCCAGCAACTATAATAATAACAATAGTAGTGAATAAAACAAGTTTTATATTATTTGTATCATGATATATATACTTTACACCAGTAATGACATCAATACAGTCTTTTGATACAATCTCATACACATTATCAGGGAACACAAGTTGTTGGTGTATGATTGAATTTATTAATGCTTCCTTTGACCGAGCCATATATGGGCGCTAATAATGAAACACATAATGAGTTATATAATTTATATGTTTGTTTCAAGTTTTACTTACCATGCCAAATAAGAGTTCAAAAGTAACAATACCTAAACTCCACCAATCAACACTTGTTGAATAGCCTTTTCTGGCCAACATTTCAGGCGCCATGTAAGCAATGGTACCTGCCTTTGACCACATTAAAGGTTGACTTGGAGTAAACTGTATAGCAATATTAAAATCAGACAAGTGAGCGAACCCTTTTTTATCCAGTAAAATGTTTTCGGGTTTTATATCTCGATGCGCAATTCTCTTTTTATGTAAGTAATTTAAAGATAATGCGATTGTGGCTACATGATGTCGCACTTGTAATTCATTAAATCCTTTAGGGTAATTCTCTAACTGTAATCGTAAATCTCCAAGTAACATTAAATCAAGTGCCATAAATAAAGTTTCATCGTCTTGAAATGCGTATCTCATGTTCGTGATAAACGGGTATTCCACTCGCTCTAGTAATTTACGTTCTAGAATCATGTTTGATGTCGCCTTTTGTTTAATACATTTGCTCTTGTTCATGTATTTTAGGGCGTATTGTTTCTTTGTTCGTTTGTGTTGTACAATCCTCACTTTGCCAAACGCTCCTTTTCCTACTATCTTTAATAGCTGGAAATGATTTAATTCGGGTCCTGGATTACGAAAATTATTAGTTACTTTTTTTATATAAATCTCTGTATATATTTGTTACCTTGTGAATAATCGATTTCATCTTGTTTACAACATAAAGCTCCCATATTATTAGTATTAGAGATATACGTGTAATATACAAAAAAAGAAAAGAAAAAAAAAAAAAAAGAGAGAGAGAGAAAGAATCCAAAATTTAAAAGAGACCCATTTTATTATATTTCCAGGTAACACACTTTACAAGAGAGAGAATAGTTTCAGCACCAAACCAGTCACTTTTGTTAATTTTGTCTCTCTCTCTTTCTTTCTCGGGTAAACCGATACTCCTTCCCAACTCACTTTATGTTGGTTTTTTTTACATATCGTCACATGCTTGAAACAAAAAGGCATTTTGCATGTTTTTGAAAGCTTTTCTCCTGTCTGAGCATTAAAAATAAAAATAATGGCTTCATTTTTCGATCTCAAAAACGTGAACAAGAATGTGATTTCGCCTTTGGTTTTTGGGGGGCAGCACTGGCTATCAAAATAAAACCTATAAAATGGAAGAAAAAAAATTTATTTTAACTTTTCTCTTTTTTTAACAACAATTTATTACAACAATTATGAAGTTGGAAGGTAACACCACTTTTTTTTTTTTTTTACGAAAAATAAAATACTTACACTATTAAAAAAAAAGGCTTATTATTAAACGCAAGTTGGTCTACTATTGCAATGGCAGTTGTGTCGTTTTTGGTAATCTATCGTCACTTTGGCGGATTCTACTATCGTAGCGCCATGTCAATGGTTTGCTTGTTGATCTGCTCCATTTACGGTTTTACCATTTCTCTCTTCTTACCCTTAATTGGCAAAACCAATTATATCAACTCGTCTGTTGCTGTTCTTTACCATACATTAAGTTGTTTCTTTACTGGTCTTAAAGTAGAATGTGAAGGACAAGAAAACCTCAAAAAGGTCGAAGGCCCTGCCATTTATGTGTGTAACCATCAAGCCAGTGTGGATCTTATACTTTTAGGTGCTGTCTATCCTAATAACACAACCATTGTTGCAAAGAAGGCATTAAAATATTATCCTTTCTTGGGTTGGTTTAGTAAGTATAAAACGATCGATCTTTTTTGAAAAAAGAAAAAGAAAAAATGATCTCATTACTGATCTTTTTTTTTTGCGTGTGTGCACAGTGACTTTAAGTAATGCCATTTTCTTGGATCGTAAAAATAGAGATAGTGCCGTAAAGCAAGCTAAACAGGCCGCTGCAGATATTCACAAGAAGAATGTAATTTAAAATTATGTAATCATCATCATACATACATAATAGACTGACTTTTTATTTATATAAATTATTTTTAAAGATCAACGTTTGGATATTCCCTGAAGGTACTCGTGGACACGAGTCTGAAGTTACACTTTTACCGTTTAAAAAGGGTGCATTTTATATGGCTGTACAAGCTCGTGTTCCCATCATTCCCGTTGTTTTTGCAAACTATTACGAATTTTACAGTGCCAAAGAAAAGAGATTCAATCCCGGTACCATTCGTTGCAAGATTTTACCTCCTATATCTACTCAATTTATAAAGGAAGAATCATCTGACGTTCAAAAATTTGCTGATGACTGTCGTGAACAAATGCTTGCCGCACTTAAAGAAATCACTCCTGAATATAAGAAATCACAATAGACGCACCATTTTTATACATTTACTCACTCACTCACACTTACACATACATATATATTTTACATGAATAAACAGTAGTTTTTTTTTTTATTTATTATTTTAGTGGCGTTACTATTTTTTTTTTGTTATCTTGAAACGCGGGATATCGATTGGGGGGAGAGAAACGATTTTGTATACGTGTTTAAAAAATCCTCTTCTCCCTCCCCCCTTTATATATTGCCGACTTAAAGTTGAATCTGATTACGAGAGTTAAACTTGTGAACCAACATCTAATAAAGATAAAGGAATTATTATCAGCTTTATAAAACTCTTTTATATGTGTGTTTTATTACCTGGCATCCACAGAAACCAAGGAAACAAGCATAAACCATAGCAGCAGTAAAGCAAGCCTTTGCTGTCAACTTGGGATCATCAGGGTCAGAGGTATATTCTGTCAAAATCTCTACTTCAGCGTCAAATGCCATACCAAGCACAATCTATAAAAAGTTTCGTGTTTTTTTTTAATGACCAAGCGGGATATTTTAAAAGAGATGATGGGTTATGTTGTAAACACTCAATCTTGACTTACGAGAAAGATAATACCGCAAAAGGATAATAAACTACAACAAGTTGCGTTTCCTGGACTAACAAAGGTCTTCATTCTATAATATTTACGTATAAAAAAAATAAAAAAGGGGGAAAAGTTTCGCTTATTTGAAAATAAAAAGGAAAAAAGAAAAAGTCTCACCAGTTCTATGTTAGAGAATCAAATCGACGTCACTCCCGTTTGGCTTTCGAAATCATAAAACTGTTTACTTTCTTGCCGCCAAAAAAAAAAAAAAAAAAAAAGTAAGAGACATTCGACTTGATAAGATAATACAGGTTTCCTTTTTAAAAGATATTGCAGTAAAAAAAGAACCTGCAAGTTTAACCAGTTTACTCTGCTATTACATTACAAAAGCTTTTGCGCCAACCAATTTAATCATATTATGACGTTTCATTTTTTTTTTTTGCGCTGTAGTATTTATTCACTGCCTTTTTTTTAATATTTTTTTTTTTTCGCCCTTTGCCTTTTCTTTCTCTTTCTAATTTAGAACAAAAAAAAAAAAAAAAAAAATAGTATTCATTAACTCTATTTTTCTAAATTGCCACACATATAAAAAAAAAGAAAGGATCAATTAAACATCATCTTTCTTTTATATAAAAATTAAAGAAAGTTATTTTTTCTTCTTCTTTCTCAATTTCATTAAAGGAAAAAACAAGTAAAAAAAAAAAAAGATACATAATCAAGGGAAATTGACTTTGATTGCAGGAAGATATTCTTCAGATTTGCAACCAACAACCTTTATTCAAATCATAAGCCAATGGGCACGACGAAAAGTCGTAAATCTAGGCGGAATAACTCAAGACCAACTGCCTTTACGTTTTTATCGAATATTGCACTGGGAAGTGAAAATGAGAAGCCGCCTGATGATATACCAACCTTATCCTCATATTTACCAACAGAACAAAACTTATCACACTACCTCGACAAAGAAGCTCCAGTTCCCATCGGAGGTAATTTATGTACGCTGTCCCCCCTTTTTTTTTAAAAATATACTTATATTTTTTTGTAGCTTCTTCTTTACACTCTTCAGATAGTAGCTTTTCAGCCGATGAAGAAGTTAATCAAACCCCATTACCTATTGAAGCCAACGGAAGAAATCATTCAGCAGCCGTTGCACCCGTTATAACAGCAATACAATGTTTTGACCCGTCTAATAATAATAAAAAGGGAAGAAACACTGTTAAACGTAATCCATCTGAAAGTAGTAATGAAACTCAAGATGTTCAACATCATAAACTCACCAGAGAGGACAGTGAAAGACCAATTGCTTCTGAAAAAATTAAGAAAAAGTCTAACCATGGAGAAAAAGAAGTACGAAAAAAAAAAAAAAAAAAAGATTTAAACTAACGATTTTTTTTTACTTAGTATGGTCAAGGCAGTATGTCTATTATGTCAGTCTTTCGATACTATACAGATAAAATTCGTCATTCTTCTAGTAAGAAGAAACTAATTGAACATTCTACAAACCGTGGCTATGTGTAAGACAAACTCTTTCTTAATTGTTTATTATATATATTAATTACTTTCTAGTAGTCAACAACAATTGGAAAGTCAAGATGGACGTAAATACGGCCGAGCTCATTCTTATGCTCACTTCTTGAACACAACAGGATCTTTACTGTAAGTAGCTTTTTTTTTTTTTTTTTTTTTTGATATCTTGTTGCAATTTAAACTAACCTAGCTTTTTTTTTATTTATTTATTTAAAGTGACGATGACACAGTTGAACAACAAGTGGATACCAATTCATATGATCCATATTTCCTCGATAATGATACTTATGGCAAATATGGTTTAGACCCTAGTTCTCTTGTGAGTAAAAAAAAAAAAAAAAAAAAAAAAAAAAAAAAACTTGTTATTTTACATGTGTACTAACAAAAACTGAAAATAGGGCTGCTTATCAAATGGTATGAGACCTTCTGATTTAAAACGAGAAATGAATGAACAATTTAGATTGAATCATCCAGAAATTCCGCCAGAGATTACGCTTAGTAAGATTAGAGCAATTAAACTTCATTTGTTTGAAATTGGCAAACGACTTGATTTAGAGGTATCGAGTGTCGCTCATGCCTATGTCTACTTTGAAAAATTAGTAATCAAGAATATGGTGACCAAAAAGAATCGCAAGCTTATTGCAGCCTGTTGTTTATTTTTGGCAAGTAAAGTCAATGAAGCCAAAGGAACTTGGTTTAAACCTCTTTTGGAAGCCATGGACGATCAATTAAACGTGGATCCAGAAGAGATTCATGAACATGAATTTGCTGTCTTTGCTGATTTAGAGTTTAATCTCTATGTACCGAGAAGAGAATTTATGCCTCATTTTGAAAATATTTTTACTCATTTAGAATATAAGAGTATTCAAGAATATCTTGGAAATGTCAATTTTTGTGAACTTGATGAACGAAAATAAAACAAAGATATTTTTACATGTATTTTAGTTTTTTTTTTTTTTTTTTTTTTTTCTTTTTATTTTGAGACAGATAATGGTATGGTCGTTTCATTATTTCTTGACAACTTTTTAAATAATTTTGAAAAACTTGTGTTTTGTTCTGAACATGAACTGGATTCTCCTCCAAGTGTAGTCGCTACCGCTTCTTTTTCATCTTTAGCTGATAACCAGTTAACAATACTATCTTGTTCTGGTTCTCGTTCTTCTGCTAAATGTGCTGGATCCGGCTTAGAACTAAGCAAGTAGACACCATAAATCAATACACCTATACCGACAAATACAAGTGCTATGGCCCAAGGTGGATAGTTTCCAATCTCGTCTAAATAAATAATGGTATTGACTAAACCGAGTGCAGTATATGTACCATAGAACACAGGTACAACCACAACCGATGAATATAACTTTAGTGCAGTATTTAAACAATATACTTGAAGGATGGCCGTAACCAGTAAAGCCAACAAGATAAATCTGCTCGTATTATCGTTAAATTGATTTACTTGTGATTGAATAGACAGCGTGAATAATTTGACACCGCTTTTAGCTAGTAATAAAGTTTCACTTGCTAATAAACCGCCTTCAATACTAAACATCAAACCAACAATATGCTTCATTTTCTTTTGGTTCATGTTTCGAAATATTTGACTTTTTGATTTTCTAGTTTCATCTGAGATGGCCCAATTTGACCAAATCGAAATGATGAGTCCACTAAACGCAATGATATTTAAAGCACTGAAATAAATGATAAAAATCGGTCTCATAAATTTAACTTTAAGACTTTCTAACGAGATGGATTCTTCGGCTATTAATTTTTGATGTTAGAAGAATATAAAGAAGAGAAATAAAAAATAAAAATAAAACTTACGGTCATCACCATTATACATGCCACCAAATACGACTATCCAAATAACGGATGCAACTACTACACACGTACCGAGAACATCTTTACGAGTAATCTTTGTATTGACTAATAATTTTGCAAAAATAAAATTAAATATTAACGCTACACTACCAAGAGGTGCAACCCACTACATATATAAAAAATATTTTAAGGGATTATATATGAGTAAATGAAATAAATATATACACATACAAAAAAAAAAAAGGGAGTTAAATATGAACAACTCCTTTATTTACCTGTGTCTTTAAATAATCTAAGAGAAAAAAAGTTGAATGAGGATTTTTGTTGCTTTATTTGTATTTATTTATTCGCAACATACTTAATGCGATTGTACTACCAATCAACTGACTTGCAATATATGTATACAATCCCAAATGCCATAACGGTCTTCCACAATCGCCTCTTTGTTGTTCTTCTTCTCTTTTAGCTTCTTTTACATGATCTAGTTTTAATATGTTTAACCCAAGTGCGTCCATAAATGATGCTCCTAAAGATACAAATATTCCAATAACGAATCGTACAACATTATCTTCTCCCATTTTGTATAATTATATGGGGTATATTATATATATGTATGTGTGTATATATATATATATGTGTGTATATATATGTGTATATATAAAAAAAAAAAAAAAAAAAGAGAGAGAGAGAGAGAAGAAGAAAAGGAAAATAAAAAGGAAAAAGGAAAAAACAAAAAAGATTTATAAACTACTGCATGATCGCCACCCTCATTATCTATTTCTACTCTCTTTTAGCTAATAATAGTACTTTTCTTATTTCAGTTGAGACTATTTTATTTTATTTCAACTACCCTTTTTGTTCCTGCTCTCTTTCTCTCTTCTCCCTTCATTATCTCTACACGCAAAAAAAAAGCCCTTTTTTTTTAAATAAGAAACTACTAGTTTCTTGACAGCTTCATTTTTATTATTATTACTACTATAATTTTTCTTTTTTGATATAAAAGTGAAAAAAGAAGAAGAGAGAGAAAGCAAAAGGTTAAAGAAAGGGAGCAAAAAATGTAAAATAAAAAAAGACAACGGTAACAATTTCTTTTTTTAATAAATAGGTAGAAATATGCATATTACAAGTTTATCAAAGATGAAACGTTTTTTTTTTTTTATTAAATAAGTATAGATATATAACCCTCCTCCCCTCTCGTTCAACACACCTCCTCTATATCTCCTAATTTAAAACGTAAAAAAGAAACTTTTTTTGTTTTTCCGTAACAGGCTGTCGATATCATATTCAATCGCGGTATTCTGGCCGCATATATATACTCCAGCAAAAAGAAGAAACTTTTGAAGAAGAGAGTCATAAACAGACAAAAGTATTGATTTAAATCTTTTTTATGAATATAAAGGGGAACAATATGCCAATTGTACTTGTATAATGAGTTTTTCCTGCTTCAAAATTTTTTGATCCATTGATAAGAGTAAACTCAAATAACACCAAAAAAATATTAAGGAGTAAATAAATAAAAAAATGATAGATAAAAAAACTATACCGGAAGTGGGTATTAACTATTTTGACAATTGAACGTCATTACTCGTGCCTCTTGTCCTTCTCGTCCCGATAAAGCTCGTCGTTTAGGTTACAAGCCCAAGCAAGGTTTCATTATCTATCGTATTCGTGTCCGTCGTGGTGGTCGTAAGAGACCTGTTCACAAGGATGTTACCTTCGGTAAGCCTGTCAACGAGGGTGTTAACCAACTCAAGTATCAACGTTCTCTCCGTTTCACCGTTGAAGAGAAAGTGTGCTAACCTCCGTGTTTTGAACTCTTACTGGGTTAACCAAGATGCTACTTTGAAATTATCCTTGTTGATCCTTCTCACAAGGCTATCCGTCGTGATGCCCACATCAACTAGATCGCTGATTCATTCTAAATTTCACGTGGTACCGTGTATGTAACCGAATTATAAAGTGTGTGGTGGGTGGGGAAAAAAAAAAAAAAAGAAAAAGAAAGAAGGACTGTGGTTTAACCTTGTCTATTTAAAGAGGCAAAGCCAACTTTTTTTTTTTTCTTTTTTTGCGTTATCCTTTTTTTATTTATTTATACAATTATGTCTGTTCCTAAGCTCGAAACTATTGAAATTACTTTGTTCCCTAATGGAGTAGCTGAAATTGCCCATAATAGACCCAAGAGATATAATGCCCTTTCCCCTCAATCATATAAAGTAAAAAAAAAAATATAGTGAACGTACCTTATTTAATCATGTATACTGAAATATCACGTGTAATTTTGCTTCTTTTTTTTCTTTTTTTTTTTTTTTTTTTGTTAACAGGACTGGTTGAGTGCTATTCAGTGGGCAGCCAAGTGCGACGATGTAAAGGTTGTTGTCTTGACAGGTCGTGGTAAATTCTATACTTCTGGACAAGAATTGCAACTTCCTGACATGGAGCAAGATAATCTCGAGGAAGAAATGAACCGTAGAAGACAAACTACAACGTAAGTACTGATAACGTTATATAAACAGGATATACACTTATCAACTTAAACGCGGATAGTGATGTTGTTTCTGAGATGATTGCGTTCCCAAAGGTCTTAATTGGAGCTGTAAACGGTAAGATATCGGGAATTGGAAAAAATAAAGAGAGAAAAAGCTGACAAAAAACTTAATGCTGTACATGAAAAAAAAAAGGTCCCGCAATTGGTTTCGGAGCTACCACACTTGCCTTATGCGATGTTGTATACTGTGTACCGGAAGCAACATTCAGCACTCCTTTTATGAAACTTGGTAATTATCATTTTTATAATACGTCCCTTAATATTTATTTTTTTAATGCTAATCACTTTGTCTGTGTTTTAATAGCTTTCTGTGCTGAAGGTTGTTCTTCATTATTATTCCCAAGGTAATATACGAAATGATTGTATGGCTACACAGTTTGTCATATTTAATAAATTATTTTTGTAGAATCATGGGACCTTCAAAGGCCAACGAAATGCTTGTAAGTAGTATATGTATATGTGAAATATAGTTTTTTAAATGTATTATTTATATTATCGAATTTCAATAGTTATTGGGTAGATCATTTAGTTCTAGTGAAATGGTTGACTGTGGTTTTGTTAGTAGAACGCTTCCTAAAGATACTTTCCGTGAAGATATTCTCAAAATAGCAGGAAATGCAGCTCAATTCTCTGCTGAAGCTTTAAAGGTTACTAAAGACTTGATTAAGGGTGTTGACCGCGAATTGCTCGAGAAGGTGAACCAAGAGGAAATGAGAATGTTGGGAGAACGTATGGGAAGCAGTGATTCTGTTGAAAGTATCATGCGTTTTTTGGGTAAGTTTAAAAGAATGACAAACATGATATCACCCAAGTATTAATAAGTTGTTATATAGCTGAAGCCGCCGAAAGAAAGGCAGCAAAGAAGGCTAAATTGTAGTTATTTAGTTAGTTTTTCTCTTCAAGACAGTATGTTAATAATAAATTCAATTAAAGGAGTTATAATTTTTACTTGTAAAAAAAGATAATTGAAATCGATTTATATTTTATGCAACTATAATTATAGTAACGAGTGATATTCTATTGCTACTCTGTAACAAGTAGAAGCAAAATAGAAGATCTGACATGCAAACGAGTAAATAGAGCTTCTCTTCCCCTCTAATTCCGAACCCCTTTACACACTGTTCTCTGCCCCTTTATTATATTTAATCCTTATAAACTACTTCAAAGGCATAAAATTCTGAATTAAATTGTATTATATAAAAAAAAAGAGGGGAGAATTATTTTTAATATTGTGTGTGTGTGTGTGTGTGTGTGTGCGTATATAAAAAAAAACGAGCGTGGAAGTTAAAATTAATGATGTGTGATAGTAAAAAAATAAATAGTAATAGTAATAATAATAATAATAGTAAATTAAGTTTGTTGTGCGTACAAGTGTGGTTGATAGTTAGAATCGGTAGAAAGCGTAAGATCATCCACGTCTTCATCATCATCTTCATCCAACACTGGTGGACCTAAATTTGTAACGTTAGTTTTTTTATGTAATCCAAATTTGTTTTGTAGTGTGTTACCATCCATATTCTTTTCTAAATCAACAATAGCATTAGGTGCACCATCCATATAGTTTACACTATTACGATTACTACGCCCATGCTCTTCTCGTAATCGAAGTGTAGTTCTACGACTTAATAACGGTGCTTGTTGTTCTTGTACCATTTCTTCTTCAGACGAATTCTCTACAACCGGTGCTGCTGCTGCTGCTTCTTCTTCTTCAACAACAACAATCGTGACTTCCTCTGGTTCATCAGGAATCATACGTGGTGCTGCATCGCCATCTTCAGTTGTCCAAAAGATATACTCAAATTCACTCATAAACAAATTGAAAATCGTCGCAGGTATACCAAGTGTCGGAGAAAACACAATACTGACGTTACGCATTGTCATCTTGTTAATATCTGAATGTTGAACCACTCGAATCAAATGTGCCGTTAAAGCTCTTAACAGTGTATAGTTGGGTAAAGGAAGTACTGATACTAGTCTACCCAATTCATTTACTCTATCCTTTCTATCCAGTAAATCTTATGTTGCAACCAAATTAGTTTTGTATATATATATATTTTTTTTTTAAAAAAAAGTATGTTTAATTTACCAATCACATGTAAAAAGTCCATTCGATGCTCTCGTGTCAAAACACTGGTAGGTAATTCGCGTAACCACATTTTAAGTAACCCAGCTACAACATGAACATCATAATCATCTTTCGCCGCCATCAAATTCACATCTCCTTCTTGATTAAACTTTTCTCTTAACGCCTTCATCGTAGAGTTACTACCGCTAAGACGATACAAGCCTTCTTCCAACACCGCATCCATTGCATCCAGATACTCAATACAACGGTACACCACAGCTGGTAACTCGTACCCTTCACTTACACGCGAGATACGTACTGCTTCTTCCAACGAAACGCCAAACACTTGTTTAGCAGGTTTAGGTAACGGCATATCATCGCCATACTTGTTACGTGATCGATCACTTTGCTCATGTGAGGAGCGAGATAAGAACCCACGTAATCCTCCTCCACCACTACTACTGCTCGTACTTGTCGTTGTCGATCTTGATATATCTCCACTTGAAGTCGTAGCAGAAGTAGACTGAGACAATTTCGGTGGTCCCGACTGTTGTACATTTTGTTGCTCTGTATTACTAAACAGCATTTTCTTACCCCAAAATGTCATACGATGCGCTTTATTACGAGCCTTCTTTTCTGGCTCGGTTTCAACCGTGGTTTCTTCGGAGGGTAAGGTAGGAGATAAAGCACGATTATATTGATGTGGGTTTAAAAAGTCTTCATTGATCAATTGTTGTTCGGTACTAGCAGATATCAAGTTGCCCATGGAACTGCGACGTACAATAGCAGGTCGAGGCGCTTGTAGATTACGGTTGGTATGGTCTAAACTGGTGCGTACAACTTGGTCGTAGGGTGAGGACCAAGTCATGCTGTTACTAGGCAAGGAATCAGATACAGGCACAGAGTCTGTACTTTCACTGGATACAGAAGGGGTAGGTCTCGTATACGGTTTACTACTGAGAGCCATCCCAATACTATGATCATCCATAGACGGTACCGAAGTCAACTTTTCCATATCTGCATTGGCAACTGAATCCAGCTTTAAATGACTAATAGGGGTGGCAGATATGGCTCGAATTTCTCCTTTGGATAATTTTCTTGGTTTTTCTTCCTTTTTCTTTTTTGAGGAGGAAGAAGAAGAAGAAGTGGATTTGGTGAGTGCAATAGGGTCTTCTTCTATATGAATGTTCTCAAGTAATGCTTGTACCCAATCATCTCGATCATCATCTGAATTAGCACAAAGAATATGTCGAACATAGTGTGTGGAACCAACTCGCTTTTGCTCAACAATTAAAAATGCGTGACGATATACACTATTGTATTCTTCTGAAGCTTGTGAAGAGCCGGGCATTTGACGACCGATTTGGGCATTGGTGAGACGAATAGAACCAAGCTGAGTTCCTTCTTTCTATACGGGAGAGAAACAAGGAGGAGAAAAGATAATTTTAGTTATAAGGAGATAAAGAAAGAGGATTATGTTTTTTTTTTACCGATTCATAGTATTCAAGTATAGATTCATTTAATACAAAGTAACGAGTTTTCCAACCACCAAAGTTTTTACCACGTTTAGTCAAGTAACCTTCACGCATTTGACCAACAGGTTGATATACTTTAATATCAACAATATTCGTACTAAGGAACTCACAAATATCAAAAGTATCATCCAGTGGAGACCCAATAGCATGTTTCAAATACTGTTCTAACGCAATCTTTCGTTGGTCTACTTTGGTTGGTGCATTATTGGAAAATAAGGCTTTATCAGGTAATTTACCCATACGACTTGATGTAGTACGACTACGTTGAGTTTTCAACTATAAAAAAAAAAAAAATGAGGAGGAGGAGGAGTTTAATATTGCACGAGTAAACATATTAGGTTTAATAATCTGTTGTTGTTACCTTTGCGTCAAGACTAAGAAAATCCGAATAAAACTTTTCTACACGCCAACGTTCTTCTTTTGATTCATCTTCTTCACTTGTACCTACAGATAAAATAAACGACACGACTTCTTTCCCCTTTTCATTGGGTTTAATGTTGGACCCAACCACTTTGACAGATAAAAGACTTAAATGCGACGTAACAAATTGTTGCTTTTGAGATAAATCAGGCTGTATTATTTCTTCGTCAAACGTAGATTCATCCATCGATAGGTCAGTACGGGAACTGGAAAAAATCATAGATTCACGTTTTGTATTTCTACTTGTGGATGAACGGTATGGGACGGGAGGAGACGCAGCCCTTGATGCGTCGTAGTCTAAACCCGCTCGAGCTGGCGGCATCATTGAGTCTCGTTGACGAGCAATATTGTTTCGACGTACTTCTAACGAAGACGAGGATTTAGAGGGAGAAGGTACAATGAAAGGTGATTGAGTTCTGGTGCTAGGCGAGGGTAAAGGTGCACTGTCTTTACGTCTTGCTGATGAATGATGATGGTGAGGACCAGGAGCAGGTGATCCTGGTGAAGATCTACCATTCATATCATCCATATTACGTAGAAACGACTCTGGCTCAAACGGTTCCTTGATATAATCATCACATTTTTCTTTTAAAGGACGATAAGGTGAACGTGGTGGTGGCATAGGACTACTGGTAGGTACTACAAATGAAAAAGCTTCCACTGGTGAATCACTATTAGGTGTGGGTGTCGAAGCATCATCTGCTTCTGCAATCTCTCGAAGCGCTTGAGGTGAGATAAGTAAAGAAGCCACACGCTGCTTTCGAGTTACTTCCTTTTCTAGCGTACTTATTTGGTCTTGCAGTCCATCTCTTTCGGCTGAGAGTCGAACATTGTCTTTTTGAAGGTTTTGAATCATGACTCTTTGCTTTTCAATAATTTTCCATAGTTGATCGTTTTGTGAACGTAAATGTGGAATTTCATCTTGTCCATAATTAATGACTGGAGAGTGTGACATTACTATATATTAGAAAAAAAAAAGGAAAGGGAAAAGAAGGGTATAAACAATATTATTAAAAGGTAGTAATAAAAAAAAAGAAAAGAAAAAAAAAGTGACAAGAGCCCTAATATAAACAAGAGGAGCGTATAAAAGGAGCGAAATTAATTATACAAAAAAAAACAAAAAGAAGAAAAGGGAGAAAGGGAGAAGGAGACCGTAATTTTATATGGTGTTGTACAAATGTAGCGCAAAAAAAATAAGCGGATATTGGTAAAAAATATCTTTTTTTTTTCTTTTTTTTTTTTTTTCAGCAGTTCCTTAATTATAAAGTATAATATATCCGAACGTATTATTTTTACATTTCTTTCTCTTTAACATCTTATAGTAATATTTAAATGGCTAATCAACCGTATTACAATATAATAATTTCAGATGCATTTGAAGAAAAGGATACAATCGAGGTACAAATGACAGTGTCACCCAAATTAAATGATAGTCATTTATTCCAATCATTGAATATCCCACGCTCTAATTCGCTTGATAATAATTATTTTACTTTACACTATCGACATGGACACAATAGAAATAACATCAATAGATCAATTTATTTAAATTTAAATAACAACACTAGTCCATCTTTATTTCCACCTTCTGGCTATCCCTCTCCACAGTATAATCCATTGGATCACACATTATTCAATCTCACCCGATCATTTTCTTTAAATACCATTATCGATTCAGACTTAATCTCTACTGCTGGTCAAGATTGGAAAACAACTAAAAACAATGATACCGATATTTACCCTGATATGTCGCGTACAACAATTAAACCACCCATATTATTAGATCATGAAATCCGCATACCTAATCAATATGGCACAATTCATGCTCTCACCGTACGAGGTTCCACCATTATCTTGAGTACATCTCATTATACAATTAAATCATTTCATATCGGCCAAAACACATTTTATAATCACACAAGTGATCAAAGTGATTTAATTAAATCCGTTTGCTTTTCTCCTGCTATTCATCCCAACGACGATCACCGCATCGTCTGGGCTGGAACCGAAACTGGCGCTATCTTGGCGATCGATATTTTATCTGATCAAGTACTAATCAAACGTATGGCAACACACAGTCACTCAATTACATTTATATTACGCCATAAAAACACTGAACTATGGACCATCGATCAAGGCGGTCATGTCAATATTTGGATCAACAAAAAGAGCATGAATGATCAAATCACCAGTATCAATTTATTAAACACAGTGCCAGAAAGGTACTCAGTTACAGCCAATCTAAAGACGGCCATTCTTTCCTTGAATAAATCAGTCCTGTGGTGCTCTGCTGGTAGATCTATTGATAGACTAGATCGATCAGAAAAACAAGGTTTTCCCCTGATACATATTCCTAATGATCTCGGAGAAATTATTCAATTGGTTATAATTCCTTTTCATCAAAATCAGATCTTTGCCTTACACACAGATGGAAAAATAACTGCATGGGACGTAGAGTCTTTGCAGCAGATCAAGTCGATTGTCATCTCGTTGGACAAGTTAACTTCGGTCACCAGTGTCGGCGACTATCATTTATGGGTGGGCTATAATAATGGTACAATTGCTATTTACGATACCAGACTGGATCCTTGGGCCGTAATTAAAATATGGAAGGCACACACCAATTCCGTTACCAAACTACACGTCGACGATTTTTCCGTCATAGAGTCCTTATCCGTTGTAAGTATGGATACTGCTGGTAACTTGGCTATATGGGATGGTCTTTTAGCTGACGATTGGTTTGGTAAAATTTACGCACTATAGAATTACATTTTTTATAAGCTAATTTATTGATGTAGAGGAACAAATGATTGCAAGTATACCCGAATATTCTAACTTTGAAGAAACAACCGCAATGCTTTGTTCTTGGAATATGGACGCTACTAAACCGGATACGCTTACTGAATCAGATCAAGAAAAATTACATGAATGGTTACATGGTATGGAAGACCCAGATATTATCATGATTGGTATTCAAGAGATAGTAGACCTTGGTTCCACAGCAATGACAGCAAGTAAATACATAAATAATGATAATAATTATAATAAAAATACTCACTTTCTCTCTCTCTCTCTCCCTCTTTCCCTCTCGCTCTTTTTTTTAAAAAATTGAAAGAATCTCTCTTGACGTTGAGTAAAAAAATAGATAGTATTGAGGACGCAGATGAATTATTAACTCATCGATACGTGTTATGGCTTGAACACTTTATTTCTATTATCGAAACCAATTTTGGCGCGGGCACTTACAAAATTATAAAGACTGATCAAATGGTTGGATTATTTAGTTGCATCTTTATTAAATCCATTCACGAAGCTCGTATTCAACAATGTGAATCAACTGTTGTCAAGACCGGGTTTCGTGTTATGGCCAGGGGAATGCATGGAAATAAAGGAGGTATTGCAACCAGATTTATATTTGACGACATGTCGCTTTGCTTTGTCAATTGTCATTTAGCGTCTGGCCAATCCCACGTGTTACAGCGAAACACAGACATGGAAGGTGTATTAAATTCTGCTCGATTTCCTGCTATCAGTGATCCCAACAGTAATATTTTCAATCATGGTACAAACGGTACTTGTATACTGGATCACGAAACTTGTTTTTTAAGTGGAGATTTGAATTACAGAATTGATATGACTCGCGAACAAATATTCGACTTATTATCCGACACTGAACTAAACAAGTTTGAAAGTTGGGAAGAGTTACAGCATCAAGATCAGTTAAAGAACCAGCAACTAACAAACCCATTGTTTCGTCTGTTTAATTTTAAAGAGGCTCCTATTTTATTCGATCCTACGTACAAGTACGATCGTGGTACAGACTTATATGATACTTCAGAAAAGAAACGGGTACCTGCTTGGTGTGATCGTGTTTTGTACAGAGCTCCTTCTACAGTAAGCAATATATACTATCGTAGACACGAAGTAAAAGCATCAGATCACCGACCTATTAGTGCAGGATTTACAATACCGGTAAAATCGATTATGCCAGAAAAGAAGGAACAAGTTAAACAGAGGATTCAAGACGAATGGAAGCTTAATATCATTCGAGTAAGTCAAACCAATAAGATTCGATATGTAACACATTATGAATTGTGCGATGAAAATGAAGCACAGGATAGGCTTGAAAAGGCTGATTGGGATGTGGAAAAAGTGGTGATAGACCTGTACCACGACAAAGCCAGTTACATTTAAATTGAAGTTTCACAATCAAGCTAAAATATAGATGTTTATTAAAAGCCAGTTAATTATTATTTTTTTACCATGTTGGGAGGGTTTTTTTTCCTATTTCCCCTTTCTACTTTCACAAATATAAATTAGAGGAGTAGACTTCCAAAAGAAAAAAAGAAAAAAGAAGAGAGTTGTGTAGAAGGAAATGGCATATATTTTAAGATATAATAAGAAATGGGTGTTCATTATCGCATTGTTAGCTACTATTAGTTTACTGTCCACCTTATATACTGTAACTAGGAGGCCTGTTGTACCTCCACTTCCTATCCGTGACTTGAATTCTTACTGGCCTACACCTTTAGAAAACGCAGTTTGTCAACCAAAGATCTATGTATATAAACCACCAAAGACATTTCAAGTTCCTAAAGAAGTCCAACAACAAAAGTGTCATGAATCAAACTACAATTCCGAAATATTGTTACATGACCAACTGACGGACCCTACTAGCCCCATTTATAAGTACTATGTGACCGAAGACCCTGAAGAAGCAAACTTCTTTTTCATTCCATTCTTTGGTGCTTGTTACCTTTACAATTGCTGGTCCGAAAATGGATGGAAATGGGATGAGCGGTGTGATGTCGATACAAAGTATGTAGATCCCATGATGGACATGGTTATGAGCGATTTCCCTTACTGGCATAGAAATGGTGGTCGAGATCACTTGATGATTCATCCCATGGATCAAACTTTTACTTATTACCAAAACAATGAACGCTTTCAACCTGCCATCTTTTTAAAGACTGTTGGCGATAAAAGAGAAAAGTGGATGCATCGTCATAGATACCACCGGGACATTGTGATTCCTTCCACTACTCGAATGATTCATCATCTCCGAATGAATCCCTTAGATTACTTGCATCCTGAGGACGGTCGACCCAAGAACGGTAAAAGAGATATTTTTGTGTTATTTCAAGGATGTTGTCCAGATGTAAAGCCAGAGGATGAATACTCTAACGGTATTCGATCTTTGTTGTTCCAGTACTTTGCTGATTACCCTGGATATGAGATTGGTGACGTTCTTTCCGATGCCGAGTATATTGAAAAGCTGTCTCGTGCAAAGTATGGGTTAAGTCCAATGGGTTGGACATTAGATACTACTCGTATTTGGGAATTTATGGCGTTTGGTGTCGTACCAATTGTAATTGCTGATGGTATTATAGAACCCTTTGAATTTGATGTTGACTGGGATTCTTTTATTGTACGTATTCGCCGTGATGAAGTTCACCGTTTAGATGAAATCCTGCGAAATATTGATGATGCAACTTACGAACTCAAGAGAAAGAACCTTTGGGAACACGGTCGACGCGTTGGTATAGAAATGGATGCTTGGCACTATATCGTCAGAGAATTGTGTCGTATGGAAAATATTCACGATCCCGTTAACCTTGAATTAGGATATTAAAACTAAAATAATAATAATAATAAAAAGTATATACATGTATAAAAAACTACTTTAAAAAATGACATTTAAAATCTTCTCTTCCTTCAATTCTAGAATTTTTATTATAGTGTTTATATCTAAGTGTACAATGGTTCTTTACATGCCTCTACAAAGAATTAAAAAAAAAAAAAATCAGTACATTTTGTATATGGATTATTTCTCAGTTTGATTTCGCTTAATAAAAAAAAAATACCTCTGCTTCATTTGCATAATAAGTGCAACCTTCTTTCCAATCATGGCACCAAATAATTTACGGTTACGTTCAATATTTTTTCTTCTCCTTGCGACATTAGGCTTTTCATAATATCTATTAGCACGTAACTCTCTACGGACATTGTTTTGAGACAGAATGGCGTTTAAACGTCTATAAGCAGTGTTGGGGTTAGAAACAGAACCGATAGATCTACCACTATAAGGATCGAGTGATGTTGAGAGTTCTTTGGGAGCACGAAGTTCAGCAGCCAATACACCAGGCATAGCAGGGGTGGTCTCTTCCTTGATACCATTATCAATTTGTCTCCATACATTGCTGGTGGAAATTTGACGCATCCATTGCATGGGAGCGGCAGGTGATGTAAATCTATTGGAAAGGTTCAAAAAAGTCGCTCTCAATGCCATTTTATATATATATATCTATAATAAATGAAGGGTAGTGAAGGGGTCTTGAAAAAAAAAGGTCCTGGTTTTATTATTATTGTTTAGTGAGCCCGGAATCCAATATATAAAAAAAAAGGTCACAGTGAGTTTTAAACTTCCGTGTCAATTGAGCCCCCTTTCTCTTTTTACAGATCAAAAAAGAACTATGCTCTCGATCCTGGGTTACTTTAACCCCTTCTTCCTGAAAGAGATTTACACATTTTTTTCTGTTAAAAATAGCCAAATAGGGGCACCGGCTTTCGTCTTTAAAAATAGTAATGTGAGTTGTATAGAAATGTTATCCTGCCTTAGTTAGATATACTCTATCTATACGGGAAAGGATCTGTTGTTGTAGGAAGGAATCATGGAAATATTGTACACACACTAAAGTTTACGATCAGGGTCTTGTATAAATTAAGCTTCGACTATATCGTTTATACCCTAGCACCGGCTTCAATCTAGACAACAACTGCTTACTTATATACAGGTTTTATTAACTTTAAATCGATAGATCTCCCACTCGCACAAACAACTATTTTTTTTTAAAAAAAAACTTGGGCAGGTCTAAAACTGATCCGGATCAATGGTGTAGTGAATTATGTCTGTACCAGTAAATCTGCATTGGAAAAGCAACTGACCATATGAAGTGACACTAAAGACGAATAAACATCATTTCCCACTAAATGTGTATTATCGTATCATTACATATTATGTATACTTTTTTTTTTCTCAAAGCAAATTAGCGTATGATCTACCGAAAAGAGTACTAATTATTTCCCTGATGTCAGTAGATAGTGTAGACGGTGGGTCATCCAGTGTTTATAATTGCGTGACACCAAAACTTATTTGGGGCAAAGTTTGACAGAACAGATATACGAAACATGAGCTAAATAAAACGAAATATATAATCGTCAATTTTATAACAATTTCTTTTGCAAGAATTTATATATAGAAAAACGCTGACTATGAACCATAAAATACCCGCGTATTTACTACTCCCTTTAGAAGCAAAAGAAAGAAGAAAAAAAAAACGTGCCTAGTAAATAGCATATATTAACAAATACATACAAAGCGGAGGCTTCCGGAATTTTATGAAAAAAAAACAATTACCCTTTCTGAACACATACTTTGTTATTTTGCAATGCATTATTGATGGTTTCACAGCAAAAAAAAAAAGTTTGAAAAGCATTATCTAACTACAAAGTCAATTAGTTAAAATGTAAATCATATTACTTTTTTTTTTCTTTATAGTTGTTTATGTGTATTTTAGTAAAATTTAATTCTTTAATGCAGTTGTTAGACGATCAAATATGTAAGGCGTTACTTTTTGTTGACAAAAAACGATTTTTGGTGTGCTCAAATATCTGTTTGTACGTTTAAAAAGAAACTGCGCCAATCGTGGGCTTTTTGTGATAAAAATATAAGAAAAAGGCGTTATACAAAAAGTGCGATGGATGGATAGAGAGACACGTCACATTGCAGGTTATTTAGTATGATTAAAAATCTTGACTAATCTAACCATTTAGTATAAAGGAATGATTGAATGTATCATGTATGCGCATGTGCCATATTTACCTATCAGTGGTTATATTGTGTAATGTATGTGGTACGAAAGTGAGGTGGCAGCTTAAAACACACACACACACACACACATCTCATGATGATAAAAAAAAACAGAATAAAAAGTGCCTTGAATTCAGGTCTCCATTTTTTCTTTTTCTTTTGTCATTCTTCTTTTTTTTTTTCTTTTTTTTTCTCTACATATATATTCTTTAAATAATAATGCTTCGAGTCTATTCCATCATATATATTGAAAAGTTATGGAATACTAACCCATCTCCAATATTAAAAGATGTAGCTTCCTCTCATCATAGCTCCACTTCTTCTCTACAAGTTGCTGAATGCTCTAGAGAAATTGTACAACTAGAACAAGAAGAAGAAGAAGAAGAAGAAGAAGAAGAAGGTACATTTGCATTACATAAATAACAATAAATAAACACGGCGTAACACTTTATTTCTACATTAGAACAAGATATCAGAAGTCAATTTGCTACCTACATAATGGAAACTGCCACAACAGAAACCACTTCCATCTTAAACAGTAGTAGTGACGTGGATGATGAAGAAGAAGAAAGTCGAAAAGATAGTAAATTATCTGTACAAGCTTTACCAGAACAAAATGAACAAACAGTAAAGGATTTAGGAATTAAAATTGAGGAGGAACAAGTAAAAAAGGAATATGTTGAATCCCCAAAAGAATATCAATCGAGTACATTTAAATCAGAATTAGAATTAGAAGACGAGGAAGAAGCGGCTGTAGCTACATCACTCTCATCCACATCATCTATTGTACCACCTTCAACACCACCATCCATTATTACAAGCACTAATTATGAAAAATACTCTTCACCTAGAACTACCTCTTTACTTCGCAGAGAAACCACTAAATTAAATGACAGACGCAAGAGCCTGACCCAAAAATTAAAGCGAGCTTTAACTGTAAAAAGTAGTGCTACAAACAAAAGAAACTCCTTGTAACTTTTTTTATTTTATATTGTATGTATGTGCGTTTTTGTTTACTGCATCTATTTTTACGCCTTCTTCTTCATGTATAATCATTTATTTATTATCATTTTCCGCACAAAAAAAAAAGAATATATATTTCCAAAAAAAATATATATAATATACACATTACTATTATTTATATTACATATTATACCTTATTAAATAAACATTATTATTTTATTCCTCCTATGTAACTACCTCAAGAATGATTAAATATCATTTTTCAAAATAAGTACCTTTCGTTTTTTATTAATTTTTGTTTCTTGGTTGCTGTTTCTACGTTTCAGTTCCTGCCATAAGTTCAAGTTAGTAAACATGGTTTTAAAAGTTAAACAACTATTCAACTTACTCCTTTCACCTTGGCCGCTCTTGAAATACGGGCGTCGAGTACGAGTTCGGACTATAAGCGTGCAACTTTCTCAAGCTTTCTTATCGACATTAAGAGCCGTAACAAGACTTTCATAGGTGAACCAGCAGAAAGACCATTAAATAATTTTGATATATAAAAAGGCCAATAACGAAAGAAAAAAAGCCTTGGCATACGGTAGTATGAACACCACCATTCCGTAGGAAAGCAAACGTCATTAAAAAAAAAGCAGGATACTAAATAAACGAGGTAAGAGTTTCTTTTGAAAGGAGTATACATATTATATATAAAAAGATGCTTACCTGTATAAAAATTCATTATTTATGAGAAAAAAAAAAGATAAAATGATAAATATGAGAGACTGCACTTGGCCCATGTTGGTAAGGGTCTACTTATAAAATAATTATTTTTTACTTGGATTGATAAAATAGCTCAAGCGATCTAATTATTCAATTATTTTTATATTTTTATACAAGAACTTGTCTACAACTTATCGTTACAACTTATTTTAACAAGCCAAAATGTTTCATGACTCACGCTTTTTTTTTGCCTGAACGTGTGTTCAGAATTCCTCATTTTTTATTGTATGTTATCAGCATATCCGGACTGGCTTCGCCAGGCCTTCTCTACTCGCCCTGTTGGCTTATAGACTCACAATACTTTACGAAATCTCTGTTTTTCTTATACTATCCTCTCGAAGAGGGGATAGAACAGCCAACCTCGGTCGTCAATTGAACGCTAAACCTCTTGAAAAAAAAACCTATACACTAAACTTTCAACGATCGTATATAATGATACTTTAATCCAGGTAATTTATATATAAGGGATAAGGGATTAATAACGGTGTTAAAAAAGTTATTACTTCTGCGCGTGGTTGTATAACCTAAAAGTCAATCATCATCATTATTTTAACCATCATCGCTTGTATTCTCTTCATCTTCGTCACTTTTTTTATCACTCTCTTCATCGTCGTCCATCTCGACGTCCTCTTCCTCTTTTGTTTCAGTTAAAATACATTCGTTTTCGTTGTTAGGCCAAATGACTGGTGTTGTAGCAGTAAAATTATCTCCTCTTTCTTCGTTATCACTAGTGCTTTTTTGTGCCTTTTCCGAAACAGACTTTATTCTTTTTTCTTCTTTTTTCTCGTATATTTCCAATAAGTACCTCTAAAAGAAACAGATAATAAATTAGGTTTGCGAAAACTTTAGTTATGTTTTAGTTTACCTTGACGTTTTTGATACAATAGATTAACTTTTGGATTCCTTACTCCTTCAAAGAGGCTTCCGTAATTGGAAAAGAGCATCTGTCAACTTCTTTAATGCTATAAAATCCATCATCAAAATCTAGACAGTAAAAAATAAATTCAAATCCCATTATCATTAAAAACGGATAAGCTAAACAGATATTTGATTTGAGCAGTGCATTCAAGTGAAATTTCGAAATCAAAGCGAGCTTAAGTTTATCATGGTATAGTTTGGTAGTCTTGGATATATTTTCAAATTCATCTAATGAAGCATCCTTATTATTTACTGTAGTTGCTAAAATTCGAAGATCAACTTTTGATGATGCATTTGACGTTTTGAAAAGCTTCGGTTCAATGTCTTCCCGTTTTAAACATATTCTAGATGCACTAAAGAGTTCCTCCAAGATGTGTGACCAGAATTTTATCTTAAAGTCTTCTGCCGAATACTTGGATATGTTTGTAGCGTAAAGAAGATGACTTTTATGAACGTGTATATTAAGACTGCAAATAAATACGAGATACATTATAAGGAAAGTGATACCTCGTAAATACTTACATAATCCTACAGACTTCCTGTTGAATACGTTGTGATTTATTGCTTGTTTTAATAGTCGCAATAGTTTCCAATTTTTTCGATAAACTTGTATTATTCTATGAAAGTTGATTAGCTCTTTACGCTTCATAGATTGAATTAAACTTACATCATTCAAATTATTGGAAATAGCAGTATCGATAGTATTTTTCTTAGTAATATATGATATGGCGGTTTTTGCTACGTCGCTGAGACAAGATGGCAAAAGCTTCATTTGACTGTTGGGGGTGTCGTCAGTTGTGTCCAAGATCAAGTTTTTAGAAAGACTAAATGCTTTATGTTAAAATTTTATCATATCAACAAAAAAAGATACCAAACGCGTTACAGGTAAAAATACTGGCTCTTAAAGAAATCGTTCATAGTTTCAATAGTCTACCAAAATAGTTATTAAATTAATCTTTTTTTTTTTTTGAAAGCAACATTATTTTTCAGAAGACTTGTTTAATAAAAAAGATAGAATAAATGGATGATAAAATAGGCTCTCTATTCTTGTAATCTATTTACTCATCATACTATTTGTTTTTAGCTATACTTGATTCACGCGAGATTCCTTTTTATGTAGAAGATTTTTCTTTACTTCTTCTTTCCTATCTTTAAGATATACAAGATAACTCTAAAATAAACTATTAATAAATTAAGTCTGTAAACATTTTAGCTATGCTTTAGCTTACCTTCACGTTGTTGATACAGTCAAATAAATCCAGTATTCCTTTTTGACTGATGTAATTCTTTGAAATAGGAAAACAACACTTGTCAATTTCTTTGATTACGTACATACCATTTTCAAAGTCAAGGCAGTAAAAAAAGAATCCAAATCCCATTATCATAATGAAAGGGAAAGCTAAACGGATATTCGATTTAAGCAAATGATTCAAATGAAATTTTGACATTAGTGCGAGCTTTAGTTTATCGTTGTACATCTTGGTGCTATCAGCTATCTTCGCAAACTCAGCCAAAGAATCATCCTTATTATCTGCAGTAATCGTTGTAAAAATCCTCAAATCGACCTTTGGTGAAATGTTCGAGTCTTTAAACACGTCAGGAACTGTATCACCCCAACGTGAAATGATACTAGGAGAATAAAAGACTTCTTCCTCCTCTGAATAATCGACAATGCTTTTTGAGCGGAAGGATCATTAAATAATTTTGATATTCTGATTTTTCCTTCATTGGGAACTTCAGTAATATTCTATTTTCCTGTGAACTGTATTATTACGAGATGTTTGAGGGATGCTTACCGACTATAGAAGATGACTTTTATAGATGTGAATATCCAAACTATGCAAACACATGTGAGATACATGAAAAAAAAAAGCAATAGTTATCTTATAAATACTTACATAAAACGACATACTTCCTGTTGCATACGCTGTGATTTGTTGTTCACCTTCATATTCTTAGCTTTTTTCAGTTTCGTAAATACGCTAGTATCATTCTACGAAAGTTGATGATTAGCTTAATACGTTTCATAGATCGGTTTAAACTTACATCATTTAGGATACTAGAAATTTTATCATCAGCGGCGTTCTTCTTGATATAAGGGATGGTATATGCTACGTTTTTGAGAGAAGGCGGTAACAGTTTTATTTGACTTTTAGGACTGGCGTTCGTTGTGTCAAATATTGCGTTCTTCAAAAGGTTAAATTGTTTATGTTAAAATTATATCATATCAATAAAAAAAAATATAGAGTGCTTTACTAGTGGAAAAACCTGCCTTTGGCAGAATCTGACTTCTTAAAGGTCTTGAAAAAATTTGACATATTGTTCATTGTCTATAAAATAGCTGTCAGATATAAAAAAAAAGACTTTTAAAACTAGCGATCACTTTCAGAAGACATACCTTCTGTTTTTTAGAAGTATTTACTTTTGCGAGACTTTTTCGTTTCAATTCCTACGACAATTTCAAGTTATTAAGCTAGATATTTTTCAGTAAGAGAGTTTGTAACTTACTCCGCTGATTTTTATTCTTGCGTCGAGGACGAGGTTAGTTTCGACTTTCGCAAGTCTTTCACGAACATCATCACATATCAGTAACTCGGCAATCTTATCAGTAATGTTGATAGTTTCCAAGGCGCTTGTTTTATTTCTTGATGAACCGCAAACAGGGCAAGCAGCTAGGGCAGTATCTTTTCGAGCATCATACAAGTAACTTCCATTAGCACCACAAATATTGTGTCCTGTAGCAAGGTTTACAGGAACTTTGGTCTTTACAAGCGTATCGCAAGCTTCTCTGGCAAGAAGTTTACTGTTTTTTTCTAAAGGAAAATACTTGAGGGTTAGTACTTTTTTTTTAGTTTGGCTTTACTAATGGTTTACCTATACGAGTGTCTGCTTAAACCTTCAACTTTTTCATTTTTGAGGATTGATATCCCGATTCTACATAAGGAAATAAGTCTAATATTATCAGGCAAGGCAGGAGGAATAGCGACACTAACGTCTTCATACCCATATGTCTCTGCATAACGTTGGTATTCCATGATTCTTTGAGACCATTCCTTTCTATAGGTCACTACGTCCTCTCTTTCGTGACCGTCGAAATAAATTACCTTACCTTTTAAATATGAGAGAGGTTATTAACTAAGTATTATCTGTTTTTTTTTTTTTTTTTTTTCATTCTGGCGTAAAGGACTTACCCACACGTTTAAAGTGGAAACCCCATTGTATAAGCTTATTTCTAATGCATTCGATAGACAAAGGATTGGTAATGGCTCGCTATCATCAACTTCAACATTCAACGTATGGTTTTCAATAGCTGCAGGAAGGATCACAGTTCGAAGTTCGTTCTGTAAAGTAGGAATGTTTCTTTGGAACTTTGGTACTGATCGAAACCATTCAAGTGCTTCTTCCTTGATATCTTTGTACGGCGAGGTGCTTGGACCGTTCATAACCAATTCCATCTGATTGTTTTATGCTTAAAAGAGTTTGCCGTCGTGTTTTATCAAAAAGAAAAAAAAAGATAAAAGAGGGGAAAATCGGGGTTGAAATCCACTCCAAGTAAACTACAATGCTAAAATATTCAAACTTCAGCTCACCTTTTTGAAAGAAGTAAAAGTGATATGCAAAAAAAACTTAGGCAATTCTTTTAATAATGCTCTTTAAACAGTTCCATTTGATTATTTTATGTTAAAAAAGGTTTGCTGTCGTGTTTTATCAAAAAGAAAAAAAAGGCCAAAATCTGGGTTGAAAAGGTAAGCCTGCTTAGCTAAGAATAAGTTATTAGAATTTATACATAAGCAAATATCTTTTATATAATACGTGTGCATCTTTCAAAAGAATCTTTCCTATGATACAAATACTGCGAATAAAAAGGAAAACATCACACTTTTTTTGTAAATTGACCGTGTATTGAGACTTTGTGATTTATACTTTTTACTTTTATTTTTCGATATTATCAAGACCTAATGAAAGCCATTCTGGAAGTTCAGAGCTCGTACTATCTCGTATTATATATTTCATAATCGCATGCCTCATTCTAACGTAGAGGTGGTAACTAAAGTTTACGTCATCACAATTTTAAGTATCGTATTTAACATTCTCTTAAATATATTCGTGTACTTTATTTAATACCCTCTTGAATATTTTTTCGCATAAACTCATATACTTTATTTGAGTAATAACAATGTAATAAAAAAATGGGCGTCAGCAACATGATTCTATAATTATATTGTCAATTTAATTTGTAATGAATTCGAGGGTCATTATGTATTAAGGTCTCAGTTATTTTTTAAAATAATTTTTCTATCTAGAAGTATATGAAACCATATATGTAAAACTAAAACATTGCATAAACGGAGTAGATAAAAAAACTATGATATAATTCATTTTTATTTTAAAGCAGTTTATACCTCATACTATGTATACAAAAAAAGAAAAAAAAAAAGAAAAGAAGAAAAGGCATTATTATTTTATAAATCAGTCGGGTGTTTATATTGTTGTTGTTGTTGTTGCTGTTGTTGATGTTGCTGTTGTAGCTGTTGTTGTTGTAAATGATGACTATTGTTTGTTACAGGGGAAGGCGGAATTGCATTGTTATACTGTAAAGTACTGGAGGAAACACTTTGAATCATATTCATGGTAACACCATTATCTTGAGCGACTTTACAATCTCTATGAGCCAACAACAACGTTTTTAAATTAAGTACTTCCTCTCTCAGTAACGTAGCCTGCGCTTGTAACTGTTCGTTATCAGTCGATAGATATTCCACACGATGCTGTAAATTAGCAAGCCATTGCTTCTTCCTTTGTCTACATTTTAATGCAGCTTGTCTATTTCTCTCTAGAAAATGCTTCCTTTTACTTTCCTCATCATTTAGATCCTCTTCCTCCCCTTTGCTATTACTGTTACTGTTATTACTGCTACCGGAATTCATCCGCTGTTTTTTACCAGTGTACCTAGGAATAGCGCCTTCTGTGTATCGGCGTAAGTATGTTGCGGCGTTACTTACAGGAACCATATTATCATTAAGTGTGTTGGGTAAATTATTATTAAAATGAAACTGATCTCCGCTTCCACCTGGAGTGTGAACGGTCTGTAAACTACCTCGATGTTGACTAAAATTAAATCTAGGTTCTATTTTTTGAAAAACGAAGTGAATATATAAAAAAAAAAAAACCAAAGGTATTTTTTTTTAGTTATACGAACATACCTTGTTGAAAATTAGGTATTGAATGTTTATACATATTTTCGAAATGCTGACTATTAACAAGTGGAGGAACATCACTATGGATGAACATGTCGGGGGTTACTATCATATCGTTTGAATATTCCGCCCACTTATGACTATCTGTATTGTGTTGCTGTTTAGGTGAGATTGCATAGGGATAGGATCCATTATATAACCCTTCTTGAGAACTATCGAATACTGAGTTATTGTTCGCTTTTGTTGGGTTGTCTATTAATTGTTGAGGTGATGCTGCATTAAAATTTTGTTTGTTATTACTGTTTGGTTTATCTAAAAACGCCTTTTTTTTTAATACCAGTTATAATCGTGAAAGTTATTTTATCTATTATCTTTTTTAATTACCCATATCTATTTGAACAAGACTATTTTTTCTAAAAATATACGCGTATAATATTTATAAATATCAAAGTAAAATAAAATAGAAATGAGAAACAAATAGAAGAATAATAAGAAATGAAAAATTTTAATTAGTTTAAAAATGTTGCAAAAATAACAGATATTTAAGATAAAAACCAAAAAAAAAAAAAACCAAAAAAAGTCGTGTGGGTTTAATGGGAGTGATTGGAAAGAATTTTTTTTTTCGACGCAAGGCATGTAAAGCGCCTTTCATCTGATAGCTATAAAGCAGCCACTTACTATTTTAGGCTTAGCTTTATTTTTTATTATGATTGACAAGCTCTTGATAGTCCTTTTGTCTTTGATACTAATATGAAAAAAAAAGGTAAAATGATCAATCTCTAGTATACGATCTTATACTTGCTGTTTTATTGATTACATGAGTATATAAAAAAAAACCAGAAAAAATGATTAAAAATTATGCATTAATAATTTATCTCACTGAGAATAAAAAAGAAATTCTCCAAAAAATATACATCTTTAAATCAAGATTATATTGGTTTTCTGTATGAAACAAATACAGAGTCTGATAAAATATTGTGCATTCTTTGACCGGTAAATTTATTTCAATCCAGTAGTAGGGAATCGAAGGCCTTAAAATGTAGTTTTATGTAGCAAATCAATCTAATACGCAACAGATGCAACTGTTATAAAAAGAAATAAATTTATGGCTCGTTAAGAATGTAATGTGTATTAATCCTTTGACTTTTTGATAAGATTATATAGTAGGGCTTTACGCATAAAAAAAATACCGAAAATAAATGAATACTTCCTTTTTTCTTTTGTTGCATCCGAAAAAAAGAAAGAAAGAAGGAAGTATTTAAGCTTAATTGATATTTTGGTATAGCTTTAGAGTATCGGAACTTTCTACTTTGATAGTTCCTTGTCTTTCTAGAAAAAAATGTTTACTTTTTCTGACAAAATGTCTTTTTTTTCTTGGCGGTAAAACTAATATATGCTTTTACCTAATATATAAATAACAGTTTAAATATCATCAAATTAAACTTAATGGCTTTTTAAATGTTAAATATTAACCGGGAATTAAGTAACTGTTTTTTTATATGTAACTTTCTACCTAAAAACGATATTGGTTATGGGGCGCATGCACATTTCTGAGGTTAGGTTTCGAACCAATTTTCCCATTGTTCCCTTTTTTTTTTAAAAAAAAAGTACAGAAGTTAAAACCGTGTGCGCAAAACGTATTGGATGTTTATATCTTGAACAACTTATAATATTATTATTTTTTGTTGATCAATTTAAGTAACTATATAAAACTGTCAACCTGTTTCTATTTGATGGTAAAACAATACTAAGGTCAGGGGGTGGAGCCAAAGTAATATTTCCTAATAACTATGCGATTTAATTTTTGTCGGTAAAGATAACTAAACTATTTTTATAAAACGATATATCCTTTTTTTTTTTTTTTGCCTCGGATAATACACCTCTCAAAAGTATCCGGCGCAATAGAAATAAACCCTTTTTAATGTTTCTTGTCCTAGTTGATCAGATGCGCTGACACTATACGTCAAATATATACTAGTCTAACTTAAACAACTACCGTATAGTTAAAGTACTGATGTAAAAAAATAATAATTTGGTGTATTGTTTACTTTAAAGCAATATATTTATGACCGAAATTCTCAAACAGCAATAAATCCCTACTTTTCGTTTCATAGTCTGTTGCTTCTGAAAATGGTTTAAGTCATTGATACAATGTAGTACCAGCTGGTTTATATGACTAGCTTACGTAAGTATTTACGGCTCAACTGATTCTCCGGGGGATGTCAATAGTATGAACATGCTGACAGTCAGACATTTTATATCTTTCTATTATACTTCATTATTTTTTTTCGCGCCGAAATAAAAAGTTATCTATAGACAACTAGTGTTGAAGTTATAAGTTTCAAAAAGAGAGAGGGGGTTACATAAACGCCTCCTTAACAAGCTCATGTAGATATGCACTTACAAATTTTGACAATGAAATTTAAATATATAGCAATGGCTAATCCTAATTTTTGTAATATGTGATGTAACAAAACTTTGCATTGATAAAGCAGAAGCCTCATTGGACCATATCGTGAATAGGATATCAATATAAAATATTATTTTTTTGGACCTATAGAATAGCGTAGATTTATTGTTCTGTTTGAACATATTACAACAGTTCATTAGCATGATTGTAATTCTACTTTTGAATACAACTCTAATGAAATTGATTATACTTGAATAAACATATATATATGTGTACCAGAGTGATCAAAGTAATTTTTTTTCTCGATATTATAGTTACTGTTGTCTCTTTTAATATGAAATTCTTGCTTTGTCTTTTGATCTGCCTTATTTTCTGTGTAAACAAATTAAATGCCTATTGTATTTATAACCATCTTGATGAAAACGCAGGAACGTTTTGGGTACGCCAACAACCTCTCAATGCCGATTGGAATTACTTCGCGTTAGTAATTTGCCCCACACTCTTTCATCTTAAAAATATTGGCTAACAACTTTTTTGTTTAGTCGGTTCTTTCGAGAAGCTTTAGCTCCTGGAGAAAAAGCTTGTTGTCCTTATGATGTTAAATCTTGCGTTAAACCACAAACTAAAGAAGATATCATTTTTTTAACTGTAAGTTATATAATGACTCTGTACTAAATACATATAAATTTACTAAAATCGAATTGTAGTTTCGAAGAACAACCGGAATCATGGAATATCCTCCTGTTGTTGTCAATGTACCTGGTGGAGGCTGGATTTCTATGAAAGGTAACGACCAACCTTATGAGTTTACTATCCTCGTATATAATGCCGATGGTTCCCCGTTTGATTTTGAGTACAAGGTAGACCACCAAGCAGGCTATCTTTAAAAAAATAAAAAAACTGTGCGTAAATACGCACAGTTTAACTTAGACATAGATAATGATAGTAGTAATAGATAGTAATAATATTAATTTATAATCCTCGTCCTCTAAAAACGACTGATACAATAAAAAAAAAACTATTTACTTTTTATTTGATTTATTACTTATTCCGTTAGTCTTGTTGACTTTTTCAAAATGTATATTGGTACCGCTTTGCGTGACACTGATATTAAGTTAGCAAGCCAATTCTCTTGGGTTATGGAGATACACAATAGAGGTTCTACTTCTACTCACATTTAACTTTGGACTGTATTTGGGAGAAGCAGCAATCTGGTACTCTAGAGCATGTGCAATGTACAGCCATCAATGAATCCCACCACGTTATTTATAAAATGAAATGCAAAAAAAAAAAAAAGTTTCGCCAGATAGTAAACGCTTAATGTATATTAAATCTATTTTTTTTAAATAATCTATTTTGAGAAATCACCAAAGCTATCCATATAGTAAGTGGATCTAACTCTATTGTCAGGAGAAAGCAATTGGTCTTTTGTGGTGATACCCGTCAAAACACACAAGGTGTCAATATCACCATTAATTCCAAACTCAATATCAGTATCTAGTCTATCACCAATCATACAAGTCTTTTTGGGATCGATAAGAGATCTAACAAAAATGATTTCAGCCCTTCTTTTCCTTTTTTTTTTAAAAAAAAAAAAACTTACTCAGCATAAATAGCTTCCAACATATTTTGAGCAGGCTTTCCCAAGACAGCATCCGGACGTCTACCAAGAGCAGCAATGATAGGAGCAGCAATGGCACCAGCACCAGGGTAGAAACTACCGTGTTGAGGGAAAGTGGTATCTTCGTTTGTGACAATAAAGTAACAGCCTGGGTTTCTGGTCAAGTAAGCAAATGCCTTGGAATACTTTTTATAGTTAACTTTGGTATCAAGACCAATAACAACAGCACCGACTTCCTTGTCGTCTGCAACAGCGTCGTTGTCGGTTAATCCCGCATCCTCTTCTCCGCCACAGCTACGAATACCTTCAGCAGCTAATTCATCTTTAATACCGTCCATACCAATAATGTAAACCTTCTTATCTTCGGGGAACTTTAACACATGCTTAAGATAAGCTGCAGTAGCGAATGCAGAACTGAAAACTTCTTTCTAAAAAAAGAGAGAACTTATTTAGTTCATTAAACATGTATTTGGTTTCTCCTTCTGTAGCTTACAAGTTCAGCTTTGATACCGAAGCCTTCAAACTTTTTCAAGAAAGAGGAGCGAGACTTTGTACTGTTGTTGGTAACAAAGAATACACGTTTACCCTTTTCACGAAGAAGTGTCATGGATTCTGCTACACCGTCAAAAGTGTTTGTTCCTTCCCATAAGACACCTAAAATGAAGGGGAATCAGCATGTTATTTTTTTTTGGGGGGTTTCAATGTTTAACAATTTACCATCGCAATCGAATAAAAAGTTGTCGTATTTATCGATAAAGGCCTCGCGGTCTTCCTTGGTACTCAAGTATTGCAACATGTTTTAAATAATGAAGAGAAAGAGAAAGGGAATGATTTTTTCCCGTCGTATCTTGATAAGGTTTTTTAAGCAGTCCGGTTAAACCGATCCCCGAGCATTTGCACTTCAAAAACTAAAAACCAATCTGAAAACTAGAGAAAGAAAAGCTGCGTATATTTCTCCTTTTTATTAGGGGATTTTATTTATTGAATCTGGGGGAGGAGTTAAATTATTAAAGGAGGGAGGAGATGACAAACAAAAACAAACAAAAAAAGTTATTGATGTGTGATAAATTTTTCATCATATTGTTTGGTTGATGTCCAAGCCGTAGTAGGCTTTTCATTAACGTGAGCATAAAGAGGTACAGTCACAAAATCCACAGAAGGATAGCGGTTAAATTGTTGACTAGAAAGTGCATTATATCTATCATCAAACTCTATTAAAATAGACTTTTTTTAAAAAAAAGTTGTATTAGCCATCAAGTTAAAAAATGTCGTCAGCAACAACAACAACAACAACAACAACAACACTTACATAAATAGTTTTCAAATTTGAATTGGAAACAATAGACACTTGCTTGGATAGATCAGATAAATCAGAACCATTTTTACTAAACCTATAGTTGATACCTCGAATATTTTCTGTTGCATTAATGCGATTACAGATACTAAGAATAGATAATTCAAACTACACATTTATATTAATTAAATGCATTCAAACATGTCTGTTTTATAAAAAACAAATTTTACCCTTTGTCGAAGTACTCGGTGTCGCCAAATACACAATAATGTCGTAAGTATCATAAAGAAAGGTAAAATTACAAGTCCATGAGACGACTTTGTAAATATCCATAAAAGATAATTTGAAATAATAGCAATCATCCAAAGTATCCAAATAGCAATCACCCAAACGAGTTTATTTCCTGGTGGTGGATTTTTAAAAACTGATTGATTAAGTAAGTTGAACGATGAACAAAAATCTTGAACTGATAACTAATTACAATATTTTTTGGGTTAGCGTTTTTTTTTCTTTCTTATATGCATTGTATCAAAAAGAAAGAAAAAACCTACGTATCCTTGAAGATCAAATGTATATTGGTCATCAAATTTTTTATTTATTAAAGAGAAGCGAACAGATTTCATTGAAGGAGTGTAATGGAGGTGTTTTTTTTATAACAGTAAAGAGTGTAATGGGTTTTTTGGACGAAAAAAAAATCCTTAATAATATATAAATAAAGAAAGTAATGAAAAGAAAATAAATTATGGGCAAGAGGTTATATATATATATATATTGAGGTTTGAAGATCATGACGTTTCCGCTACAAAGAAAAAAAGGGAGCAAAAAAAAAAAAAAAAAAAAAAAAAAAAAACTATTACTACTGTTGTTTTAACTAGACAAAAAGGCGTGAGATGATCAGGAGAGACATGATAAGTATGAATAAAGGAAGAAGAATGAAGTCTACATTACTATTTTCGTTCTTTATTGCTTGATTCCTTTATTGTTTATTAATCTTTGCTAAGCTTATACATGTTTCTCAAACTAACTACAATGTAATTTGTAACTACAATGCAACTTGTAACTACAGTGTAACTGCTAACTATAATGCAACCGCTAACTACAATGTAACTTCTATCCACAAAATAACTGCCAACAAAATACATCTATAAACATTTTGATGTCCAGACTTTTATTGTACTCAAAAAATCTATTTATGCGCATCCAACTACTATGACCTGCTTCTTTTCTTTTCGTTGTGTCTGTAGGTTTTTTTTTTTTTTTAATTATTAAACTTTCAGTCAATCTAGTGGCTACACTAATATGTCTTATATAGAGTTGCACTTAAGCTATATGTTTATCAATTCGGGTGTCCTCCTCAAAATGAGGTATAAATAGCAAAATATATTAGAAATCTCGGAGCTGATGCGTCTTGGCAAAAGAAAAGAAACAAAAAACTTTCAAGTAACATCTCTTTATTATTTTATATAGTTATAAATATATTTGAGCGAGTAATAACTCTAAACATAAATTTACTCGTGTCAAATTGCATTAACAGAGTCCCCCCCCCCCCCCTCCCCTGAGCACAAAGAAACTTACTATAATTAGTATTTAAAAGAGATCAAAAATTACCGTCTTTTTGAATCGTGCAGATCAAATAATTTAAACTTTAATCACTTTACTACAATTTTTTTTTTTGAAGACAAAATCATCGAAATGATTGTATTTTATTAATTGCGAAATAATAAAAATGATATAAAAAAAAACTAGATGAATTTTAGGCTGTGAGCGGGTATATCCGCTCTTGAAAGTATGCGGTAAACAAAAAAAATGAGAAAAACAGTGAAAACAATGAAAATAAAAAAGGTATCAAACCCAAATTATGCAGAATAGATGGATCTCTTCTTTCTACTTTCTGTAGCAATTGTCTTTTCATCAGCCTTTTTTGCACCTTCTCCAACTCTAAAGATTTGACTACGATGAACGTCATCATCATGATCGTTTTCTCCGTAAGGACCTTCAATTTCATAGACTTCAGCATAGTAATCTCCATCGCCTACATCAATACTCCAACGGAAAATGAAATCGCCATCATCAAATGCCTGTTCTTCTTCAGGAGTTCTAAAGTATTCATCGGCTCTCCATTCACCCATTTCTTCTACATAGACACCGTCAGCTGTAAATAAGGAAGCTCTGATAGTATCGTCGCTATCATCAGTTACATCTTCAACAACAAATGTAACGCTATCACCGGATTTATAAACGGATCCGCTCTTTGGGTATTCAAAGTATTCAAGGTCAGCAATGACTGAGGAAACAGCACCGATAAGAAGGGCAGAGATAATAGAAAGCTAAAGAAGAAGAAGAAAGGTTAATACAACATGTGCAAAATAATAATGTTAAAAAGAAAAGAAAAGTTTTACCTTCATGATGTTGTAATAATTTAAAATAAATATAAAGATGAATAAAAAAAAAAAAAAGATAATGAAACAAAGTAATTCGCTTTTATATATACTTTTTTTTTATTTTTATAGCTCGCTTTTAACAACTCCTTTTGTAATAAATACTAATATTTTCTTCCCCCTCTTGATACTGTAACAAATTTATATAATAAATGGGGTTTTTTTTAGCGGAAGAGTAATATTATCAAATAAAGTGAATAAACTCATTCTTATTTTTCTATCGTGGTAATTCTTCCAGCACTAAAGTAAGTACGACTCTCCCTTTTTTTTTTTTGCAAGCAGGAAAAGAAGGTAACTTTAATGAAAATCTACGCTTAGTATCTCTCTCTCTCTCTCTCCCTGAAAAAGGAGGAGATAATTCTATTTTTTTTCTATATCGTCGCATCATATCCTCAGGTTGGTCGTTTTTTAAGTATCTCCCTTCTTCTTTGGTTACTCCGAAAAGATATATATATAAAATATATTTGCACACGCTTATTTACTACCCGTATAGACTTTTATTGTAATTTACCCTTTATACAAAATAATAATAATAATCGTTTAATACATACTTTATATGGTATTTCTATACACGGTTTCCTTGTCAGAATTTACATAGTTTATGATGACTTATCAAAGTGCATTTTTTTTTAAAAAAAAATCATGTAATGCTAGGCCAAAGATCACCGTGAATTAAACTCAGGGAGTTTATCTTTCATCATGCAAGAAAGAAAAAAAAAAAAAAAAAAAAAAAAAGTCCTTGGCGGTAGTACAATCACATATAAAAAAGCAGCAGTAAAATGATGATTAAGGTTTAAATTACTTTGGTCTTAATTACAAATTCATAAATAAGCCCAGAAGAAATAGTAATTTTTATTTTTTTTACACAACAAAAGGAGTATGCACGAAAAAAAAAAACGCTCCTAATTAGCAAAAAAAAAAGGGGGAGGGGAGAATGAGGGCAATTTCATGCCGAATAATACCTTTAGGTTCCAGTATAGAATATACACGTTTGTTCTATAGTCTGATTTAATTTATATAATTTAGGATTATATACAATTGCTATTGCAGAATAAACTGTATAGGTACTCAATTTTTATTTTTATTTTGCTCCTAGAAAATGATTTATACCTTATGAACATTTAGTTTATTCAACGAAACGCGCCTGTACTTGTGAATCATAGAATATCGGAAAATTAACTCAAAAAAGAAAGTATCCAATTAACCTATTAGAATTCTCTTATAAAATAGTAAACAGACAAGTTTTTAATCGGCCTTTTAAAGTCATATTTTATTAGCTGTGATCACTACTGACAGTCTAAATATATTATTTTCTTTTTTTAATAGTTATGGAAAGACTGTCAATAATGACACTTGTGGCGTATTGCATATCTATACTACTCCTCTTAATTCTGTCATCTCATATAGATAGATTACTTGACACTTTTATCAGCATTCATAGATTTTATAGCTAGTAATACTCTCGATATGAAAGCAGCGTACATTTTAATATGTACCACCATGAGTTAAGTCATATTTATTATCCATGTCAGGAATAAGACAACGATTCTTCTGCCGTATTTCATACCTCTTTCTAGGTAGTATGACGCCATGAACTCCATATAAATGTTACTTTGTACGTACCTCTAGGTAACTTTGTATGTCCTGTCACATATCGTACAATGTTTGCCTACTTATTTCATCAATAGCTGGCATTTCGGTAGGATTAATGCATTTCGACACATCACTTTTGACAGAAATACTTTATGACTTCGCTACTAGGTACCTTCAGGTTCTTGCTTAATATAAACTCTTGTTCTTGGTCTACGTATTTTCAAACCTTGATTAGACACATTATTTTTAACATGCTGAACTCTTTTTTTTTTTTTTTTTTTTCATTGTTAAGGATTCAATCACATATGAAACGCGTTAAAAGGGGAGTAAGCATATGAAAGGGAAGGCAAGATAAATTATTTACGTAAAAATAACTGCCAGCAAGGTACAATAGCAGCTCTAGGGTCGTTATTCTTTTCAGATAATTCAGGTAGCAAAGAGGCTAAAAACAAAAACGTAACTACGAAGGGAAATACGGTGTGGCTCATATTTTAGCCACACATCAATCCATTTTTGTTTTTATAAACATCACAAGCCCATTCTTCTATAAAAAAAACAAGTATAGTAATCTGCTCTAACTACGTACTGAATACTGTTTATCATAACGTATATCGAATGTCTGATTAGCAATATCAGTAGTTACACTAACGAGACAGATTGAAACGGGTGAAAAAGTTGTTTAATATATAGATATATACATTTCTTTGTTCAATAAGTATAGCTCTCACGGTCAGTGATGAAACTGTACGACATGTCAATAACCAAGTGATGGCTCAAGCAGTAATTTATCTGTTTCAAAAAGTGTATACTACTCTTTTTCTGTACCAAGCAAAATAGATTTTAATCGCACATGATTTCTGGGTTTAGATTGTGTGTTTAACCAGAGATATATATAAGGTTTCAACGTGGAGCTCATCTACGGCTCTGATTTAACACTCAATTCTGTTATTTACAGAGATAAAAAAGCTTCCCGCTAGAATGTACGGATCACATGTTAAAGAGCGGATTAGCGGTAGAAATAAATCCACGTGTATTAAAGTCAAACAACAGGAAGATTGTGTGTCACAAATTTCATTTACAGAAACAGAAAATAAATATGTATGTATAATAAAAAAAATAAAAAAACAGTTCATGATAGGGGAGAAGGATAGTGTGATGACAATTAGAAAAAAAAAAGAAGGTATACAGTAAGATAGAAACAAGTTAAGATGTGCAAGACGTATTAGAAGGGATTCGTAAGCTTAAAATACTCCGAACATCAGCAGTAAAACGAAGTGCGTCAAGTAACGGTAATAAATCTAGTAAACAATCATCTTTTGGATTTGATATCCATGTTGTTAAAGGAATTGCATTTTCTATTTTCATTATTCATTAGAACTAAGCACAATTAAAGTTTTTTTCTTTGTTTACCTTGACATAATTCGTAGGCAATTGGACTGTTATCTATTAAACATACTTTAGACAAGTCGGTTTCAGCTATTGTAATATCTTTTAAAAAGTTTCCATCCCTTAATAAGCAAGACTATATAATATAGATTAGTTATCTATTCGTATTGTACAACATGTATAAACTTTTTTTTACTTGTCTAAAATATCGTTGGCTAATAAACGTTTGATCTTGATCTAACCAATCTATAACAGGATCAGCATATTCAGACATGGAAGCTGTGAAAATAACGACTTTATACCATTTACTAATCTATGTATATATATATATATGTATATGAATATATAAAAGAGTTAGTTCATATTGCATGTTAGATGATAATCGTTGAAATATACTGACAGTGGAAAGGAAAAAATCTACATGCGGTCTTTTATAAACTTGATATAAAATACTTTGTTTATCACTAGTTACTTCTATTGTTTTCGTCTTTATCGAAGGACTGATATTTACTTCATTTGTACCAAGACGAACAGAGTGAACTAGCGTTTCATCCAAGTCTAAAACCAACGTTTTTCCTTTATAATACTGTAGTGCAATCGTGTTATGCATGGTAGCTGGCTTTACAACAGGAGCTCTGATAAAAAGTGACTGAATGTATTTGTATATAAAGTTCAATAGCTCGTACAGTTGTTGAAATAGGAAAGGTTGCCTACTGTTACCATTCATCGTTTTTGGCATTATTAAAATAAAGAGATTTAAAGAAGAACAAGAGAAAAAAAAAAGAAAAAGAAAAAGAGGAGATATTTATTGAATACAAGCGCCGAAAATGTTGTTACTTTATAACGTCACTGCAAAACAAACAAAAGCCCCAATTTCTTCTTGCTTATTTCCCCCCCGTATCTCTCTATCTCTCTCTTTCTCTTTACTAATTTTTTCTTAAAAAGAAAAAAAAAGTACTACTCCTTTAATACAAATGTCTCCTTTTACACATCTTTTTATATCAAAAAGTAGAAAAGTAAACTTTGAACTATCGCTTATTATAAGAGACTTGGTAAATGTACCACTAGTTAGTGGATATTATTATGTAAATTGGAAATTAAAGAACTCTACTCATACCACTGGTTCAACAGCCAGGTAAAAATTAAGAAGTAAAACAAAAATCAACTATCTCTAAGCTAACTTTTTTGCTTTGTGTTTGTAGAGTGCACATTAAAGACCATCAAGTTACTTGGAACCATCCCATTAACACAATGATTCAACTTGTTACCAATAAACAGCAAATACTCAGTACTTGCGAGTTAAAGTTAGAAGTACATCAAAAAGGCGGTAAAGAAATTGGCTCTCTGTCCATCAATTTGTCAGAATACGCTGATTCAGGAGTAACAACAGAACGTTATTTATTACAAGACTGTAAATATAATTCGACAATTAAGGTATAAATATATACATGTATATTGATTACTACAATAATGTGCTCATTGTACAACATTTGACAGTTATCGTTACGGATGAATATAAAACCCGATTCCGTCAATACTTTTCAAACGTAAAAAAATATATTTTGCCCCGTATACAAAAACAATGATTAATTTTTATCTGTTCAATATAGCCCACCTTTATCAAGACAACAAATATTTAAAGATATACCGTCTATTGTACATCATACCACAAAACCAATACCATCAATACCTTTACTTCGAAAATCCCAATCGGCTATTTCCTTGGTAAATATATATATGTACCAATCTACTATAAAACAATTCAGTTCTCTTATAATCTTTTCTCAAAATAGCCAAAGTATTGCAGAATACATGCTTCACAAGAACCCTCTCCTGTTGATTTAGTGGAACAGTTGTTTGCTGCAAAACAAGTTCGACTTCAAGCATAACTTCTTTTATTGGTTACAGGGTTTCCCACTATTTTTGGGAATAAATGTGGAAATTAATGGAAATATTAATAAAATGAAGTTCGAAAAAAGTTAATTAATAATGCAACTCTTAAAGACACTTTAAGGTTTTACCTGTATCTTGATTATCCAAAGCGATAACTTTATTGAAGACGGGTTTTTTTTCCAATCCAATCTGATCTCTTTAACGAGATTTGGCTTCTGGAAAAACTTGCGATGTGGCTCGTAAGCTAAAAACAATGTTTCTAAAATTAAGAATGGCAGCAAGGTCCCTGTTCCATAATCTATAATTATTAAATTCAGTAATTGTTTGTGGCTTTAAACATTTGAGATTTGTACATCCAAAAGTGATAAGAATACTTCTTTATAAAAACTTTGAACTGCATATTCTTCCAAATTAAGATTAGGCTCTTGAATAAATATATATCTTATAAATGAATATGTGTGAGTGACAATAACATGAACGTCATGAACGAGTTTCTTCAAATTTGAAAGATATTGAGGTTTCCATCCTATTCCAATAATTGAAAACTTTACGGCCATAACTTTTTTATTATTAGCGAAAAATTAGATAGTCATAGCAGTTCCTTTTTATTTTATTATTGTAAAAAGAGAAATCAATATTGTAATTAAGTCCCAAAATTACTGGGAAATACAGTATGTCAATAAAGTCGTCACAAAAAGCAGTGCAATTTTTTATATCCCCTCTTCAAATACGCATCTTTTTTTTTTTTTTTTCTCTCCACTCATCTTGTTTCTTTATATATTATAAGCACCCTCTCTTTTCTTCTTTTTTTTTTTAAATTAATCTCGAAGAGAGAAAGTCTATATTAAACTTGTATAAAAGTAGTCTTTATTTTTAGGTACTTTTTACTTTATTAAACACGTCATTTTCAATTTTGTCAAGACACTAACACTAATTATATTTTCTAGATTTTATATCAGTTTAAAAAAAAACAAAAATGAATAATAGCAGTTCGGGATTACCCATCCCTGTTGGTGGAACACCCTCTGCTTATACAAACCAGTATGATCAGTACGCGTACGAATCAACCCCTCAAACTGAAAAATCTCAAGAAGACAAGTTGAAAGAAAAAGCTAGAAAATGGCAACAATTACAAAACAAGCGTTATGGTGAAAAGAGAAAATTCGGTAATGATACACATATATAAACTGCGCCACCTACATATAAAAAAATTGTGTACATGTCCATGCTAACACTTATTTATATATTTTAGGCTTCATTGAACATGAAAAGGCTGATATGCCTCCTGAGCATCTTCGTAAGATTATTAAGGACCACGGTGACATGACAGCAAAGAAATTTAGACATGATAAGCGTATTTACCTTGGTGCACTTAAATATGTACCTCACGCCGTTTTAAAGTTATTGGAAAACATGCCAATGCCTTGGGAACAAGTAAGAGAAGTCTCTGTTTTATATCATATTACCGGTGCCATTACTTTCGTCAATGAAATTCCTTGGGTTATCGAACCTGTTTATATCGCTCAATGGGGTTCTCAATGGATTATGATGCGTAGAGAAAAACGTGACAGAAGACACTTTAAGCGTATGCGTTTCCCTCCCTTTGATGATGAAGAACCTCCTCTCGATTACGGTGACAATATTATGGACGTTGAACCCTTGGAAGCTATTCAAATGGAATTAGATGAAGAGGAAGATGATGCTATTTATGATTGGTTTTATGATAACAAACCTTTAATGGATACTAAATTCGTCAATGGCTCTAGTTACCGTAAATGGCGTTTGGATTTACCTATCATGTCTACTTTATATCGTGTTGCCCATCAATTATTATCGGATCTTAACGACAAGAATTATTTCTATCTCTTTGATCTTAATTCTTTCTTTACCGCAAAGGCTTTAAGTATGGCTATTCCTGGTGGTCCCAAGTTTGAACCCTTGTATCGTGATATGGATTCTGCTGATGACGATTGGAATGAGTTTAACGATATCAACAAGATCATTATTCGTCAACCTATTCGTACAGAATATAAGATTGCTTTCCCCTTCTTGTATAACTCTCTCCCTCGTAGTGTTCATGTTTCCTGGTACCATTACCCTACTGTTGTCTTTATTCGTTCTGAAGATCCTGATCTTCCCGCCTTCTATTTCGACCCCATCATTAACCCCATCTCTTCTCGTAACATTGAAAATGCCGGTACTCAACATGAGGACGAAATCTTTGGTGACGAAGAAGAAGATACTGAGTTTACTTTACCCAACTATGTTGTTCCCTTCTTGGAAGACACCCAACTTTACACAGACAACACTGCTAATGCCATCTCTCTTTACTGGGCTCCTCATCCTTTCGATAAGAGATCAGGCCGTACTCGTCGTGCTCAAGATGTACCTCTCGTCAAGAGCTGGTACCTTGAACATTGCCCCGCTGGTCAACCTGTCAAGGTCCGTGTCTCTTACCAAAAGTTGCTTAAATGCTACGTCTTGAACGCTCTTCGTCATCGTCCCCCTAAGGCCCTTAACAAAAAGTACCTTTTCCGTAGTTTAAAGGCCACCAAGTTTTTCCAAACCACACAAATCGATTGGGTCGAAGCCGGTTTACAAGTCTGCCGTCAAGGTTACAACATGTTGAACTTATTGATCCACAGAAAAAACCTGAACTACCTTCATCTTGATTATAATTTCAACTTGAAGCCCGTAAAGACCTTAACCACCAAAGAAAGAAAGAAGTCTCGTTTTGGTAACGCTTTCCATCTCTGCAGAGAAATTTTGCGTTTAACGAAACTGATTGTCGATTCTCACGTACAATACCGTCTTGGTAACGTCGATGCTTTCCAATTGGCTGATGGTCTTCAATACATCTTTTCTCATGTGGGTCAATTGACCGGTATGTACCGTTATAAGTACCGTTTGATGAGACAAATTCGTATGTGTAAGGATTTAAAGCATTTGATTTACTACCGTTTCAATACTGGCCCCGTTGGTAAGGGTCCCGGTGTGGGTATTTGGGCTCCTGGATGGAGAGTCTGGCTTTTCTTTATGCGTGGTATTGTTCCTTTGCTTGAACGTTGGTTAGGTAACTTACTTGCCCGTCAATTCGAGGGTAGACATTCCAAGGGTATCGCCAAGACCGTTACCAAGCAACGTGTCGATTCTCATTACGATTTAGAACTGAGAGCTGCTGTGCTTCATGATATTATGGATGCTATGCCTGAAGGTATCAAGGGTAACAAATCTCGTACCATTCTTCAACATCTTTCTGAAGCCTGGAGAGCTTGGAAGGCTAATATTCCTTGGAAGGTTCCCGGTATGCCTGCTCCTATTGAAAACATGATTCTTCGTTACATCAAGGCCAAGGCCGATTGGTGGACCAGTGTTGCTCATTATAACCGTGAACGTATCAGAAGAGGTGCTACTGTTGATAAGACTATCTGTCGTAAGAATTTGGGTCGTTTAACTCGTCTCTGGCTTAAGGCTGAACAAGAACGTCAACACAATTATCTCAAGGATGGTCCTTATATCACTGCTGAAGAAGCTGTTGCCATCTATACTTCTACTGTCCATTGGTTAGAAAGCAGAAAGTTCTCTCCTATCCCCTTCCCTCCTCTTTCTTACAAGCATGACACCAAGTTGTTGATTCTTGCTTTAGAACGTCTTCGTGAAGCCTACAGTGTGCAAGGTCGTTTGAACCAATCTCAAAGAGAAGAATTAGGTTTGATTGAACAGGCTTATGATAATCCTCATGAAGCTCTTTCTCGTATTAAACGTCTCTTGTTAACTCAACGTGCTTTCAAGGAAGTCGGTATTGAATTTATGGATCTTTACTCTCACTTGATCCCCGTTTATGATATCGAACCTCTTGAAAAGATTACCGATGCTTACCTTGATCAATACCTCTGGTACGAAGCTGATAAGCGTCACTTGTTCCCTGCTTGGATTAAACCTTCTGATTCTGAACCTCCACCATTGCTTGTTTACAAGTGGTGTCAAGGTATTAACAACTTGACCGATGTTTGGGATACCACTGAAGGTCAATGTAACGTCATGATGGAAACCACTTTCAGTCGTGTCTATGAAAAGATCGATTTAACTTTATTGGGTCGTTTGTTACGTTTGATTTTGGATCACAATTTAGCTGATTATGCTACTGCCAAGAACAACATTGTGTTGAATTATAAGGATATGAACCACGTCAACGCATTTGGTTTAATTCGTGGTCTTCAATTCGCTTCCTTCATCTTCCAATACTATGGTCTTGTTTTGGATCTTTTGGTTTTGGGTCTTCATCGTGCTAGTGAAATGGCTGGCCCCCCTCAATTACCCAACGACTTCTTGCAGTACCGTGATGTAGATACCGAAACACGACATCCTATTCGTCTTTACTCTCGTTATGTTGATCGTATTCACATCTTCTTTAGATTTACCGCTGATGAAGCTCGTGATTTGATCCAACGTTACTTGACTGAACATCCCGATCCCAATTTCGAAAACATTGTTGGTTACAACAACAAAAAGTGCTGGCCTCGTGATTGTCGTATGCGTTTAATGAAACATGATGTCAATTTAGGTCGTGCTGCCTTCTGGGATATCAAGAACCGTCTTCCTCGTTCTTTAACTACCATTGAATGGGAGAACAGTTTTGTCAGTGTTTACTCTCAAGATAATCCCAACTTGTTGTTCTCCATGAGTGGGTTTGAAATCCGTATCTTGCCCAAGATTAGAAGTATGAATGAAGAATTCACTTTGAAGGATGGTGTTTGGAATTTAGTCAATGAACAAACCAAGGAAAGAACCGCCCAAGCATACTTGCGTGTAGATCAAGAATCCATGGATAAGTTCCATAACCGTATTCGTCAAATTTTGATGGCTTCCGGTAGTACTACCTTCAGTAAGATTGCGAACAAGTGGAACACTGCCTTGATTGGTTTAATGACCTATTATCGTGAAGCTGTTGTGCATACACGTGAGTTGCTCGATTTACTCGTCAAATGTGAGAACAAGATTCAAACTCGTGTCAAGATCGGTCTTAACTCCAAGATGCCTTCTCGTTTCCCTCCTGTTGTCTTTATGACACCTAAGGAATTGGGTGGTCTTGGTATGCTCTCTATGGGTCACGTCTTGATTCCTCAATCTGATTTACGTTGGTCCAAGCAAACCGAAACCGGTATCACTCATTTCCGTTCTGGTATGTCTCACGATGAAGATACTCTTATCCCCAACTTGTACCGTTACATCCAATCCTGGGAATCTGAATTTGTCGACTCTCAACGTGTTTGGGCTGAATACGCTTTAAAGCGTCAAGAAGCCAACGCACAAAACAGACGTTTGACTTTAGAAGATTTAGAGGACTCTTGGGATCGTGGTATTCCTCGTATCAATACACTTTTCCAAAAGGATCGTCATACACTTGCTTACGATAAGGGTTGGCGTGTACGTACTGATTTCAAGCAATATCAAGTCTTGAAGAACAATCCGTTCTGGTGGACTCATCAACGTCACGATGGTAAACTCTGGAACTTGAATAACTATCGTACCGATATGATCCAAGCGCTTGGTGGTGTTGAAGGTATTTTGGAACATACTTTGTTCAAGGGTACTTACCATAAGGATTGGCATGGTCTTTTCTGGGAGAAGGCATCTGGTTTCGAAGAAAGTATGAAGTCCAAGAAACTTACTAACGCTCAAAGATCCGGTTTGAACCAAATTCCTAATCGTCGTTTCACTCTCTGGTGGTCTGTTACTATTAATCGTGCTAATGTTTACGTCGGTTTCCAAGTCCAACTTGATTTAACCGGTATTTTCATGCACGGTAAGATTCCTACTCTCAAGATTTCTCTTATTCAAATTTTCCGTGCACATTTGTGGCAAAAGATTCATGAAGCTTTAACCATGGATTTCGCTCAAGTCTTTGATCGTGAATTAGAAGCTCTTCAAATTGAAACTGTTCAAAAGGAAACTATTCATCCCAGAAAGTCTTACAAGATGAATTCTTCCGCTTCTGATATTTTGTTGTTTGCTGCCTACAAGTGGCCCGTCTCTCGTCCTTCGCTCTTGAGTGATCCCAAGGATGTCATGGAAGGTCCTACTACTACCAAATACTGGCTTGATATTCAATTGAGATGGGGTGATTATGATTCTCATGATATTGAAAGATACACTCGTGCCAAATTCTTGGATTACACTACTGATAACATGAGTATTTATCCTTCTCCTACTGGTCTTATGATCGGTGTCGATTTAGCTTATAACTTGTACTCTGCTTATGGTAACTGGATTCCCGGTATGAAGCCTTTGGTTCAACAAGCTATGGGTAAAATCATGAAGGCTAATCCTGCTCTTTATGTTCTCCGTGAACGTATCAGAAAGGCTCTTCAATTGTATTCATCTGAACCTACCGAACCTTACTTGTCCTCTACCAACTATGGTGAATTATTCAGTAACCAAATTATTTGGTTTGTTGATGATACCAATGTTTATCGTGTCACTATTCACAAGACCTTCGAGGGTAATTTGACTACCAAACCTATTAACGGTGCTATTTTCATCTTTAACCCACGTACTGGTCAACTTTTCTTGAAGATTATTCATACATCTGTCTGGGCCGGTCAAAAGCGTTTAGGTCAATTGGCTAAATGGAAGACTGCAGAAGAAGTAGCTGCTTTGATTCGTTCTCTCCCCGTTGAAGAACAACCTAAGCAAATTATTGTTACCAGAAAGGGTATGTTGGATCCATTGGAAGTTCATTTGCTCGATTTCCCCAATATTGTTATCAAGGGTTCCGAACTTCAATTGCCTTTCCAAGCCTGTTTGAAGGTAGAAAAGTTTGGTGATTTGATCTTGAAGGCTACTGAACCTCAAATGGTCTTGTTCAATTTATACGATGATTGGTTAAAGACTTTCTCCTCTTACACTGCTTTCTCTCGTTTGGTTCTTATTTTACGTGCTCTCCATGTCAATACCGATAAGACCAAGATGATCTTGCGTCCTGATAGAAGTACCATTACCGAACCTCATCATATCTGGCCAACTCTCTCTGATGAAGAATGGGCCAAGGTTGAAGTTCAATTGAAGGATTTGATTTTAGCTGATTATGGTAAGAAGAACAACGTTAACGTTGCATCTCTTACGCAATCCGAAATCAGAGATATCATTTTGGGTATGGAAATCCAAGCACCTTCTCTTCAACGTCAACAAATTGCTGAAATTGAAAAGCAGACCAAGGAACAATCTCAATTGACTGCTGTTACAACCAAGACTCGTAATATTCATGGTGATGAAATGATCGTTACTACCACTAGTAACTACGAACAAGCTACCTTCTCTAGTAAGACTGAATGGCGTATTCGTGCTATCTCTGCTACTAATTTGTATTTGAGAACCAACCATATCTATGTTAACTCGGATGATATTAAGGAACATACTTATACTTATGTTATGCCCAAGAACGTATTGAAGCGCTTCATTACCATTTCTGATTTACGTACTCAAATTGCTGGTTTCATGTATGGTGTCAGTCCTCCTGATGCACCTAACGTCAAAGAAATTCGTTGTGTTGTCATTCCTCCTCAATGGGGTACACATCAAACTGTTCACTTGCCCCACACTCTTCCTGAACATGAATACTTGGCCGATTTGGAACCCTTGGGCTGGATCCATACTCAACCTCAAGAATTGATGAATATCTCTCCTCAAGATGTTACTACTCATGCCAAATTATTAGTCAACAATAAGAATTGGGATGGTGAAAAGACAGTTACTTTAACTTGTTCTTTCACACCTGGTTCTTGTTCTCTTTCTGCTTACAAGTTATCTCCTGCTGGTTTCGAATGGGGTAAGACCAACATTGATCCTGGAAATCAACCTCAAGGTTACTTGCCCACTCATGGTGAAAAGGTTCAAATCTTGTTATCTGATCGTTTCCTCGGTCACTTTATGGTTCCCTCTGAAGTTTGGAATTATAACTTTATGGGTGCTCAATTTAGCGCTAATATGAATTATAGACTTGTTTTGGATGTTCCCAAGGAGTTCTATCATGAATCTCATCGTGCTGCTCATTTCATGAACTTTAGTAGTGAAACTGAAGCTACTACTGAAGCTGATATTGAAGATAATTTCGCTTAATCTATTATTTTTTTTCTCTCTCTTCCTCTCTTATACACTCACACACACACATTGTACAAAAATAATAAATATTTTTTTTTATAATTTTTTATATAGCTTAGTGTTACACACATAAAATTATACCATTTGTTTTACTTTATCCACTTTAACTTCCGCGATAGGTGGTATATGAATAAGGACTAATTAACAATGGGATATGATAATGTTGTTCAGGGTTAGCAAGCTCAAATACAATCTATACAGAAAAAATAATTTAGTTTGATGATAGGTTTATTTATCTAGTTCTCTCTCGTACCTGGACATAAGGATAAAAACATTCTTGACCAATCTTTGAGAAAAAGGCTTGCGTTTCAAAAGTGACACGATAAATACCTTTCTCGGCTTTATATCCATCAGGTAATAAAGTAGGGCAACGACCATCACTATTAGTTTGACTATATAAAAATACAATATGTTAAGTACATGATATCAATTCTTTCTTTTTAGTAGGACTTACGAGGTAGAAAGAGTAGTAAATCCACCAGCTGAATCTAACTTTTCGATCTTTACATCGATATTTTGTCCTGGTGTACCCAAAGAAGCAATAAGGACATGACAAGTTACAGGGCTTTTATGTGCAGACATGGTAGGCTAGAGTTTTTGTAATTAATATATATGTATTGTATATGTGGCTATACAAAAGTAGTAAATACCTTTAAATGTTGTTTAACTGTTTCTAGTCTAGAGGAAGCAGAAGACATGAGATACAAAAAAAGAAAAAAGAACAAGAAAATATAAAAACTAAAACTCCATTTTTATAACTGCTATTTATTTCAATCGCAGCTTGCTTTTTTTTTTTTGCCAGTTTTGCTTTCACTTGTGTCTTGCACATTTTTTTGTCTGCTACGATGGTCAGGTTTAGATAGCAAGTAACGTATATGTCTACATTATAATCCTTCTTTTGAAAATTCGTCATACTGAAACATATAATTTCTAAAACTAAATATTGGATTACGAACTTTCAAGCACGTCAATGGAATCCTTGCTGCATATTCATTAAAAACTTCAAAGTAATCCTTGCATTAAAATTAACATGTTTATACCACCAATTCTCTTGGGGTAGTAAGAGTTTTCGCAATTATACTGCTGCTTCGCCAAACTTACTTACTCTACTCGTCACTTTTTCTAAGCTGGGATCCCTTTACTAATACTTTCTTTATAATAATTCCTACAGAAGCAGAAAACGGCATGTATTTACTAATTTAAATACGTCAAAAGGTAAGCGTTGACAACTACACAATAGTAAAAGCGGTAGCACAAAATCACTTTCTTTTTTAAAAAAAAAAAACTCATGTAGACGCTCGCATAGTACAATATCTCTCTCTCTCTCTTTTCATCACAGCATATACATGTATATATATACCAAAACTGCTGAAAAGTTTTCCTTTTTTTATTTTAAATTTTAGCGCTCGATTGGTGTATAGTGTATATATAAACTCTTTCTTTTTTATTGTTTCGTAAATTAATGGTGATGAGCAGAAGGATCATTCTACAGCAAAAAGGAATTATCATTAGTATACATATTTTTATAATAAAAAAATCGATATACTTACAACAATAGGAGGGAGGTTACGTTCCCATTTGGTACCTTCGGGACCCAAGGCGACTAAAGAAAAAAAAAACAGTCAGTACAAAAATGAAAAAAAAAAAAGATCTCGAATATATTTAGAAAAGATCAAATTACATTTATAAGGATCGGGGTGTTCCCATTCTTTGAGTTCGTTCTCTGCGTTTTGAACAAGAACTTGAATTTCCTTGGGGTTGGTAACAGATTTGTTTTGTTCGAATTGAGCTCTAATAGCTAAAGCTTTTTGACGCCATAAATCACGTTGGATATACCAATCAAGCGAGAGCTTCAAGGAACGCTTATAGAGTGATTGTACGTGCAAACGATGAGCTACTGCAACTGGAGATGACATTTTACAGAAGAAAAAAAAAAGAGTGAGGGGGGAGGTTTTTTTTTTAAAAGGTAAATTGATATAAAAAAAAATCAAAACAAAAACATAGTCTTGGATAAGGTATGGTTATCTCCGCCATGTTGCGGGGTGTGCAAAAAACGAAACGCTAAAGCCTACGTCACCTTTTCAGGTGTTTTCAGGTGGTTTTCATTGTATGAGAAGGAGATATTTTATTTAAAAAGAGATTAAGATGGTGATGAAGAAGAATTATAATGAGAATGGTCATTAGGAGATTCAGGTATATCTTGTTCGAATTGAGTATCAAATAAATCGTTACTAGTATCATTATTATACACAACATTATCGTCGTCAGACATAGCTGCTGTATCCTCTTGGTTACAGATACTTGTCGGATCGATTACACTTGGTTTCCCTCTAATTAAAATGATTGCCCCCGTTTGAACATTTTTTGACCGTCTTTCTGCTAATCTTTCTTCCATTTGTGTGATTTCTGTCAATTTATCCTGTGTTGATTGTTTCTTTGAGTACCAACGAGAGCTACTAGCTACTGATGTCAGTGACGGATACATTTTTATTTTTCTAAATACAAAGCGAAACAAAAAAAAAAGATTTTTTGTTTTTTTTGTTCGTTCATACGTGACCTGATTTTAACTATCTCTTTTCTTCTTCTTCTTTTATAAACATATACAAAAAAAAAAGTAAATACCATGAACGCAGACACTAACCAAATAATTGAATCTGACGAAGAAGTATACGAGGTGGAAGAATTAGTGGGACATCGCCATCCATTAAATAATAAGGTAAAATAAAAAAAGACCTATTACGAACACGCAAAAAAAAAAAAAAAAAAAAAAAAAAGGTACTGACATTCTGACAGAACTACATTGAGTACCTCATTAAATGGAAAGACTATGCTGATGAGTATAACTCTTGGGAGAACGAAGATAATATGTAAATAATAACATATATACATAACCAATGATATATAACTGATATAATATAGCTTCTCTGAAGAGTTGATTAAGCAATATTGGAGTCGGCAAAATTGTACTTTGGAAGAATTCAGAACTAGAGCACATAAAAAAAAGGCAAAGCTATCCGGTGCTAAATATAATCCTTCACCCAACTCAGTAATGTTGGAAATTGAAAGAAAGCAAAAACTGAACGATATAAAAGCTTCTACAATAACTGCTGAACCACCTGCAGGATTAAAGTGGTCAGATGTTGACTCTGTCAATAACTTGTTTCATTGTGGTACCAATACATATTTTGCCGAAGTAACCTGGAGTAAACCTGATACAATCTCCTTTGTACCAACTAGATTATTACGAAAGAATTGTCCTTTAAAGGTAATATATACTAACTCTTTGCTTGTTTAACAAATAATAACGTTTTTTTTTTTTTTCGTTTTAGCTTATTTACTTTTACGAAGCTCTTCTCGACTTCCAAAAGTAAATACCACATTTTTCTCCAGTCACGAAAAAAAACGCGCCTTTTAAACAGTTTATATCCAATCGCGTTTTTTTTTTTTTTTTCTTGCTAAACATTATAATAATAATAAAAAATGAGTCTTTGGGCCGATAAGTACAAACCTAAAACATTAGATCAACTTTCCTATCATAAGGAGTTATCTAACCACTTGAAAAAGTTGGTGAGTTTCTTTTTTTTAAAAGTATTTTAATAGAGAGTGTATAATAACCCAGGGCAAATGTGTAATTTTTTTTTATGTAGGCCCATTCAGATAACTTTCCTCATATGCTGTTCTATGGTCCTTCAGGTGCTGGTAAAAAGACTCGTATCACAGCTGTATTGAGAGAAATTTATGGTCCTGCTGTTGATAAACTTAAGGTCGATCAACGTCAATTCATTTCTACTTCAAACCGTAAAATGTTGTTTACAGTCGTGTCGAGTAACTTTCATTTAGAGTTGAATCCAAGGTAACGTATTTTTTTCTTAAAAAAAATATATGTTTAGATTAGTTGTCAAGAAAATATTAAAGACGTGTATTATTTTTTTTTATAGTGATTTAGGAATGTACGATCGTGTTATTGTGCAAGATGTCATCAAGAGTATCGCTCAGTCTCAACAACTCGATCCTAACGCCAGACATCAATTCAAGGGTACATATACATACATATTAAAATTTAATGGCGTAAAATAAGCTAAACCAATATATGTAGTTGTTATTATTGATCAAGCCGATGAGTTAACTAGAGAAGCCCAAGCAGCTCTTCGTAGAACAATGGAAAAATATACATCTACAATGCGTTTAATTCTTTGCTGTAATAGTCTCAGTAGAATTATTGCACCTGTTCGATCTCGTTGTTTATTAATGCGTGTTGGAAGACCTGAAGTACCTGAAGTTGTTCGTGTTCTTCAAGATGTATCTTCAAAAGAAGGATTTGAATTACCGAGCAAATTGGCAAGTAAAATTGCTGAACATGCTGAACGAAACTTGAGAGCAGCCATGTTATCGTTAGAGAGTACAGCCGTTAAACAGTAAGATATCGCCTATATACAGATAACTATTACAAAAGTAATTAACTGTGTTTTTTTTTTTGCTAGTTCTGATTTAACAACTATTACACAACCCGAAAGTTTAGATTGGGAAATGGCCATTGCTAGAGTAGCAAAACTAATTTTAGAAGAACAATCGCCTGCAAGATTATTATCCGTCCGTTCTCATTTATACGACATTATCACTAAATGTATTCAATCATCTATTATTATAAAGAGATTGGCATTTTATCTAACTAGAAATATGGATGATGAGATGAAATTAAAGGTCATTGAAAGAGCTGCTTTCCACGTAAGTTTCAATATGTACGTATAAACATTTAAATAGTAACTAACAGGATACGACAAAAAAAAATAGGAGCATCGCTTACGTTTAGGTGCTAAAGATATCTTTCACTTGGAAGCATTTGTAGCCAATGTAATGAGCATGTACAAAAGGTAATACATATACAAACTATACATCTATTTTTATTACTATATAGCTGACGTATTTATTAATAGACATCTGAATCAAATGTAATATATAAAAAAGTAATAAAAAAAAAGTATTATTGTCGTTTGTCATCGTACTCTTCATCTTCATCATATGCAACGTTTAATTCTTCATCAATTGCAGCAGCGACTTTAGAATATTGTGTTTTGCCCATTGAGTGATAGTATTGGGTAAGGACAATGGCAAAGTAAAGCTATTATAATAGATAGGTTAGCATATAAAATATACGTCATTTATTTTTATTTGTACTTTACGTGAGTAACTCGAATAAGAGCCAAGAACACAATGCTGACGATACTCTCTGCTCTAAAAATATCATCATGTTGTTGCGTTTCTTCCACTTTTCCAGCTAATTCAGGTAAGCTATGATCAGTATACAGGAACCATTGAATTGCAAGATAAATCGTTGTCATTGTGCTGATAACAAAATCCCCCCAATAAAAAAGTGCGAATGAACGGATAAAACTGTATTTGTCCTAAATAAAGTAATTAAAAAAAAATTGCTTCATCTCGTTCTTTTTTTTTATAGTTACATTATGAATGCCATAAAGACCAGCTGAGAATATACCCAGCGCTAAAAGTGAATAGACATGAATGCAAACTACAAGCGGTTCGCTATAGTCTAATGATATAAGTCCATAGAATCCAGATAATTTATTGATCTAGGCAAAAAAAAAAAAAAAAAAAAATAGTAACATGAGCTCAAGACATTAAACAAAAAAGGTTAACTTTAACATACAAGACCGATAATGGTTATAAGATAAACACCTATTATACACATGAGCTTCTTAAAACTTTTATTTAATACACTGACATTTCGATTTACCTGTTTTTAAAGGCATTAAGCAACAATTAGATAGTGTCATGTTTCGTTTCGAAAAAATTAGGACCACGGAAAAAAGGGATAATTTACACAACCAGATCTTGGTTTCCTTATAAATATACGGGATTTTCGGTCAATTATAAAACCGAGACCGTTTTAGAAGAGCCAATCACGGTTCCTCAATAACTGTGTAAAGGTGCCGAAGTTTAAGGCAGTGCTTTTACTCTTTATTTTGTACCTGTTGGACCCTGCTTTCCATTGTACTTTTTACTTTTATTTCCCAAGTCGTTGTACGTATAAAACAGGAACCGATGCTCACTTTTCTTACTGTTACCTTATTATTACCTTATTGTTACCTTATTGTACGCTTTTAAGCTTTACCACACTATCTATTAATTAACACTATATATAAAAAAGTAAAACTACAAATTTCTATTTACTGTTTTCTTAACAAATGCACATAAGAAACTGGAAATAATTTTATTGAAAATTTATTCGGTGTTTATTACGCCGGTGATTGTTGAATATGCCATATTACATAGTTAAGACAATGTTATAAGGTGGGGACAGACTTGTAATAAAACACTTTAGAACATTTGCTTGCTACTTTTTATCCCACATGGATATGTAATCTATCAAAGTAATCATGTGGGATAGCTATTGCCAAAAGTAATTGTGTCAACTGCCATACCTTCTACAATTACTTGTACCTTTACCAACGGATATACATACGCTTAGGGACCATCTAATAATTGTGCTGTTACAGGCCTTAAAGCCTCAGCTTCTCCGTTCCGCGTTGATCATTGTAAAGGGCTCGACCGTAAAATAAAGTCAATTGTATTATTTATACATGGCCAAAAAATTTAAGCAGTTGTGTTTATTTAAACTTGAAATAACCCAAGAAGACCGTTCCTGACCAATATATCCATTATCGTCATGTATACCTCGAGACTTCGCGTGCCAAAAAACGAAATCGTCTACCATAAGAGCTTGTATTTGTCTTGAAACTCGGATTATATGCCAAGTACCAATAAAGACACGCAGGTAGAAATAAATGCATAGAATGATAGAATACATAATAGATAAAGTTATTACAGATACAAGAATAAATAGTAGAGTACTTGAGTCACATTTTCGCAATAATTATAAGACCACGTAACGTAACAAGGTCTATTCATAACCAGATGGTGAAAGCCCTATACCTTTCCCCAAGTCTACCCCTTGACGAATTATAGAACGTCCAGTTTAGACCAATACCCAATAAACTACAAGTCTTTTTCATCAGAAACGCTTTAGAGCCAGTTATGGAAAGCAATGTTTTGCTTTTATTCAACTTAATCGCAATCCACCTCTCGACGCAAATTTTGAACTGTAGAACCTCCAAAGCATAAGAAATGTAAAACATCGTTAAACCAGAGAGAACACAACAAAGTTACTTAGTAGCCCCATACAAAGGAAAAGTGAGTCTGTACTCATATTGAGATCTGGATTGTACATATGTAAAGAAAACAGAAAGCTCACTAAGATACCCGAATTTAAAAAATCGCTCACATAAGAAATCACTGCTAATTTAATTACTTTCCCGAGTCAATTTTCTAAAGATTCACGGCAGATACACACTCCATTCAAGTCTATATATATATTGTCTTTATATTTTATAAAGCTGGATCTCGCCCTTAAATAAAGCCGCTACAGTATAGATTTTTCACAATACTTTCTGCTTTTTTTTTACTTAGTTATTCTTTGATTTCACTTTATTTACCTATATTATGTGTAGTTACGCGGGTAAGGTTTATACTCAAGAGACCTTTTTCGTGTACTCTTTGCTGAGCCATTGTACTTTTTAGAAATTGAATATAAGTACTTAAAAATGAGTACCATAACCTTTGTTTTTCTTTTATCTAATCTTACACCTACATATACCTGGTTCTATAACACAAAACAATGTCATATGCAGTGGAATATTCCCAGAACTTGACTCAAACGACATAGTTACAATTGCATAATTGGAAAAGATTTCTCGGCCAGGATTCTGTATTGCTCTTGGATTCAGTGTGTTTACCAAGAACGAAACAATGATGTGTGGACTCAAGAATATAGACATGGCAGATGACTGCTTAAATTATAAAATTAGGGACCCGGGATATTCTGTGAACCGTACACTTATTCTTCCCTGTCGAGTTGTTACGGATTTGGTGGTGGTGGTGGAGAGTGGAAGTAATTATCAATCGCCTAATTTTCATATAATAATTATTGATGTTTTTATTTATTCCTTTTACTTGAAGCGTTAAGTATATCCTAATTCACCTAAATAAATATTTTTGGGGGGAAGGAAAGGCAATCCCCTCCCCCACTCTCTCTCTCTCTCTCTTCTGTCTTCTTATAAATATTCTTTGCTGAGCGGAAACTGAGTATAAATAATTAAAATGTGTATCACGAGCTTTTTCTTGCCTTTCTTCCTCCCTTCACCTGTACTGGTTCTATAATATAATGTCTACTCCCAAAATACTTGATCTAAATGAAATGTACAAATATGTATACCTTGAAAAGATTGCTCGACCTGGATTCTGTCTTGATGGTCCTAGACCGACCGTATTTACCAGGAACGAAACAATGATTTGTGGACTCAAGAATATAGACATGGCCGAAGACTGCTTAGAGTATGAAAGGTCCCACTTTGGAGACTTTGTTAACGGTACGCTTATTCTTCCCTGTGAACATTCTGCCGGGTATAGTCGAATTGTTACGAATTTCGTGCCGGAGGTGGAGAGTGGAAGTAATTATAAATCACCTAATTTTAGTATTATACTTATTTCAATGATATTTTTATTTGTTTTTTATTTGAAGCGTTAAAATATCCTAATTCACCTATAATAAATCCCTCTTCTCTTTTTTTTTCGTGTAAAAAACTCTTTTGCTGAGCAGAAATTGAGTATAAATAATTAAAAATGTGTATTACGAGCTCTTTCTTACATTTCTTCTTCTCTTTAACCTAATATACCTGTATACTGATTCTATAAATGCCTCCTTTCCCAACCCTTGATGTAAATGAAGTAATTCGTCTTCAATACAAGGAAAAGATTGTTCAACCTGGGTTCTGTATTGGTAATGGAGCGACTGTATTTACCAAGAACGAAACAATGATCTGTGGACTCAGATATATAGACCTGGAAGAAGATTGCTTAGAGTACAAATTTATCAGTCCTGGATACTCTGTTATCGGTGCATTTATTCTTCCCTGTGAACATATCGTAAGCCAATATCTAATTGTTATGGCGCCACCAGAGAGCGGAAGCAATTATCAATCACCTAATTTTAATATATTGTTTATTTCAATGATGCTTTTATTTATTTTTTATTTCAAGCGTTAAAGGAAAAATATATTCCAATTCAACCTTTTAATAAAATTTTCTAGGGAGGAAAAATAACCCTCTCACCTTTATTTCTGTCTTTATTTTTGTTTTTCTTTATTTCTGTTTCTCTGTATTTCTGTCTTTATTTTTTGTTTCCTAGTTTTTTTTTTTTTTTTTTTTTTTTTTTTTTTTTTTTTTTTTTTTTTTACAAGGCAAGGTAAATGGATTCATTCACCTGGTGCAAACCCCGAACCATTGGTATTACAATTTGAACTTCTCAGAAGAAGAAGAGAAAAAGTGATACTGTTTTAACTGGACCTCAAACACCGTAACACGAATTTTCTGAGGTTCAAATTACAGAAAAAAAGTTTATTCTCGATCTAAAAAGTCGTTTTTCTCTTTATCTTTTTTCTACTTTTTTCTCAACCAAAAATGAAGTTATTCTCCGCTGCTATTTTATGTCTTGCATATTTTAATTCTGCATCTGCTACAGATTGTCAAGGACTTGAAAGTACAAAGGCCGTAGATGAATGCTATATGAAAATCGCATTAGACTATGCTTTAACTCATAATCCAGGGTTTCCTTTTGGCGCATTAATTGTCGATCATACCAGAAATGATATATCTTGTTACGGCGCTAATTCGAACAAAAAAAACAAGTTATTGCACGGTGAAACTGCTGCCTTCTGGAAGTAAGTAATTACAAAAGAAAGAAAGGGAAAGATACTAATGAGTTATTAGCTGTACCGAATTGTATCCTTCACCTACTCAAGACGATATGTTTAATCCTGGTTTAGATTGGTCTCATCAAACCCTTTATACCACAGGAGAGCCAGTAAGTTTTTTTAAAAAAAAATACAGAGTATACATGTACTAACATGTATGTAGTGTCCCATGTGTGCTTCTCAAAGTATTTATCGAGGTGTACATCGAGTTGTTTGGGGTACATCGATTCCAGATATTAATAAAAGTGGACGCCAACAATTGATGATTAGCATGTAAGTGTGTCTATTTGATTTACTTTTGTAAAAAAAAATATTTATTCTTTTTGAAAAAAAAAGGCACGATGTAGTAGCTTCTGCTAAGATTGGTGCCAACCTTCCCAACACTGAAGTGCCTATTTTAGAAGGAGGTGTACTGAAAGATGAATGTGATCATGCATTCTGGTGTGCATTTTCCGTATTTCGCGATGAAGAATATTATGCGGCTATGAAAAAGGATGGTCTTGAAGCCTATATTACAGATCGTAATACTCGATTCCCGTGCAAAGAAGGACCAGAAGGTCATGAGGAACTCTAAAAAAAATTGTGTTGTTTATGGTGAACAGCTACTCCATATAAAATCACGCTGTATATATAAAAAATCCCCCGTGGCTTACAGCTACTGCCACATTTGTAAAAAACGCTGTATATATAAAACCAATAAAACTCTTTTTTTTTTCAATTAAAACTGTTATCTTGAAATGTCATTTTTATTAATCCATGTGATGTTTTTAAAACCGTAATCAAGTGTGAGAATATAGAGGGTATTTTCAAGATAGTAGTAATAATAATTACCTATATTGTGTAACGTATGTTTATCTGTGATATTCTCCCCCGCCCATTGTCTATCATGCATAAATTGGTTTATCGCTGTTATTATCAACACAATGAAAAAATACCCCGTTTTACGGATAAGATGTTTTTATCTTTTTTTATCCAGATAACAACTTTTTTTTTTTTCCCATAACTATTTTAACTATAAAAAGGGGATCAAGTTATTAAATCCCAAAAAACAATTATACAAAAAAAAAAAAAGTATGTCTACTATTACTTGTGCTGCTGCAGCGTCTGCTAGTATTGCTAGTACTCAACGAGACTTTATCCGTGTTGATTTATCCAACTATGAAACTCGACAAGAAGAAATTATCAAGACCATAATGGAAGCTTCCACCGGCCAAGGTTTCTTTTACGGTAAAAACAAAATTCTTTTTTTTTTTCTTTTAAAAAAAATAATATTAACTGATTTCTCTCTCCAAAAAAGTTGTTAATCATGGTATTGAAATCCAAGACATCCGTAGTATGTTTGAATCTAGCCGTGACTTCTTTGCACTCGACGACGCTATCAAAAGCAAGTACCCAATTGACGTGACCCGAAACGCAGGCTGGGAGAAGCTCTCGCAAATCCGCCCTTCAACCGGTGTGGCCGATCTCAAAGAGTCTATGCAACTTGGGTTCCACAACCACGAAGACCTCTGGCCCACGCTTACTGACGCTCCCACGTTCCGCCCCACCGCCGAGAACTTCATGCACCAATGCAACGACGTCTCCACCAAGCTTCTTACCTGCTTAGCCCTTGGCCTCGGCTTCCCCTCTGACTTTTTCACCAAATGCCACGACGTAACACAACCCGACTGCCTCAACACGTTGCGATGCCTTCACTACCACGATATCACGGGCAAAGTTTTCCCGCCCGAGTACTGGCGCGCAGGAGCGCACACTGATTTCGACACGCTGACGCTGCTGTTCCAGCGCCGCCCAGGCGAGAGCGGCCTTGAGGTGTGCCCCGGTCGTGAAGCGTCTACAGAGTTTGGTCACGGCGATGCGTGGACAGCAGTGTCTCCAGAGGAAGGAGACATTGTGTGTAATATTGGAGATATGATTATGCGGTGGTCCGACGATGCGTTAAAGAGTAATTTTCATCGTGTTCGGGCTCCGGGTGTGGGCGAGTATCAAGGACCTCGCTACTCAATTGCTTATTTCAACCAGGCGAATAAGTCGGCAGTCATTCAAGGTCGCACGCGGTACCCTGAACCGATTACTGCAGGGGAGTTTATAAAGTTGGCCATGGAAAGAAACTACCGTGCACTTCAGGAGTTGAAGGGTGATCAGCCTACAGCTGCTTAATATTTTCCTTTTCTCTCTGCAGAGAATAAGGAGTTACTGTATTATAACATGGCTTATTCTTCTTCCTTTCCCCCGTATTTCACTTTTTGCAGAGAGAAATTTATTTTTGCGGTGCAGCCAAATCCGCGTAAAAAACCTGTGTAAATAAATAATTCTTTTTATAAATAAGTTGGCAATGAGTGCACGGTCTATATTAGAAGTAATTAAAAAAAAGTCTTTGATAATCACATTCTTGACGTATGTATAAAACCCACATAAACGTGTTTTGACGTGTCACATTTATTTTTAAATCAAGTACTACCACTAATTATGATTCATATCACTTTTGTAAGCTTCAACAACTTTTTAAATAATACCTGCCACTGTATAAATACACATATTTGCTGAAATTAAATCAAAGTGTGAACCAGTTTCTATATTTATACAGTAGTTTTTCGTCCTGCTCAATTTGGATGAATTATACTGTAACGCAGAATCCATATAGTTCCTTTTTTTTTATAAATTATATGCATAATATACCAGCATCAAAAAAATAAAGGATTTTGAAACATGTATTTGCAAAGAGAAACTGGTGCTTATGAATTCTGTCAGTTCTTCTTTCTCTCTGCATGATTTTTTTAAACAAAAGTCGAAACGAACGCTTCTTGTGACGTCATGACAAGTTGTTACTCCCAAGTTTTTTTTTTTGTTCTTTTTTTTTTCTTTCTCTTGCCATTAAACCAACCCGTTTATTTTTTTATATAAACAAACAAAAAATGAGTGGATCTGATATTCGCGACATTTTACAGATTGGTTCTCCTAGTGAATCAAGTCCAAAGAGATCGAAACCATCGGTTGAAAAAAGACCAGGTAAATTTTTTTTTTCAACCAAACTAAAGAAGAGTATTGATTATTTTGTAAATAGATGGTATTAGTAGAGAGTTGTATAGTTTAATTGGTGGAGCACCACCAGTTGCGTTTGTTAAACCTACGTTTAAAGCTAAATTCAAAACGAAAAAGAAGGCTACACCGTGGGTTCTTACACCCTTTTTGAATCCTGCTCGAACCGATGGATTAGTTTTACAACATTGGCTTAAAGCTGAAGAAGCCGAGGACCAAGGTAATATACACACACATATAGGATAAAACAATTTGTACTGATGTAGGGTGTTTTTTTGATAGAGTATCCGTTTGCCAAATTTAATAAAGTAATTGATATCATTGAATATACCGAAGACGATTATGAAAAATATTTAACAGGTAAATAAAAATTCACAAAGGTAAAAAAAAGAAATATGCGGAAGAAGAGGGATTAAAAAGAAAGATACTAAGCATGAAAATAGACACAGACTGGAGTAAAGAAGAAACGGATTACTTGTTTGAACTGTGTCGACAATACGATCTAAGATTTCCAGTAATTGAAGACAGATATGCATTTGAAAACAAGACGAGAACGATGGAAGATTTAAAGGATAGATATTACTCAGTGTACCGAAAGTTAATCATACAAGGCAGAGGACCTATTTCAAACGACTATATACCTGACAGACAAGCCTTGGCGCAACAGTACGGTTATGACAAGAATAAAGAAGTCGAAAGAAAGAACGCATTAATCATGTTGATGAATCGTACAAAGGAACAAGTCGAAGAAGAAGAAGCGTTATTTGTTGAAGCTAAGCGTATCGAATTAAACGAATCGAGATTGGCAAGAGAAAGAGAAAGTTTATTGAATTCACTTCAATTGGAGCAAATTCAACAAATTCCTTCTACACCTAGTACACCACTTCACGGTAATTCACCTACAAGTGCTGGTGGAGTTTTATCTTCTCCCGGAGGTATCGGAATAACGGGTGGTACAGCAGGAGGAACTCATTCTTCTGAATTAAAGGTAAAAAAAAAAAAAAATATCACGCTTTTCTTTGTCGAATGATTTTTTTATTAAAACATAATAATTATGCAGAAAAAGAAAAAGTCAATACATGATGATAAAAAGGGACGTAAGCTATCTAGTGCTTCAAGTAGTATGTTGGAAGGTAAGCCAAAAAAAAAAATTAATTTAATCTTGAGTAACTATAACGTTTTAACGTTTTATTTAATCAAGTAGAAAGCCATGAACATAAAAAAGAGAAGCTTACACCAGGAGTTTATATTCGAAGTCAGAAACTGCCAATTGTTAAACCTACTATGCAAGCCAAAGTACTTAAAGTATTGGAGGAAATGGGAATTGGTAAGAGAGAAAGATAAATACAATTAAAAAAAAAATCAAATTACTAAGTTTATATTGATTTTAGGTCCTAGACCCATTATGCCAACAAATCACGTCTGCCAAAAGTTTGAATTTTTACAAAATTCGATTCTAAACATGTTTGAACTCAAGAAAATTGTTGATAAAACAGAAGCTGAACACAAGGTTAAAATACAAAAAGGGCGAGATGGCACACCCACTGGAAGGGTAAATTTTTTTTTTTTTGCCTTTACTGTTTATTTTAAAAATGCTTACTGAAATACCTTTCTTTTTAATAGAAACGATCTTCTAGTAATGCCGGTTCAACTAATGGAAATAGAGAGAAACGAAGGAAGTAAGAGAGAGAGAGACTACTTTATCTTTTTGTACCACCCAAAACAAATTTCGTACTTTATAAAAAAAAAAATCTATAATTTTTTTTTTACTTTTTCTTCTTCTTTAATTTTTTTTTCTCTTTTTTTTTTGTTTTTTTTTTACTACTACTTGTACGTATGTCCTTGAAAGAATTACCTTTTCCAAAGGCTTTAAATATAATAAGGCCTTCTTCACCTTTAATGCAACAGCAACAAGATTCTTCACAGTCTTCTTCAACAGCTTCTTCTTCATCAATTTCAACATTTTCATCGTTTTCCAATAATAATAACAGTGGTGGTCGAGTACCACCCACCATCATCAATCCTTCTAATTTTGCTTACTTTCAAAATAATTGGGCTTCGTTAAAATCAGCCAATGTTGTTGGTGTAAATCCTCATCGCTTTTTACAAAGACCAAGAAGTAATTCCAGTTTATCAAAATCAACCTTTTTCTCTACTTTATCTATTTCTTCTCATGGTGGTAGTGAAGAAGATGATGACGATGAAGATGAATATGATCTTGACAGTATTGATGGTTTAACTGATCAAGACGATAATGATGATAGTATAGATGACTCTGATGGAGATGACTCTGATGGAGATGAATACGATGATATTGATGTCGATGATAATATAGGAATACCTACAAAAATTGTCGCTAAAATTAAACATGGAACTATTATGAATGGTAAAGGAGAATTTGTTAATAAAGGAAGTGCAGAAGATCAAAATTCTTGGCTAGACGAAGCAAGGGCAAATCGTAAAGTAAGAAAAAAAAACGAATACTACTACCAACTACTATTACTATTACTTATGTAAACACAAATTAGATTGCCGATCTCGAGATAGAAAAAGCATCTTTGTTAGTATTAAACACAACTCTGGAAGCCAAGCTGCGACAACAAACATCACAGATTGCCGAGCTGCAGAAACGATTACAAATGTAAATAGATTATTTATTAATAAATATCATGTATGTGTATGTACTTAACATAATAATTGTTATATAGGAATGAAGGACCCCTGACACCCGTATCAGACAAACACGTGGATGAGGTTAATATTATTTTTATTTATTATGTATCTACTTACTAACAACTATTCATTGTTCTCTTCGTGTAGTCTTTACTATTTGATGATGATGAAACTACAATTGTATCCTCTGCAGAAGACGATGAAGACGATGAAGATATCGAAACTGATCAAGTATTTCAACGTATAAAATCAATGCTGGAAGGTTTAATCTTACAAGCTGAAGTTGCATTACTTCAAAAATCAAAGCAATCTGGAAAAGTATTGCAGCAAGATCAATACTTTTTCAACAGAGAAGAAGAAAAAAAGAGAAATGTCGAAGGTGTGTGTGTGTGTTTTTTTGAGCGAATAAATATATTTATATACTAACATAACTTACACGTAGATACATTACATAAATTAACAGTGAGAACTTCATCTCCAATAACATCACCTTCATCCACAAGTACAAGAAAACCTCCAACAAGAAGAGTATCAGATACATCTAAACCATCCAGTGCAAAAATGTCGAGAAATCTATCCCGTAAATCATCGCCTCCAGTTATGGTGTCTACTTCTCCACGACCTTTTAGTCCTCCACCCACACAACGATCTGCTTCTCCACGATATTCATCACTATTACGAAAGGCTCAAGATCTCGACAAACCAAAGTGGGTTTAAATTATTATCCCCAACCCCCCTTCTCCTCTATGAATTATGATTTGATACCTTTTTTACTGTTTTTATTATTTTCCCTTTTTTATACACACAAGCTATGTCAAAAAAAAACCCTTCCATCCTAGTATACCCCCACTCTTCTTCCTCCCTCCACACACACAAACAAAAATTTTCTATAAAAGAAAAATATTTTATATGGCTCTCACTTTCGTTTCATTCTTTCTTTCATTTTTTTTTTACGCATATTTTCATTTTTAAACAAAAAATACATAATAGATTACCACCTAAACACCCTCTACCCCCTTCTCTTGTTCCATATTATGTATATTTTTCCTCCCCCCCCCCCCCACACACACAACAACAACAAAAGCTTACTTTTTCAGTATTAGATAAGCTAATAAAACGACGCAAATCCCCTTTTTCTCTTCTTCCTAAAGAATGATTCCAATGATAAAAAATGTTTAAGAAATGACAGGAACGTCTTTTTTTGTCTCGGAGTAAAAAGTTGTATTGGCATTTTAGGTTAAAATGATGGATGATATTTAAATAAGTCAAGACACATGTGACCTTCGTGGGTAGTGTTTTTCAATACAACTCCTGATTTTCCGTAGCCTGATTCTTTTAAAAGGTGGGGTATTACGTCTTTTTTTTTTCTGATAGATTTTGTCGCGCCATAAAATATTAGGTTTTTTTGATGCTTCCGTTTCCATTATTACATCACTTTCATACTACTTTTTTTTTAAAAAAAAAAAGTTCTGTCAGTGTAACAAAAAAGGGAAAAAAGATCTTCTTGCATTATCAAAACAACTAAAAAAAACGTAGCCTCAAAAAGAGTCATCTGGTAATAAAGATCACTTTTTTTTTCGCACTCAATTAATTTAGTGAAAAGCGGAACAAGGACAACTTATCCGGTTTTTTTTTTTTTTTCAATACAAACTATCTAACTTGTCATACAATTTCTCCAAATTGATAGTAACATTAAAAAAAAAGCATATTTAACTTTTAGGTTAGAGCAAAAAAGTAACAAAAAAAACACGCTGTAATAATCACGCAGACATATCTTTTGAATGTTATTGAATTACCTTTTTTTATAAATCAAAAAAAGAGGAAAAAACTTTATTTTTACTCTGACTTCCAACTTTATGTTTGGTATAACCATAAACAAAATCACGAATTTCTAAATGTCAGGTGAGGGTGCGTACACACACCCGTTAAACTTTTTTCCTTTACAAACTGCATACCCGCAAACACATTTATGCTGTGGGAGTTTTTTTTTTTGGAGCACTGCGAAAAAAAAACAGGTCGGCTTTGATAATTTCACAAAGGAAAGGCTATCTAATTCTTATACTACATCAATCTTTGTACAACAATACTGCAAAAAAGATCTTCCTTGCTACTTTTGATGTACTTTTTTTTTTTATCAGCGAAAAAGCCGTAATCTCTGTAGCTTTATAAATCGGTTTCTTTTTTCTAATAGTCGATTTAATACGAATGATCAGATTTGATAGCTACCAAGAAAAATGAGACGCCGTTTAACCCTTCTTATCTTGATATAGCACTGTACGCATGAGTTACACTTGTCAAACTTATTCGGCAACGGTTATGTTGTACATTCTTATACGCAGATAAAAAAAAACAAATGTTAACTGCCATGAAAAGTTAACTGCTACTTTTTCTGCATCCAGATGATTCTCCTTTTTCGTTATTATTACTACAGCAGCGGCCACATTTTAGGATAGGCTCTATTTAACAGTGTATTACCTACTTGACAATGTCGTTCATAAAAAAAAAAAACGATAGTAATCAAAATGATAGAAAATAAGTCTTTAGAAATCAGCTAGGAAAAAAGCAACTAAATACAGATAGTTTGCCAAGTGTCGAAAGATTGAAAAAGGGGATACATTATAAACCAAACATAGTGAACACAATGGTACTTTTTAGCCCTGTAAATTATAGCAAGTAGTTTTAAAATGTATCTTTATGTGGTATTCTAATAAATAGCTCTGCATTTTATGAATTGACAGCAATAAAATGTCTAGTAAAATTTAAAATTATTCAAAGGTTTCAGCTCTTGCAGAAAAAAAAAATACAAGGTAACTTCAGTGAGTTCAAGAACTGCTTAAACTGTAATCATACATCATTGTCTGTCCATAATTCTCTTTAAAACGCGTGTCTGTAAGTGAATACTTGGGTATTACCTCTAAAAATGGTCTGCTCTTCGCCACCTAGATTACAACGTTCGTTCAATTGGGGCATTCGCTTTGTACTTCTTTTCCCGTTATCGTCATGAAAACTTCTTAAAGAGCACACATTAGCAATTCCGAACTACTTTGTTTGCGTGTGTGTGTATATTGTACCCCTTCGGAAAGGATACACTTGTAAAATAAAATGATAAATAATTATAGCTTTTTTTAGGACCTGTTTTTTGATATATGTATTTTTTTAACTGTTGATAAAAAAAAGTTGTTGATAAAAAGTCATCAGCTCGTTTCTTTTCTCTTTTTTCTTTCTTCAGCTGCTCTCTTTCCGCTATAAAATGCGTAAACGTAGACAAAAAGAATGTCGCAAAGAATAGGAAGAACGGTATAGTCTTCCTATACCCAAAGCTAAAAAAAAAGAGCGCACTCTGCTGCCTTCCAATCCAATATCGATGAGTTCCGTGTTACTACCACAGAAGCTATTAAGTCTACTGCATAATATAATAATGACGACTTTAAAAAAGAATCCTAAAAGTGACACCAAAGATCTTAAAAATCCGAAGAATAACGTAAAAAGATTCCTCGTTATACGTATGATGCTCTTTATAATCTGTATGGCTCCTACTGGACACACAATTCACTTCAACGTCTTAAACTGAACGGTCTTACAATGTACACAAACTACGTTAAAGAGAGCTTCGATAATATATTAAAAGAAGTAAAAGAAACATTAGCCAAAGAAATAGTAAAACCTGAAAAGGCAGATTCTAGCAAGTATTCTTCAGTTGATGATGCTGTTGATAATGCTGTTGATGATGAGAAAATAAAATTGATTGTAGTACCTCTAGGCCAAGTTCTCAGACAAGATTTACCTTTAGAAGCAAGACGTACAATAATAGATAAATTTAACAATACCATTCAACAATATTCCGATTTTGCTTCTCTCTTTGCTCTTCATGCTCAGTTAAATATACTTAAATTTGTAATATCTGATGATATTACAGCTGAAACTACCAGAGCACAAATGTATAGTATTATTCCACATGAATTCCGAGCTTCTTCCGCCTCGATTGAATTCCCAGCGCCCCCAACTAATCAAGCAAATGATGACGTTAAAAGGAAATCCGATTACAAGACTCTGTTTATAAACGTGAAAAATCCCGAGTTATGAATTAAAGCGTAATCTAATGCAATTTTTATACGGCATTCATCTACGGCCTTTGTACTTTCATTTTATTTTATTTTGGTTGAAAAAGTATAACTTTTGGATCGAAAATATACTTTTAGTAATTTGAACATCAGAACTTTTGTGTTGCCCTGTTTGAGGTTACGAATTTTAAAACAGTATCACTTTTTTTCTTCTGAGAAGTTAAATTGTAGTACCAATGGTTAGGGGTTTGCACCAGCTGAATAAATCCGTTTACTATGCCTTGTAAAAAAAAAACAAAAAATAAGGACGCAAAAAATAAAAAAAGACAGAAATAAAGAGAAAGATGAGGGTTGTTTTTCCTCCCAAGAAAATTTTATTAAAGGTTGAATTGAATTCTTTAACGCTTCAAGTAAAAAATAAATAAAAGCATCATTGAAATAAACAATACATTAAAATTAGGTGATTGATAATTACTTCCACTCTCTAATGGTGGCCCCATAACAATTTGATCTAAATTTATGATACTTTTACAGGGAAGAATTAATGTACCGTTAACAAAGTATCCAGGATTGACAAATTCGTACTCTAAGCAATCTTCTTCCATGCCTATATTTTTGAGTCCACAGATCATTGTTTCGTTCTTGGTAAATACAATATTCGGTCCTTTACCAATACAGAACCCAGGCTGAACAACCTTTTCCGAGTATTGGAGCTGAAATATTTCGTTTGCATCAATTGTCTGGTAAGAAGTCATTATATAAACAGTACAGGTATATAGGTAAAAGAGAAGAAAGGTAAGAAATGGCTTGTGATACTCATCTTCAATTATTTATACTCAATTTCTGCTCAGCAAAAGAGTTTACACGAAAAGAAAAAAGGGGGATTGCCTTCCCCAAAAAAAATATATTTATTATAGGTGAATTAGGATATTTTAACGCTTCAAGTAAAAAATAAATAAAAACATCATTGAAATAAGTATAATACTAAAATTAGGTGATTGATAATTGCTTCCACTCTGTGGCTCCATAACTATTCGTCTTTGTATTAAGTTACGTTTACAGGGAAGAATAAGTGTACCGTTAACAAAGTATCCAGGGCCGAGTAAATCATACTCGAAGCAATCATCTTTCATGTGTATATTTTTGAGTCCACAAATCATTGTTTCATTCTTGGTAAATACAGTTGGTCTACTATCAATACAGAACCCGGGTTCAACAATCTTTTCCAAGTATCCAAGTTTTAATATTTCGTTTGCATCAATTCTCTGGTAAGACATTATAGAAACAGTACAAGTATATAGGTAAAAGAGAAGAAAGGTAAGAAAGAGCTTGTGATACTCATTTTTAATTATTTATACTCAATTTCTGCTCAGCAAAAAAGAGTACTAAGTTACAAGAAGTGGATTGTCTTTCCCCCCCCCCCCCAAAAAAATATTTATATTATAAGTGAATTAGGATATTTTAACGCTTCAAATAAAAAATAAAATTAGGCGATTGATAATCACTTCCACTTTCCACACGAAATTCGTAACAACTCGATCATACGAGCCAGAGTATTTACAGGGAAGAATAAGCGTATGGTTAACAAAGTATCCAGGGTCCCCAATTTCATAGTTGCTTTAGCCATGTCTATATTCTTAAGTATATAAATCATTGTTTCGTTCTTGGTAAACACGCTGAATCCAAGACCAATACAGAATCCCGACCGAGAAATCTTTTCCAAGTATGTAATCGTAACTATGCCGTTTGAGTCAAGTTCTGGGTATATTCCACTACATACGACATTGTTTTGTGTTATAGAACCAGGTATATATAGGTGTAAGATTAGATAAAAGTAAAACAAAGTTTATGGTACTCATTTTTAAGTACTTATATTCAATTTCTAAAAATTACAATGGCTCAGCAAAGAGTGCATAAAAAAAAAAAAAGTCTCTTGAGCATTGATCATATAAACCTTACCTGAGTACGCATAATATTAAAAAGTGTTACAGATGTAACTAGATAAATAAATTGGAATTAAAGAATAGGTAGGGAAAAAACCAGAAGGTATTGCGAAAACTTTATACTGTAGCGACTCTATCTAAGAGTGGAATCCAATCTCATAAAGACAGTATACTTATACTTGAATGGAGTGTAACTATATCAGCAGTGAATCTTTAGGAAAAGTAATTAATTATAGAGGATTGGTAAGCGATGGGATGACTTCACGAACTATTTAAAGCGATATACAATCCATCATTTTTCATCATTAAAACGCGTGTTTTTTAGGGATTGCTTAGACATTATCTCATTGTTATAATGATTCACTGCTCGATATAAGGCCGCCCTTAAATAGAGCCGTTACTATATGTAATTTACAGTTAAACTTTCTCTTGCGATGATCGTGCTCTTAGCTCAACAGAATGATACTATTCTTTGTTATTATTACCCCTATTTTTAAACTCCAGCAAGAACAATAAATGCATCTCTCTTTCTACCAGTACACTTGTAATCGTACCTAGAACTTTTGCAGCATTGACGTTATATTATTACACTGTATACACCAGCTAAACTCGTCAATTTGGCCGACAAAAAAAAGACATGGATCTTTGCCTGGCATCAATATAATAATAGAGAAGTTTTATAAGAATGCAAGTAATATATGATGGCAGTAACAAAAATAGGGCTTTAAAGCAAAAGTGCTTGTAGTTGTCATTTAATCACCAATTACTACACAGAACAGCGCAGATCCTTTCAACTATTAAGAGCCAAAAGTAGTCGGTATTTTAGTAAAAGTGCAAGTCAAAAAATTAAAAAGGATAATGAAAATGAAGTGACAGAATAAATATTAAAAGAGGTGAGAACCAAGGAAAAACAGAGTTTTAAGTGGCAACCTGGAAAAAGAAGGGATTTTTTTTTTTTTTTTTCGTGATTTTTCAATAAGTTACATAAGCAAAGACCAATGCCAAGTGCTGAGGTGACTGTTCAAGCGCTCCCAAAAATAGAGCACAACAAGTGGACAGTCGGCATGAATACAGAGACGGGGAAAGAGAGAGAGAGAGAGGGGAATCATGATTGTCCGCCTTGCGCGTCACGCTTAGAAAAATAACAATAACAATGTAGTTTTTTTTTTTTTCTTTTTTCTTTTCCCCCCATCTTGATTTTTTTTAAAAAGAAAGTACTTTTTTGCCCTTTCCTAAGTCAAGTAATGTTTTTAGAACAAATTTGCCCCGGGCAAGTGAATACTCATTTACATGCTATTCATACGTTTATTTACAAGAATGAACAATTTATTGTAAATATATAAAACACAAAACTATTATGGCGTGTTTCTTAACACAAAAAATATATTAGGTGTATGCGACAGGTTCAAAGGTAGTTATTTACGCTGACCCAGATAACCTTGTACAAATTATTGCAGCTTCTACTTTATTCCATCAACAAGACATTCTGGAGCCTGTTACGGCTGTTTCCGGAAATAACAAGACTGGACAAGTAAACAGTATGAAACACTTTTGTAATACTTGTACCTTAATTTTTTATTTTATTTTTAGATTGCGTTATCCTATCATAATCAAATAGCTGTTTTAAAACCTTGTGATGGTAACGAACATCGATGGGAGTTAGACACAGTTTTAGATACATCATATGTAATCACTTGTTTGGACTGGAGTGTCAATAGTAAAGTTATATTTTGTTTATTTAAAAAAGTAAGTCATGATACTAAACCTTATTTAGACTTATTGTTGAGTGCTGGAAAAGAGATTTTGTTATGGGATAATACCACTTGGAATATCATTTGTTCTAAAAAACCTGCTACAGATATATTACTTGCTAAATTTGAACCAAAATCAAATAAATTCGCTACTGTTGGCAAGGTAAAACAATTTGACATATACATATTTTAAAAAAAAAGAGAGAGAGCAAAAACTGATAAAAAAAAAGAAAAGTTTGATCGATTAGTGACTATTTGGTATCCAAACGCAACTGAAGAAGTTGAAGATTATAGTTTCACTTTTATTTCACATCCAAAATACGTCACCCACTTTGTTTGGAGAAAATTACCTGGAACACAAGAAAACGATTGTACTTTATTTACAATGGCACGCGACGGTATTGGTCGTTTCTGGAGTCCAATCAATTTAGATCAGTCCCATATACTTTACATGTGTGCCGTCATTGATTCCAACCAATCTCTTGTAACAAGTGAACCTGCTGAAGAGCAAGCGCATATTGTTCATAATGTTGCTAGTACCATGATGGGTGAAGACTCAATAGAGGAGGAAGAGGACGATGATTATTCTCCTATTCATTATATAGGTTGTGATGAACTATCAAACGCCGTACATGCTCAATTCAAATCACATTCAAAGCATGAACGATTCGATCAACGTTTAGAACGTATTCGTGAGCGCGTTAGAGATACGCCTGATTTATTATTTCGTATTCAAAGTGATGGTTCACTTACATTTTGGGGAGTGCAGGTAAAGTATATATATATATTTATTTTACACGTATAAAACTTCTTTTGTTAAAAAAAAAAGCATATCATCGGTAGCATTTAAATACGTTTCCTCGTCGTATTCCTCGAGTTTTTGTAGTCTTACGCGTTGATAAAGCAGTAGATCCGTTAGACGTCATTTACTTTTTAAATCCAACACAAATTCTGCATGATTATGCTCATATCCAATCATCTTGTAAGTTTTTACATACGTTATAATTCTTGATATACTAAAGTATTTTTTAGCTACGATTAAACCTATCGAATTGTCTTTGGTAGCAAGAAACCCTCATGGTCAATTAAGATGCTACAGTTTAAACTTAGTTGATTTTTTGGATACGACACCTTTTACACCCAGATTACATTTAAAATATACTTGGCTTGGTCATCAACATGCTATATCCAAATTATATCAATCACAAAAAAACAGATTTTGTACAATAGGTATTGACGGACAAATTAACGTTTGGAAATATGAATTGCGTGAGGTAAGCCCCCCCCCCCCCCAAAAAAAGACACTACCGTAAAACCATATTCTTATATATATTTACTAGACTTGTGGTAAAATGACAACTCAACTTCAATTGGATTGTTCATTATACGTAAATTCAAACCAATTATTAGCTGTTCCCGTCGAAAAAGGTTTGATTTTATTTTTTAAAAACAAATTGTTTTTAAAATTAACTCCCTTTTTTTTTTTTTTTTTGTGTGTGTAGACAAGTTTTTAGCTGTTTATGATGGCGTACAAGTTAAATTGTTCGAGTTTGATAATATTCAAGATTGTCATTTACATCACAGTAAAGTATGCGTCAACAGTACCTCATTGGATTTGACGTCATTACACGTTTACAACATGGAAGATCCCATCACCAGTGAAAAATCATATTTACTTATCGGTGTATCCAACACACACCAAACCATTACCACCTGGTACCTTGAGCCTACCGAGGGAGGTGGGTTAGAGATCAATTATCGCGGTTCACAGCAAATGACAAGCTGGACCTCAGATCCTCACGTGGTTGTGTCTGCAAGTCAATGGGCCACCAACACAGCGTCCCGATTATTTCATCGATTATCGTTTCAACAAAAACACGTTTTGACAGTGACAGTAGGTACAGATGTTATCTGTTACGGTGTCAATACTGAGCAAGAGACAGTGGAGTGGGAAGCTATCTATACATTGGATACGTCTGATTTAAACGGTCAAATACAACAAGTACGCTGCTCTCCTAGCATTGTTTCGATTGTATCGGGAACTGACGATAATCAAACATTGTCGATTTGGATGGAAATGAGATCGAATTTGGCGCCGGTATGTGTAAAGAAATTCAAATTTAAGCAACGCGTATGTGATATGGCTTGGAACGTCACGTCAGATGCACAGTTTATTCTTGCCGTGGCGTTTCCCAATACTGTAGGGATTTTTGGGCAAAAGAGAGCCAAGAGTGTAACTGAAGATGATGATAGTTGGATCTGTTATACTGAATTTAAAGTTGACACGTAAGTTTTGTTTTTATAAAAAAAAAAAAGCATCCGATTTTTAATCGTTATGTATACTGTATATAGACCAGAAGATATTACGGCATTAGCCTGGGTTGATTGTGGCGTTTTAACCGTTGCAGCCGGTAATCAATTGAGATGTTATCTCAAATGGTTAACCGAAGAAGACAGTGTAGCAAAACGTAAGTCGCTTTTTTTTTTTTCGTGGTTTACTATTTTCTGATACTTTATTCTAGAAATTCATTCACCTGAAAACGCAAAAATTGAACCAATGTCAAGTATATTCGATATATCATTTGAAATGAACGGACCATTACCGTTTTATCATCCAGATCATATCATCCATTACGTGATGTGGGGAAAAATGGATTTGGTGCACTGTGCTTTAATCTCGCTCAACAACTTTTTTAAACAATTTGTGGATGACGATGATAATATCATTAATGAATTTCCGCCGGTATCGTTCCCCAAAATGTTAAAGTTACAAAATGTAAGCAACTTTTTGAAACATGCTTTTGGAGTCTGTGTATGCTAAATTATTGAGTAGGAAAAGAAGTTGAAGAGTAGTGATAAACAACAATACACTGGTTTATTTGATGAGGAATCAGATACTGAAATGTAAGTCTTAAAAAAAAGTTTATAAACGTGTATTCCTTTATAAATTCCCCTTTTTTTTAAAAAAAAAAAAAAAAATAGACTAGATAATAATGATGTGGATGACGACGACGACATTGTTCGACATTTAACTGCAAACGAAGCAAAAAACCTAGCCCATAGTTTAAAAACAAAAGTACTACCTGGTTTAAATGAAAACGAACGAGTCCATTTAATTGCCATGGTAGATACCATTGTCGAGGTAAGTTTTTTTTTTTTTTTTTTACTTAAATAATTTAACGCTTTTCTTTTTAAAAAAAAAAAATCTGGTAGATTACAAATCAAGGAGAATCGTTGGATGAAAACGGTGCTCGATTTACTGCTTTATTAGAAAACCATTTCCATTTAAACAAAGCGTTACCTCAAGACCAACGCCAAGCTGATTTGCAGTCTTGTGATTTCGTGTGGGCTTTGCACAGTCAATCGCAAGATTTGTTGTTGGAAAGATGTGTACGATTATGCGGTACTAAATTTGTTTGGGAAGATGCTAGATCATTAGGTATCTTTTTATGGCTTCAAAAAATTGATGTTGTGGTAAACTATATATATAAAAGTGCGAAACAAAACAAAAAAAAAATTGATCATTAACATTTAAATTATAAAAGAGAGAGCAAATGTCAAATATTGCACGAAATATTTATTTATCAAAAACAGATGACAGAGATCCCGCCGACTGTACCTTATTTTACCTGGCGCTCCGTAAAAAGAACCTATTACAAGGACTATGGCGATCTGCCTCTTCGCATAAAGAACAAACAATCATGAAAAAGTTTTTAGCAAATGATTTTAACGAACCGCGTTGGCAACGAGCCGCTTCCAAAAATGCTTTTGCTTTACTTGGTAGACAAAGATTTGGTAAGTTCACAATTTTTCTTCTATTAAATAAAAAACACATTTTTAAAACTATTACAAAAGAGTATGCTGCTTCCTTCTTTTTATTGGCCGATAAGTTAAGAGACGCCGTCAATGTCATTTTGAAAAACATGAAGGATTACCAATTGGCCATTGCTATCTGCAGAGTCTACGACGGTGACGACAGTCCTCTTCTAAAAGAAATTCTCGAAAACAGTATTATACCCATGGCAATTGAAACAAACGATCGATGGTTAATCAGTATTGGATTCTGGCTACTAAATAACCAAAAGGATTCTGTCCGAGCCATGGTCGTACCCTTATCTCAATTCACTGATAAACTCATTGACACCACCGAAAAGGACTCTGCTGAAATCGTCTACAATCCCAACTCATTTATTCTATACCAGTACCTGAAAAAGAAGTTACGTCAACAAAATTTAGTCGTCTCCTATCAAACGGAATACGGGTTCTCTTTATTGGTCTCGCGGTCTTATGAAAGATTAGGTTTACCCTTATTAGCATTATATATTTTAACAAAGTATTATATGAAGCCTCCAACCACCGCCGCTATCAAACAAGAAGTCGAATTGGAAACCGCGCAAAATTTATTTAACTCTGAACCTGTCTCAACTACACCTTCCTATGCTACCGATTTATTTGCAGATGATAAACCTTCACGTGTTTCTGACTTATTTGCTAACGATGATACTGATTTATTTGCTCCCTCCAAGGCTACCGACTTGTTTGCAGACGATGACTTATTTGCTCCTAAAAAGCCGTCTGGTGGATTATTTGATGATGATGATGATTTATTTGCACCCAAGAACACCTCCAGTGGATTATTTGACAATGATGAAAAGGATCTGTTTGGATCTGAAACTAGGCCTGAAAGTAGTAACGCAGATACCGACGGCGATGAAATAAGTTTATCAGAGAGATGTTATGATGGATTAGACGGGTATAAAGCTTTACTTGTAATTCGTATGCTGCAAACGTTTTTCCATGCAGCTTCTGCGCTCTATAACGGTTTGGACACACCAGATCATGTACATGAAATACGTTACCGGTCACATTTCTTACGTAACCGACAAGCTCTACTTGATCTAGGAGAGTCCGTAAAAGTATCCCCGTACGTCTTTTCAAGACTGTTGATGGAAAAGAGTATTGAAACAGATGTGTTCCCACTGTACCTGTACATTCTGAACGAAAGCGTGCCTAAAGACTTTGATGTACATCAATTCTTACGTGCGTTTAAGGTTGGTTGTTTTGAAGTGAATGAGGTTGCATTGATGCCGCAAGAACTAGATTATTCTACACTGATTTTTGTTGAGAACTGGACCGAGTAAGTTTTTTTTTTTTACAGAGAGAATTTCTTATATGTTTACTAAAAATATGCATTTATAAAGACATGTTATAAAGACATTCCCTATTTGGAATGAATTGCGCAGAAAATATTGCAATCCCGAAACTGCTGCATTAACATCAAGACAAATTGCACTCACAACCTACCTCAGTTTAATTTTAATCACACTAAAGGAACGTCATTACGAAAGTTGCTGGCCTTTGTTGTTCCACTTCAAGTTCTTTTTAGAGGCGCTTGGTTCCAATGGCAGTGATACAGCCATCAATAATTGTTTAAACCAAATATTAAAGAATGAAACTAAAATGGTAAGTTTAGAAGAAAAAAAAAATAGTATACATATTAAGGCTGACTTTTGTTATTAGATTGAAATGTCTACAGATGATTTTGAAAGTTTCTCTGATGGTAGTTTATTTGGGTTTGATATGAACGAAGAAGTGTATCGACCTTTATTGGATTCTCAAGATAAATCAACTGGAGTCAATATTCTAGAAGTTGCTTCTTTAAATTATGTATTGTCTGCTATTGAATATGCAATGCAATGTCAAGGAAAACATGGCAATCTATGCGGTAAAATATTATATATACTTTATGACAAACCCCTTTTTCTAAAATAATTCTTTTTTTTTTTTACATATAGAGCAATTGACAGATTTCATTTGGACTACATTATTGGATCCAGTTGCCTATAGAGCTCATCGTTTAAACGAAACTATCAAAAAGCAGTTGGATAATGATTTAACACGACGTAAAGTAATATTTATACCTCAAAAAGTTATGTTTACTTACTTTTTTGTTGTTGTGTAGATAACATATCTAAACAATTCAGAACTTTGAGACAGAAAAAATATTGGCGTTCCTTAAAAAGTCTTAGTCCACCTGAACGACTTTTACCATTTATTAAAATCTCTGTAAGATTTTACGAAAAAGTAGACACACCACATAAAAACTAACTGCTATTTTATTTTTTTATTAAGCCATCGACAGTAAATGTTTTAGAGGATGATCAAAATACTCAATCCCATAGTGTGTATCACTCTTCAAGCACAGTTTATGCATTCAGTTTAAATTCCGTAACTATTACAACGAAAATATACACATACACAACAAACTAATGCACACTAAAATTAGGCTTCTCGTGACTCAATGGCAATATGTATGAAATCTGAAATTCAAGAAATAGATTTATCCAAAGCAGGAAATTTCGGTGCAGTAAGTCACTTTTTTTTAAAAACCAAATGGTTCTTTTTTACCTGATTTATTTTTGTATGTATAGCCTTTATTTAGGTCTAGATCTGTATCATCTTCTGGCTTGGGTCATGACCACCACCACCATCACCACCACTACGATAGTTATCCAGACACAGACGAAGATGATTCCGACTCTACAGATGAACATGATTCGATCCACACCAACACAACAATGAAACAAATCCAAACTCGTAAAAAGCTACCTCCTACTGCGTCATCCCGTGTCTCCGGTACCTCGTCCCCACTTGTATCTCCGGCCGGTAGTAGAACGTTTGACGAGCACGTACAAAAGGTGCCGCAGAACTTGAATCTAGATCATCTTCATGATTCGTTACGAAGGTCTTTGACTAAAGGATCTGATTATGCAAGGACACCTGTTAATGCTAGTCCATCCAATGTCGATAATGCTGAGCGTGAAAAAATGGTAAGAAAGAAAAGAAATTAAAATAGTGTGCTTACGATAAAAATAGATTCTATTAAGAAGAAATATTTCTGCAACTTGTGCTGAAACACATCCTCAATATCCTTTTTGTAAAGTAAAAAAAAAAAAAATGCAAATACAAGAATTTAATAATAACTTTTTTTTTTTTTTTTTTTTGGTAGATATTACGGGATGTGAAGTGAATAATGGAGGTCCAAGCGCTATTTTGTGGCAATTTGGTCAAGAGAGAGAAATTGCTAGTTATTATGGCTGTCAAGGAAAAACTACCAGGTAAAAAAAATGTTTTTTTTTTTGTAAGGCGTATAATCAAATTAACTTGTTTGTATAGAATTCATTTTGATCACTTTGGACAAAAGTTTGGCGCAGGTGATACGTCTGGTAATTTGTGCTTGTGGAGATTTGATGCGCATGCACATTCAAATAAGCCATATTATGTAAGTACATGTTAATATATACAAAGAAGAAGAAAAAAACAAACCATTTAACGTTATTTTACCTTCTAGACCTTGAATTGTCATTCAAAAGCAACACGCGATTTTACTTTTGTAAATTCCAGTAGTTTAGTTGCAACAGCTGGTACTACTGTTACCATGAGTAGAAAGTAATCACATATTTTTTCCTAGTGTGCATTTTTATCTAACTATTTTATTTAGACGTGATCATGTAAGCTTATGGGATACTTTATTACCTCCTTCAAAAGCTATGGTTTGTTGTAAGTATATCGACTAATATAAATAAGAACAAAAAGTAGACTAAAAAAACAAAAACTTGTTTGTAAATAGCTTTACCAGGTCACGATGGAGGCGCATACGCCATTACGTATGAACCAAATAGCCAGTTATTATTTTCAGGAGGAAAGAAGGGAGAAATAGGTAAAAAAAAAACTATCAAAATCAGATAATTTACCTTCTAAATATATATATTTAATAGTTGTTTCTGATATAAGACAACGTACAACTATGCATACTTTTACGGCACATCAATCCAGAATTAGATCCATATCGATTGATACAGAAAATAAAGCGCTTATTACCGGATCTATTGATGGTGAATTAAAAGTAAGAATCCATTCCCATTTGCATATCAGTATATTAACTGTTTTTTTTTTTTTTTTGACAAAAGATTTGGGACGTAAGTACTTATAAGGTTCGACAATCGTTTGATATACAACCAAGAAATCGATTCCTTGCACCGTCATTTAACCGAATTCCTGTAAGTAGGATGCTTTTGTGAAATATTTTTTTATGCTAATGCCAAAAAAATTTTAGTTAAAGGCATTTGGTGTGACCCAAATACAAGCCATGGATGATGGTAACATTTATACATCTGGACCCAATGGTATTATCAAATGTAATCTTAATGTAAACGTATAAACATCTTTCTGATAATTCTGCTGTAAGGGGTCCTTTCCTTTTTTTCTTTTTTGTTCATCCCCTTACAAAGTACCTGTTTTTTTGTGTATGATAAAAATAAAAGAAATACTTAAAAAAAAAAAGGTTTTTAATAGTATAAGCATACATGCGAGTATGTATAAAAGGATGGATGAAATAGATTATATATGTATAAACCCTTCTGAATGTATACCCACAACAACAATATCATGAGACATTTGTTGCTGTCATAGTAAGAAGAGTGGAAATAAAAATATAGGGTATTGATAAATATTTTGAGTTGTGTGTGTGTATGTGTGTGTATGGGATATAGAATATTTACACGATGAAAAAGATTTATATAGAAAAACCCCAAATCTCCATTTCCATACATTCGAAATCGGGTTTGATAGAAAGACATTCATTGTCAAAGGTAGGGCAAGTATTACTGTAACCTTTTTCCAGGTCAGAGTTTAGCCATAAACCAAATGTACCACTACTATTAAAGAAAAAAGGATATATTTAGTAAATTTGTCCATTAAAATAAACAGCACACTTACCCTCCGCCAATAGCGATAAAGTCGGAATCTGACAGAATCATATAGTCGTTCTTTCCTGTCCAAGGATAGGTTTTTATTTTGGGTACGTCTTTTTTTGAACCGGAAGATAATTTCCATAAAAAGCTGCAGGCATGATTAACAAAAAGGAAAAAGAGAATAGATACATGTATATTATTCTTACCATTCACCAGTACCATAATAGTGTGTTTGAGAGGATAGGGTGTTACTAAGATAAGAACCAAAGATCTATTTTTTTAAAGAGAGAGAGAAAGAGTTTTAGTTCCCTTGAAAATACGTGGGAATACAGAAAAAAAAAATCATGTCATTATTACCTGTTTATCTGCATCTTTAATAATCATCATACATGGACCATCATAGTCTCTAGTAAGAGAATATAAACTAGCTAGACTAACGCCATGCTGATCTAAGCTATATAATAAATCCCACCTTTGAGCAATACGATATCTTCTTGGGATATAAGGACGAACCTATAAAAAGTTTTTTTTAAAAAAAAATTCTCTTTGTAAAGAAAATGTCTCCCTTTAGTTTTTACCAGTTCCGCGATTTCTTCTGTCATAACAACTTCAGATTCAGGCTTACGATTCTGTAAAATAATTGAAGGCATATTATCAAATTCCAAGTTTGTTATTTTTGTCTTGGTTGGTATTAAACTAGCAATCACTAATGCATCAACAGCTGCTGAATTGTTTGCAGGACAAGAAATTGAACTATTTATAGTAGAGGTCACTGTACTATTTGAACTAGTAGACGATACCGAACTAGCATCATCGTCAACATGGTTTAAACATTGGTTACTGTTGGGTAAACTAGCTCTATCCCAATCTAATACAGAAGATGATAAAGTACCTGGAGGGTTGGGTGTAACGATTTTAATCGTGGTTGGCTTTCTAACTGGAGGATGATGAGGAGGAGCAGTTTCACTTGTTGCACTAATGACGGATGCGCTATTTGGTTGATATGAAGATATAACTGAACTTTTAGTGATGGATGTCGTAGATTTGGATTTATGCCATAAACGAGGTCTTGCTTTTGGTCCCGCAAAGCCTATTTGTTTATGTCTATATAAGTATTTTTGTTATATATTTGGTCAAAGTTAAATATTACCTAATAATTTGCAAACAAATTTAGTAATGGGTGAGGAAGAACTGTTGTGATTATTAGATTTATCATCAGTCACAGACCGATGAAGAGGAAATAATTTGTCACTGGTAGGAGACTTATTAGAAGAAATAGAAGTGTGATGACTATGATGATGTTGTTTAGGTGTAGAGCCTGTGGACAATCTCTTCATAATACAGTGTTGAAAAGAATTTTTTTTTTTTTGTTTAAATTGGAAAGAAGAAGAAGAAAAAAAAAAAAAAAAAAAAAAAGACCTTTTTCGTGCCCCTTTTGACCTTTTTTTTTTTTTTTTTTTTTTTTGTACCTTTGCATTGACAAGTAACGTCCCCTTTTTTTTTGTTTTTGTTTGTCTTCGGCTTGTGTACTCTTTGGCCCCTTTTTTTTTTTTGTTCTCTTTTTTTAAAATAATAAAATGAATAAGAAACTTCTGTTATTAGTCCTCCTTAAGTTGTGTTTTTATTATTAAAATGTGTGTGTATGTGAATATACATGGCTTTTTCTTGTGTAAATGTGTACACATTGTGTTCCATATTATATACTTTTGGGATAATCTATAAGCATATCCTCAAATTTCTGATCCCAAAAAAAAAGGTTTTTATGTGCATCACTGATTAAAACCGAACTCGTTTTAAAATGCTTTTCTAACGAGGATGAAAAAAAAAAAAAAAAAAAAAAAAAAGTAAAATGAAATAGTACCGACTTGTACGATGGTATGATATGTTCCCTTTTTTTTTTTGAAAGGCGCTATTCTAGAAAACTATCAACTTTGATCGGTTCTTACTTCTTTCTCTAGTGTTCTTTTTTTTTTTTTCATTGCTCGTCTATCTTTTTTCAGTCAAGATGTTTCATATGAGCCAAGTTAGTATACCATGATACTGATATATTAAAATATCCTAAAATATAATAAAAATAACAATGCAAAACTTTTCATTGTCGCTTAAAAACAAAGGTAGCCAAATACCAAGGGATTGCAAGGTCTCATACAATTGAAGAATGTCAGCTAATACTACTAGTACCTAAATAAAGAATCCCTAGTGGTCTCATGATGTATAGTTTAGTTTTTAAAAAAAAAAAGTAGTTTATAAAAAGTCTTTTTTTTTACAAGTATAATGGATACAAATGGAATGAGTCATATAGTCCGTATATTTGCATATTTTAATTTATATTAAAATTGAACAACAAGTTAAGGCGCCGTCAGCTTTAATCAACTCGCTCATACAAAGAGTCTTTACTTCTACACCACGTTTGTTTTTCAATTCTTCAATAATCACCTTTTCAGACTCGGGGAAACCCTTTTGATAGATAATAAAGTTACCGCCATCCAAGCTAAGAATATTGGAAGGCACTTGTTCAGGTACCTTGATAAAGGTGTAATGGTCTCCAGTGAAGGACTTGATCTCGTCCATGACTTGCTGACCTGCCTCATGGTCTGTTATCAATAATGTGTTATCGTTCAACATACTAATAATGCATTTGAAGTGTAACGAGTCGTGCGTCAAAAGACTCTTGATAACATGAACTGGACATTTATCAGAAAATGTCTTTTTTTGTAGTGATTATTAGTACCTATTTAATCTCTCTTAATGTATAAATATTCTCACCTTGACTAAAACATCTGCGCCACTTTGGTTTGTACGGTGAGAAAGTCCAACCAAGAGATGCTTACCAGTATATAACACATCACCACCATCCAACGTAGCCTTAGGGTCGATCTCATGCATACGAACAATACTTTTAATGACAGGTATCTGGATGATAGGTTAACCCACTTGGTATAAAATTACCATATTTATTATTTAATTTTACCTCCTTTAATGCATTTTCAATACCAGATACTTCCTTACGACGTGATTCAGCACCAAGATGGTTAATAATCACTCTATCTCCAACAACAATAGCAGTATCCTCAACAAAACAACAATCTTTTATATTTTGTAAGCATGGATTTTTTCAACAACAAAAAAGAAAGAGTATTCACGTTATTATTTACCTGGATGTGCTTCATCGGCAGGGACATGGATTACATGCTTCACATGCTGCTTAATAACATCAACATAGTCATCATGTTGCTTTCTAGCCAAATCCATGTTGATAGGATCGTTGTTATTGTCAACCGACGTGACACAATTGACAAAACTTGAAGGAAGATCACGAACAATAGCGTACATATTTATTTTATTAAAAGATATAAAATGGTATAAAAACTAAATCCTTTTTCCCCTCTATTTTATACGAAAAAAAAAAAAAAAAAAAAAAAAAAAAAAAAAGCTTATTATAAATTGTGGGTAACATATTACGTGAACCTTATTTATCGTATAACTGAGATCGCAAGTTCTTGGTTAACTTTTTACGCGCGCGAAACAATCGTTGCAATTTAATTAGAATGTACAAAAAGAAAATAACAGTTCCATAGTATAACGCCAGATGAAGATCCATGTCTTGGTTTTTTTGTTACTTTGCAATGAGCTTACAAAGTGAAATAAAAAAAAATAGAAGCCTCTTTTTTATTTTTTCCCAAGCTTTTTCTTTTTTCCCAATCGGAGTCGACTGTCAAGAAAAGTCATTTTTTTTTTTTTTTGGTTCGCTGGATTAAAAGCTTTTATTTGTCCTTCTGACACACCCCTTTTTCTCAGGAACATTAACGGAGGTGATTTCTAATCTACAGGCTAATCGCCGTTAATATAAACCATGTAGTATTAAACTTTAAGCAGTTACTTGCTTGGTTTTCATCGAAAATTGTTCAGCAAAAAGTTTAGTATTTCCACTTGCTGGTTCAGTATACTCTTCTATAATAATAAAAAAAGAATCCTCGAGCAACTTGCAGATATATATTTAACCATGGTGTGTGTATAGATTATGTACTATCTTGGGTGCTATACAGTGCACATAGCTTCCACCTGTGCAGTAAAAGGGCTCTAATGCAGGCTTTACTTTTTTTTATGTGTCCTCAAAGGTAAATGCAGCTCATTTTCACTTTTAAACTATTGATATACCTCTCATTATTACGATTGGCTCAAAAAACTCCCTACCGCCTATTTATCCTTTTTTGCTTAAAAGAGGGGATATTGTGATTCTTTTCACTCCTACAGGATATACTCTTCAGCACAATAGTAATAAACTTATCGAAATATATAGGGACAACAATTGAAATCGATCATTTCTCTTCTCTCTCTTTTTTCTTTCCATCCATTTCTTTTTTTATTATATATTTATTTGACAAAAATGTTACCACCACCAAATGCTTCCTATGGCTTTTTTAGTGACTATAAAAAGAATCTTAAACGATGGTTTGTTAATGGCGCTCAATCAGAGTTGAAAGAGGTTAAATTAGGTATATATATAAAGTTGTAATATTTTTTACACGTTTATTTATTTATTTATTTTTTTGTAGAGCATGTATTAAATGGTGTTACCAAAGATCCTATTTCTCTATATAATTTCCGTTACTATGTTCAGAATAAGGAACACTCTGCCGAAAACCTAGAATTTCATTACTGGTACCAAAGCTATAAACACCGTTTTAGCGAGTTACCACAAGATCAACAGCGTCTATCTGGACCTCCTACTGCAACCCTGGACCCTGAATTTTCCAAAGTATCTGATGAAAAGAACTACAAAAACCTGACCCAGCCATTCAGAGAAGAAGTAGAAGCAACCATCAAGACTTTTTTTAACACTGAATCCCTCAAGGCATTATGCTTACCATCCAATATCGTAGAGTACACCATCTACTGCTCTAACGAGACAACTCACCCTGATGTATTTGAAGCTGCATATGAACAGATTTACAATTTCATGCAAGAAAAGAGTTTGAAGCAATTTATACATCAAGCAGTTCAAAATGTACGCTACGGCTACATTGTATTTCAGTACACTTGCTCTTGTATTAACCTGGCCATGATACCCATGTTCTTATTCAACTCTTTCTCCATGCACATGTCTCGCTGGAGTCGCTTGTTTTTATTCATGTTTACCTTCAACTTCTTTTTGGGGTTCCTTTCAGGTCGCGCTGGCTTCTGTATTTTACGAAGCTTATTACATGTGAGACAGGTTCCTGCATATATGATCCTTTTATTGGACCAAATGAAACAAACAAAGTCAAGTAAATCAAATAGGGTTGATCAGCAAGACTTGGAGAGTAACCAAAAACCCGTACACAGAAATTTGACAAAGATATTGGATTATCAAGTTATTAAATTTCACAGAGTAAAAAAAATAAAAAAATCCCCCTTATTTTTTATGTATACTTTTATACTAATATCCCTGTCCTTATAGCAAATGGCGTTTCAAATCATCGGTACTACTCTTCTTATAGCCACCGTAATCACTCTTATTGGAGTTAGTATCTCAACTTAGCTATCTCTTTTTTTTTTCTATAATTTTCTAAATAAAACCGATCTTATGACACGTACCATGATGATCATCTCGCCCTTACGCGCTGATTTTAAAAAAAGGAACATTCTTTCTGCGTTCAAGTCACACTGTTACCCTAATTCAGTATTTCTACTTGGTTTTCGGACGAAGTCATTTTAATTTTGGACCAAGTCTTTTTATTTTTAGACACTCATTTTTAATTTCAGACATTTTCTTATTTTTTTGGAAAAACTTACAATATATCTCGACAAACAACAAAATATGTCTTGTAGTGTTAGATTACGCAGGTCTAACAACAGACCCAAGCGATTTGAAGATATTCATAGAGTAAGCTTGAAAAATAGGATTGATTCAAAGAAAATATTAACAACTTTTTTTAGGACCAACAAGAATATTGAGATGATTATCGTTGACAACCTGCCTCAAAATAACAAAATTGAAATATTTGAAAGGAAAAAAATACTAAAAAATCCTTCAATATTGGACGCATTCAAATGCAGAACAAGTATAAAACAACGCTCAAATAAACATCATGACAAAATTTTAATATTGTTTTCTATAATTGCTTCTTTTTCTATTATTGTAGGATACTGGTGGCATCTTGGTTTGGCCCTTATGGCTTTAAGGGAGCATAAAATAGGTATACATCGATCTTCTAAATAGCAAATGTCGACATTCGCTATAGAGTCAACTTCCTTGGTCAATTTGGCAACATTTTTTTCGTTGTATTCTTCGCAATAAAACATGCAGATTGCCTGCTCTCTTGTGATGACAACCATAGTTTTACTGATGAAAGGAAAGAATGTAGATGAGATAAACCAGGTAAACGACCAGTTAGGCTGGGTTTTAACCAAGTAGTTTGAATTTTTACCATGTAGGCAACCAGGTACAGTAGAGTGTATCTACTTTTAAACCTTCAACTTTTTTAAAAACGGTCATTTTTGAGGATTGATATCTCGATTCTATATAAGGAAATAAGTAATATTATCAGGAATAGCGACACTAACGTCTTCATAGCCATATGTCACGGCATAACGTTGGTATTCCATGATTATTTGAGACCATTCCTTTCTATAGGTCACTACGTCCTCTCTTTCGTGATCGTCGAAATAAACTACCTTACCTTTTAAATATGAGAGAAGTTATTAACTAAGTATTATCTAATTTTTTTTTTTTTTCATTCTGGCGTAAATGACTTACCCACACGTTTAAAGTGGAAACTCCATTGTATAAACTTATTGCTAATGCATTTGATAGACAAAGGATTGGTAATGGCCCCGCTATCATCAACTTCAACATTCAACGTATGGTTTTCAATAGCTGCAGGAAGGATCACAGTTTGAAGTTCGTTCTGTAAAGTAGGAATGTTTCTTTGGAACTTTGGTACTAATCGAAACCATTCAAGTACTTTTTCCTTGATATCGTTGTACGGCGAGGTACTTGGGCCGTTCATAACCAATTCCATCTGATTGTTTTATGCTTAAAAGGGTTTGCCGTCGTGTTTTATCAAAAAGAAAAAAAAAGATAAAAGAGGGGGAAATCGGGGTTGAAATCCACTTCAAGTAAACTACAATGCTAAAATATTCAAACTTCAGCTCACCTTTTTGAAAGAAGTAAAAGTGATATGCAAAAAAAAACTTGGGAAATTCTTTTAATAATGCTCTTTAAACAGTTCCATTTGATTATTTTATGTTAAAAAGGGTTTGCCGTCGCGTTTTATAAAAAAAAGAAAAAAAAGTTCACTTTTAGAGAGAAAAATGATTATTGCTGAGAACAAGACGTTCGTCCTAAAAATACTAGTGATTCATGGAACAAGACAAAAAAAGTTTAAGGTAATACATTGAATAAGTCCATCCATAAATATATATTTAAACTTTGTTTTATTGATAATAGTATTAGTGCCAAGAAACAAAAAAGTTTGATGACGGTGTGTTGGTAACTGATCAGAAGCTTAGCTTTTTCCTTAGTCAATACGTTTTGACTCGTGGTAATAAGTGTAAGAAAAATGATAGTGGTATCCCAGCTCCTTTAGGCAAAGAGTCAATTCTGGCATATGTCAAAGCTATGATGGATTTGTATACGCAGCAAAAATCATTGAATAACAACAATCATCCCCATCCAAGAGGGCCACTTGTAAGAGCATTTCTTGATACTCATGCAAAAAAAGTAACCATACGTAAAAAAGAGCAATTTGAAGATCGAGGTAAAAATACTCTGAATGATGGATATTCTAAAGACGAATTACTTCAAATAAGCAAATACTTTTTCAGACGCAATACAACATTTTCAACAAGAGATAGGCTTTGCTTTTTAATGAGTCATGCAATGCTTCTTCGTAGCAAAACAGCCCTTGCTATGCAATTACCGGATTTTTTTTCGATGGAACTAGAAGATCAAGGATACTCAAAATGTATTGCAGTAGTGGCCACTATTACATGTGGAAAAAGCAACAAGGATGGAAAGATTCAATATGGTTCTACACTGCGTCACATTGATTGCGAAGTTTGTCCGGTTGGTGAATTTGCATTGTATTTCTTCTCGCGATTTCACCACAAAAATGTACCTTTTCCCGACTTTTCATCAAGAGAAACTTGGTATAATTTGTTTTTGTTTCCTGGAAAAGATGGAAGCAAGTCACTGTCATATACTGATCAAGCAAAGGTATAAAAAGGCATTCCAAGCCGTTGGTATTAGCTCTTCCAAGGTTACACATATCAACAGGAAAAGTGCAATCAATACAATTGCTCATCAAGGAGTCCCAGGTGATCAACAGCGCCAAGTTGGTAGATGTGGTAGTGATAGAATGGTTGGCTGTTATCTTTCGGGCCTTCCAGTAGACGCAATTAAAGTCCTTGCTGATTTTACAGTAAGAAAAGGCGACTATTTTATAAAACGTGATAATGTGAAGCCTTCCGAAGAATTATTAAAATTGATATTTCCTCAGATTGAAGAATGGAAGCAAAAAATATTCAATAAAGAAGTTCAAGAAGATATTGCGGGTCCTAATTTCTTAGATCTTTTGTCATATTTACGTGTCGTATTGCTTCAGGTAAAGAATATTCTAATAAATGGACTAATATATTTGATACTAATTACTACAATTTATTAATAACAGAATTCTGTTATTCTCAAACAAAAATATCCAGATCATTACTTGTGGACAAATTCAATTTTCTGGTCATCTGAATACAAGTTTTTTGAACAACAACTTTTAAGAACAGTCAGCGAAAACGATCAAAGATTTTCAATGAGTCAACATTTGGAAGTTCTAGTTCCAGAACAGGCTGCAGTTATGAAGACAGGATTTGATTCAATGGCTGGGACTCTACATGCTATGCAAGCACAAGCAAAATCAAATAGTGAGCAAATCATCAGCACTGAAATGATTACTAGAAATGTTCTTGCTGATTCATTTATGCAAGCAGCCTCGCGTTTGAGACAGTATGAATCAACCGCAGAAGGTATAGTAGATAGTGCTACTATTACTGGCATCTCTGGTCCATCGATAAATATGACTGTAGCCAATGACAGTATAAGTAGTGAACAAACCGGCATAATTCAGTATAAAATCAATAGAAACTTAAGAAATGTTAATGATGTTTGGCGTGAATACAGTATTGGGTTATCTGGATGTCCATCAATAAAGAATTTAGAGCAAGAACATAGAACTCTTTGGAGAATCAACAGAACTGAATCAAGATTTTTCAGTAGCGGAACAATTATATATAGAGAAGTTGAAAATATAGCAAGAAGTAGAATCGTAACATGTGACGAAGCAGCTGGAATTTTGGAATCAAGGCTTATTGAATTAAAGGAGTCCATAGATAAATTGATAAGACTTTTGAAAGTGGGCCATAGTTAAAATATCCCTTTTAAATTTAATAATTATACTTGTATTTCTATTCACCGTATAATTATCTTTTGAAGTTAAAGACGTCGCATATCTAAGCATTAAATCACTTAAAATTAGCAAACATATTGACTTTTCATTTATAAACAGTGATCGATCACTGTTTATAAATCGGTGTTGCAATGGAACGTACTCTGATAAAAGTTATGCGATATAGACGTAACATTTATACGATATAGATGTAATGTTCGTTTGATTTAATGGTGATAAAACATCGTTTCCCTTGATGATGATCTTTTGGATTTCTATGTAAGATGCCTCATTAATAGGTGAATATCCAAAAAAAAATGACTTGAAAATGTTTTCCGTGTATTCTATATAGGTTCAATTTCATTCAGTACGTTATTTTGTAATTATACTTAATAATAAAAACAGTTTTGCTTATCAAATGGCTTGCTTTATAAATAATTGTTTAGATTGAAGAAACGCCCTAATAAAGGTAAATTACTCTAAATTTCCAAAATAAAACATCAATGTAGCTCCTAAATAAGATATTTATTAATGAGGTAGAAAAATTGAACTATACTTAGTCTATTTCTGTTTAAAAACGATGACAAAACAGTGATTTTGCATTACTTTTTTGCCGCAATTTTAAATTTTTTTCAAAACAGGTATTTCACCTTCAATCTCACTCCGACTAAAAATGAATGAGATTAAAATCTGGGATCAAGCTACGCTGTTTGGAATACCCTCTCAGTATTTAAGGTACAAGTTTTTTATCTTACGCTTAATTGATTTCTCTTTCTTGCTTTATCGTTTACTTTAATGTCGACGCATAGACAAGACAGAGAAGAGCATGTACCTCTAATCGCCCGTAATAAAGATAATTGGAGATGGCTCGTCCTATTTTCCTTTTCATTCTTTTCTTTTTCAAGTTCACTAATGTTTGTAAAAGTCTTTATAGTTCATTTATTTGACATGTTCACATTAGACTAATTAAAGAAAAATCATTTAGGTGGATCACTTTTGCACCTTGCTTATATATTTTTGCTCAATATTATTTTGGAAATTCAGATACAACTACAACGAACGCCATCAACTCATTGTCCTCGATTTATATGATCGTCTACCCTTTTGCCATTCAGTTTACTTTTAAATATTTTGAGGACCGTATTTCGGCCGGATCTCTTCCAGGAAACGGCCTTCGGCGAGGAATTATGATTGGTGCCGTTCTAAATGCTATTGGAGGTGGTGTACGTTGGCTTGGTGCTACTCCTTCCGTCAATGGATTCATTGTACTCTTTTTAGGACAAACCATTGCTGCTGTTGGTAAACCCCCCCCCCCAATATTACAATCTTTTTCGAAAGGGTTTTCTAATTTCTTTTTTAAAAAAGCTCAAGTATTTATGCTGTCGATACCCCCTCGATTAGCAGTTGCTTGGTTTCCAGAAACCGAAATTAACATAGCAACTTCGGTTGCGGTATCTGCAAATAATTTAGGCATTGCGGCTGGATGCGCTTTAACGCCGCTTATTATTAAACATTCGACTAGGGAGACTGATATACCAGAGTTACTGCTCATACAGGTAAAAGAGATAATGAACAAGAAAGAGAGATCGTATTTTAAAACCTTAAATTATAGTTTATTATGGGTTTGATTGTACTTGCTTTAATTTCGTTCGCCTTTCAAAAACCACCACCTTATTGGCGAAGGTACGTTGATTGTTACACCATCTTTTATTATCAAATCTTTGAATCTTTTTTATTTTAGCATGATCAATGAATACAATTCCGCTGACCAATCTTCTCAGCTGTGGAAACAAAAGCGTTTTATATACATGTTGGGAGCTTATACTATTATCATGGGAGCTCAATGTGCCATCATCACTCTACTAGCTCAAATTCTCATTCCTCCTTTTAACCAATTTATCGGTGAGAAACATGTTGGTTTATTAGGGGCTACCATGTTATTCGTAGGGTTTCCAGCTAGTATATCTGTAGGTTTTTATTTAGATAAAACTTTAAATTATCGTAAAGTGTGTACAATGTTATCCATCTTTACTGCACTAAGTGTTTTAGGATTGTATGTATCAACTGAAATGCGATTTCTTCGTGGCGTCGTTATATCCTGGTAAGTCTATATCGAGAACCCCGTGAATGTTATCCCAAACGTCCTGACATTTTTTTTTTTTTTAGTATTTGCTTTGGACTATCATCATATGGTAAAAAAAAAGTGGTCCTAAAACTCATGTTTATCATTTACGGTACTAAATCATGTTTCAATTTAGCTATCTCGCCAGCATTCTTTCAATTTGCAAGTGAATTATTTTATCCAGTCAATGAGATTATACCCACAGGATATTTTTGTACAGTTGGAAACATTGGCGGTGTTTTCTTTGTAGCAGTAATGGGTTGGAACGAAAAGATGACGGACAAGTTTCCAATGCGTTTACCCTTACTTTGCTTGACCATCACCATGTTTCTAAGTATTTACTTTATGGTGCGTGTTAAAGGCACTTTGAAACGTACTTCGCACCAGCAATTGCGTCTTCCTTAAAGAGAGAGAGAGAGAGAGAGAGAAAATATGTATATATTTGCATTTAGACAATAGAGTTTTTAAAATAACAGCTATAAAAAAAATGTTTTTGCCTTTTTTTTTTTTTGCTAAGGTTATCATTTTGAAACGTGTTTGTTTCATTTATGAGTACGAAAGCGTTTTGTTCTTTGTAAGTGCGTTATATATTAATCGGTGTTACCGATAAGTAATAATCGAAGAAATAAATCTCGCGAAGTAAAATTGACTTGGAGTGCATATCAGCAGTGAATTCAATGTTAACTAGTAGGAAGTGTAACGAAAGACACACACCAAAGCGATAAGAACAAATTGGAAAGGAATGCAGTAAGTTCATGCCAAAGAGATTAAAAACTTTTTTTACATAAATAAAAAACAACTACATTTTATTATTTTTTATAAAATAAGTTACCAGTGCTTTGGCCAAAGCAAAAGACCCCCCCCCCCTATCATTAAGTTTTGTATTGGGAAGAGTAGCAGCCATTCATGGGAAGCATTTATATCTACAAAACAATCTGAACCACTCTTAGTATAACGAAATACTAGTAGGATTCCAAATACAAAGCGAACCCGAGAAAAGACCAAATAACCACCTACCACGTGTTTTGTATTGACAGAAGAGTAGTAGAGCCAGTCATGGACAACAGTTATAAATCTGCAAAACGGACAGAGTAGGTCCGCGCGTCACAAACGACTTTAAACAAAATAAAGCAGTAACAGAAAGCAGAAGAGGGACCAATAGCTACCAATGTTTTTTTTGTACTGAGAAGAATAAGCAGAGTTTCAGTAGTGCTTGAACATTATTTTAGGAGAATTTGAGTATATTTTGTGAGCAAAGGTTTTTTTTTTTGCAGAAGGTAGTTTTTAAAAAAAAAAAAACTGAAAAATACACGCCCTTTTATACTTTTTTTTTTAAAAAAAACTACACAATTTTTTTCATATGATTTAGTATCCATTTTCATAAATGTTCATGTAAACAAAAGATTATTATCTTTTTATTTTATAAAAAAAAAAGATATATACATTTATTACTAGTAAAAATTGGTATGGTTAAATTGCTATAGATATGGATTATATTTTCGAAAGGTAAAGCTAATTTATTTCATGCATTTCTCCTTACAAAAAAACGAAAAAAAATTATTTGATATCTGTGTGAGAAAAAAACAAGTTATCTATATAATCGAAAGGAGGTGGTTTCTTTGTTTTTAAACAAATATTTGAAACGTTATTTTAAAAACCTGTTTACTTGAGTAAATATGAAGTAATCAAGATGTTTTTTTTGCAAACACTTTCACTTTTTTTTTTATACTTACGTTAACAGTATTGCCTCTTCCAATGTTAAAATATAAATTGACGCAGTTGAAAGACGGGACATAAGTTGTAGAGAGATAAAGGTGAAAAGAGTAAAAAAAAAGGGAAAAGTATGTCTAATGTGTACTACCTTCCTTTTTTTTGCATGATTTGTCTATTTTTCCCAAGTCAAAAGATTTTTTCTCTTATCAAGCTTCCAAATAAGACAGTTCCCGTAAAAACATGAGATCATCTATCGCCATCACTATATGAAAACTATCTTCGTTGTTTATACCTATGATAAAGCCAACTTTTTTTTCTCTTCTAAACAGGACTTATACGCCGTCTATATGTAGTATAGTCTGCCTAAAGCTATGTAGATCAACCAATTTCATTAGTAATCATTATTTTAAAATATAAAAAAATCATACCAACATACCGATAAAAGAGAGTAATAAAATAAAATATAGTTATAAAAGAGAAAAGAAAAAAGAAAAGGAGCTTAATAGTGGAGAAAAATTGCGACAAAACACATGACTCGATTAGTCCCGCACTTGAAAAAAAAATACTAACATACCATCTGCTCATGTAATCAAAAACAGTATCTACAATAGGCAGTCAATCATAAACATATTTGTTTGGTGTTGACTTAGTTTCTAGTGGTACCAGAATTGAATAAATTGAACTGTCGTGTAATGTCAAAAAGATGATTAAAAGAAGATAATTCTCTATGTATAAAAAAGGGAATCTACGTTTGTTTGCTAGACGGGTTTGGCTGGATAAACTACTTTCATCATGCAAAGCAACCAAAATTGGATATATTTATCCGTATCTGTAACACGGATATAGTTCTAATTGGTAATGCTACTTTCGATTCTTCACGCGAAATATTTACTTCTGTCCTCGAACAGAAGTATGTATATGTACATTCAACCTAATGAAAATGAAAGATAAAACCTCTCAGTAAAATTCTGGATTTAATATACTTAGCCAATAAAATCATAGTATTCTCTTACTATTATTTTCAAATCATTAAAGCACTTGCAGTCGTGATATTATTTTAGTGGAGGTTTCGAGCTCTTTTAACAGTATGCTTCCGTACATTTTGTAAACCCCCCCCCCTTCTCTTACGGGTTTTCGGTTTATAGGTAACTAGCTCAAACTATGGTACGTATTTCTTTTAAAAAAAAAGTGCCTAAGCCTAGCAGGGGGTTTGGGTAAGACATCCTGAAGAAATCCACCCTTAAATAGAGCCACTACTGTAATGATGGTCATTGAAACTATTTTATGGTTGAGAACAACATTATGCATATTGAGTTTGCCTATCTACATATAAGCAGACATTATCAAAAAATTATAATTCCATAAGAAAAAAAAAAAAGAGTAACTACTTTTCTAATTATTACAATGGATTACATTAACAATGAAAATCGATCACTATCATAAAAATATGCTGGTAAACCTTTCATATAGATACGGACTGATTCCGTTATCATTTGTTCGTTTTTATTTCTCTTTTTTTTCCCCCCCCCCCCAACATACATATTAGCGCTCTATAGGCAAGAACAACCTTTAGGATGGTCATCATTGGTGCAGTCTTTTTTTTAAAAAAAACAAAGGTTGGATTATAAGCGTACTTGGTCCTCGACTAGTTTGGTTTTCAAGGTAAGGGGTAATCTCTTCTGTCTTTAGCACCTTCAACAATAATCTTCGCTTGCTTCACCAATAAAAGTTTACACTTAAAAAAAAATCCCTTTTCTCGTTTAATAAAGTTGAACTGTACATTGCAAAGTGCCTGCTATTTTTTTTTTTTTTTGTATAAAACATTATTCTCTTTCGCAAATATGGCCAATAG
>JAIXMO010000064.1:0-154100 GCA_025677825.1 Helicostylum pulchrum
AGAACTCAACTACCTTATATATGGTCTGCTGGTGCTTTTCTAAATACTTTATTTAAGCGTTTATTTACCAGTTTACGTATTAACGAACTCGATATTGCTAAATTGAAGGAACAAATTCAAGAAAAGAACGTAGTCTATGTTCCTGTTTCTAAAACAATTATTGATCAATTATTACTTTGGTATATCTGTTTACGTTATAAATTACCTGTTCCTGCTATCGTTTGTGATGAAGCATTGGCATTACTTGGTCCAATTTCAGATATCCTTCGCATTTCAGGCGCTTTCTTTGTTCGTCGTGACCTCGCATCTCGTTCTCCTTTGAATTCATCGGTTGCTGCCGCCTATACTGAAGTTTTATTAAAGGAACACGGTGCATTATCGATGGTAGTAGAAAGAGCTCGTTCGCGTACCGGTAGACTTCAAACTGCTTATCACGATGGTCTTATTAATATGGTTATTGATGGTACGCTTGGTAAAAACCAAGCTTCTCCTCCTCACTCTCCTCAACCACAACAAAAGTTATCTCCTCTTCCCACGCCTACCGGTTCATTTTCTTCTTTATCTGTTAAAAAGGAAACCGTTTTTATTCCCGTGAATATTACTTATGAAAAGATTCCAGAGTTACGTACTTTAATTGATCAAGTCTTGGATCAAAAGCCTCGTAGTTTAACCGTAACTTCTACTTTCCTTCGTCCTAGCGCTACTTTGGCTGATAGAGCTGCTACAAAAGAAAATGGTATTATCGAGCAAGGCAAATACGGTCGTGCCTTTGTTGGATTTGGCAATCCAATTAGTGTAAGAGATGCTGTAAAAGAAGCCAGCTTACCAGTCAACACGAACAAGAGATTAAGGTAACTTTTTTGTTTTTGTTTTTTGATTATATGCATATTCAATAGGCTAATATAATTTACTTAGTACAATCGCTGTAAAAGACGAAGATACAATTGCAGATTTTGTTGTTCGCAAAATCCAACGTGGTCAACATGATGCAGCAGTTGTTAGCCCTGTTACGCTTGTAGCTGCCACTTTGTTATTTGGTAGAGTTACCAGCGGCATCACACTAGGTAAAATCAACAAACACGTTACCTGGCTTCGTGAAGAGATTGTAGAAAGAGGTATTAGTATTGATTGGCAACCCGATGAAGATGTCACTACCATTGTATCTTATGCACTTAACCTTTTGGATGCTCGTAATAACGTAACCATGGATGGTAAACGTGTTACAGAACATACGATTGTAAGAGTGGTTGAACACGCTGATAATGTCATGGATCTTTCTTATATGGCAAGTCAATTAATCGAAATTTTCTTACCCGAGGCATTGTTTGCTGTTGTTTATCTTTCTGGAACGGTAAAGAAAATGACAAAAGAAGAACTTTATGCTCATTTTACGTTTTTGGTGCGTTTATTTAAACATGAGTTCATATATCCTTGGAGCAGGGAAGAGGTAAAAAAAATAAAAAAATACGCAAACGCACAAAACACGCACAATATTAAAAAAAAGTATACATGTACCATGTAGAAATTCAACGTTCTTTTGGATTGGTTTATTAAAAAGAACTTGCTTGTTAAAAATGACGAGGGTTTATACACCAAAGTAGTAACAATCGAGAACAACGAAGCTGAGTATACCCGTGTTTGTCTATTGGCCTCATTAATATACCCGACCTTGGACGCTTACTGGATTACATCTTGTTCTCTTTCTGCTCTTCGTGATTTACCTTACATGCCTCGCAAGATCGTACCTGTTTTATCTCAATGGATTGCTGCTCATTTAATCACCGGAAGAAGAACTGTGTATCGTGAAGTTTTGTCTACAGAAGCAAGTCAAAACGCTGTTGATAACTTTTTAGCTATTGGGTTTATTGATGCTGTACATCCAAAGACCAAGCTCTCCCCCGATGCTCAAATCTTGTTACTTGAGTTGGGTGTTACTACCAATGAAGATTTGGTCATGGTATCTACTAGAAACATCGAAGACAATGAATCTGTACGGCTTTTTTATTTATTTATTGTACTTGTAAAACATTGAACTAACATACCTCTTTTTTATTATTATTATTAATAGGCTTCTAATGTTCATGAGAGTGAAAATATTCTTTTAAAACTTGAAGATATTGCATCCCTTTGTCATGAAATTGAAAAGTATCGCTTTGTAACTGATAATGTCAACTTGCGTTCTAATGCACAAGTATTTGACAAGTGTCAAAACCAAATTCGATCTATTTTAAGAGCTGATCAAAGTTACGCTACACAACACGGTATGAATTTGGATAGAGATGAGGACCAAATGATTCAATTAGTCTATTCACTAAAGGCTGCATCCAGTACTCCTATTTTATCTGATGATGGGTCTGGTAAACACTCTCGAAGAGTTTCTCAAGCTTATAACTTGAAATCATCTTAAAAAAAAATATATATATATATATTCAAAATCACATATTTATTATTTAGATAGCTTTTTTTTTTTGTTAATGTTACTTTTTATTACAATTATGAACTTTTTAGTGTAAATAAATAGTTGTATGTACAAAAAGGTTTTTTTTTTTGGAGTGGTTGATGTAGGAGATTTTTTTTTTAGTTGGTGGACAAATGCTAATAAAAAGTACATAGAAAATGGGAATAATTGTATATTTTTGTTTTTTAAAAAAAAGTTTTTTGTAGATAGAAATGAAAAATAAAAATGCAATTAATCCTCCTCATCCCAATGAGATTCCTTTTTAGGAGGCTTGGGACCACCAGCGGGCTTGGACATGATGATTTGATCAACACTGAGGATAGTGATAGCAGTATCAGCAGCTAATTTCAAAGCACAGGCCTTGGTAGCCAAAGAATCAAAGATACCAGCAGCAGTAGCGTCCATAGTTCCTTCAACAGGGTTTTCAATATCAACACCAATAGCGTTACCAGATTTGTCCTCTTGGTAATGAGCAGCATATAAACGAGATAAAACGGCAGTAGCTTCCATACCAGCATTTTCACAAAGGGTACGAGGAACAACTTCTAAAGCTTCAGCAAATTTCTTGATGGCATGTTGATTTAAACCAGGAGTTTTAGCAGCAACTTCTTGCAAACGCTTGTTTAATTCCATTTCCATGGCACCAGCACCAGGTAACAAACGGTTGTCACGGGTAGCAGCCTTAATGACGCTGACACCATCATCAATGGCACGTTCAATATCGTCCATATGGTTTTGAGTAGCGCCACGAATAACAATGGTGGTGGTACGGGTACTGGCAAGTTCTTCTTGACGGAAGACAGTGACCATATCAGAACCAATCTCGACAGTTTCAACAATATCACATTCACCCATCTCTTCAGCCATAGGTGTACCTAAACGAGCAAGAGCAGTAGCACCAATAACACGACAAAGACGACGAAGATCGAACTTTGAAAGTACCTTGACAGCCATAATATTGAATTTGTTTAAATAATGCAAAGATAACTCACCAATACCATTACCGGTAACAACGACAGTGACACCAGCATCAGCTAAATCTTGGAAAATCTTTTCTACTTGCTTTTCTTCATCCTTACTGAAATTCAACATCTCCTTGGCGTTGTGAATCAAAACTGTACCCTTGGTTTCAGTTTGAGTGAGGTCCAAAGGACAGGTGAAAACAGCAATCTTGGCCTTCTTGGTGGCACGAATAAGACCCTCAGGTTCACGTCCAAAAACCATACCCTTTACAACGCTAGATTCATGAATACTAGAACCCATTACCTTTACAACACGAATATTATCAACGTTAAAGTCCTTGGGGTTCTTGGGCATAATGTTTAAAGCAGCTTCAACAACAAGTTCGCTCAAGAGATCTTCGTAACCATATTGCTTTGAAGAAATAGGTGCCTTAATAATCTTTAATAATTCCTTCTTGTCAGTCATGGACTTGATTTGATCAACCTCGAGTTCTAATATTACAAAAAAAAAAAGGTTTTAGAAAATCTCTTTCTTTTTCCCTTCTATATCCAGTATTATTTACCAGGCAAGATTTCTAAAGCACGGTCTCTAGCTAATTGATAACCTAAACAGATTTCAGAAGGATGAAGACCCATTTTGATAAGGTACTCAGCCTTTTGTAAAAGAGCACCAGCAAATACAACAACAAAGTTGGTGTTATCACCCATTTCACTTTCTTGTTGTTGAGAAGCCATAACTAATAACTTTGCAGCAGGATGGACAATATCTAATTCACGAATAATGGTTGCAGCATCGTTGGTGACAAAAAGCTTTTCGAGATGATTGATGATCATCTTGTTACGACCTATTTATATTTTTTTATTTTATTTATATAAGTATACGCGTACTTTTTTTTTATATGTATATTTTTTTTTTTCATCACTTTACCGTTAGGTCCCATGGAAGTACGGACAACTTCAGAGAACTCATGGGTAGCATCAATATTACGCAAGACAGCTTCTTCAATACCTGATTGAAACTAACAATTTTTATTTTTTATTTATTAGATCATCATCATTATTTTCATCATCTAGAATTTACCTTGTAACCATCCTTGAAAAGTTGAGGAAGTGTGCTTTTAGGTACTCTTAAGGCCATGTTGTATATTTATTTTTTTCGTTAAAAAAAAGAAAAAAGTTGATCTACAAGTAAAGAACGAAAACTTTTCGGTCTTGCCCCCCTTTTTTTACTAATAAATCGCTTTTTGACACTCCGTATGATGATTTTTTTTTTTTACTTTACCACGTTTGTGTAATGTAGTATTCACTGTCAAAGATGTGACATTTAGGTCACTAGATTCAATTAATGTGCAAGCTATTAAAAAGTCGGTTAAGTTTAAATCATTTGCAAGCTTTACAGTTCTATCTTTATATAAAAATATTTTTTTCTTTTTGCTAACTAGACAGTCGCTTCAATGTAAAACAAGTAACACGAGGATTTCTTTCGAATCAGGGAAATTATCTTGCTAGACCAGAAAAAACGAGTTTTTTCTTTCAGGCTATTGCTTCTTATTTTTTGAACTGCGGGTGTGTTTGTAGGGTTTCTCTTTGAATACAATAAAATATTTTTAAAAACAAAGTAGTCTAGCATCAATATTTTATTTTGTTACTTTTTACTATAGGTACTTGTAAAGATATCATTTATCCAAACATCTTGTTTTTTCTAAAAAAAAAATCTACCCAAAAGGGCAGAGTACGAGTGAAATATAAAAAATAATTCACCGAAATAGCAAGGAACTGTTATTTCGAGAGATTTGAGCTTACAACCTAATTCGAATTGGTGTTTAAATATATCCTTTATTTTACGACTCACAGATATATTATCTCGTTTTTGTAATACGAACATTTATATGTATGGCTTACTGCTGACAAAATTGATTGTTTAAAACTTGGGATTTATAATAAATAAGTGCAGGTTTCACAGATGAGAGAACTCTTCCCTTTATTACCAGCATCCTTTAGGGTTCTGCTATTACATACACTGCATATCTGCGAGGTTAAATACTTGTCAATTGTGACAGCAATTAAGCCACCCTCAGCTTCACGCTTCTTCAATGCGCGCCAGAACACACCTGTCACACTGAAGTGGTTTCCCTTTAACTTTACGTAATCTTTACCAAACATGCTCGCGCCAAAGATCACCAATGGTACTTTTTGTTGGTATTGGTTAAACTGACCTGGCAAGAACTTGCTGGTTCCACATCTGGTTAATGTATATTTAGATAATTATTTTTTTTAGTATTACTTTATCGAGTTTTTCCTTCTTGAGCTCTCATCATTCCTTTTGGAGACTTTGGTTTTCTGCTTCTTCTTCTTCGTCTTAATTTTCTGCTTCTTCTTATTTCGTTTCTTTCGGTCATACTTACTTTCACCATTAACCAGCAGGTTAACCATCAACTCAGACGCCTTTTGCCTTCCCTGGTACAATACGAATCTACCCCTGGCAGAACTCGAGCCGTAAAAATTGAAAAAAAAGCATCCAAATGAGTAAGCATATATCTTGTATAAAACTTATAAGTATCAATATTGGTAGTTTTCGAAGTAGGGATACGTGTTTTAAGATTTTCTATTCCTGTTTCCTTTTTTTTTTCTTGTTAGTTCGGCTTGTATCTTGGTAGATCCTGTAAAATTGTAATAATCTTTGGTAACTGAAATAATATTAAAGCCAAACACTCATAAACACATGCTTTTAGTTTAGACATCATCCGTAAGCAAGTACATAATATCTATTATACAGCATCAAGTTAAGTAGTCTAACATTTATCAATACAATTTATTCTTGTTCCTATTGCTAATTATTCATTTCTTTATCATATTGTACATACTAAAAGTAATCTAACTGTCACAAATTTGCCAAGCTCTTACATGATAATATATACAATTCTAGCTAGCTATGATACTACGCCGTTATCTCACTTATAGACATATTTTTGGTGTCCAATACAAAGTAGCGCGTTTCACTGATAATTCCAGCGGTTAATCGCTGAACCATTGAAAAAACCGTCTGAAGCATCCCTGTACTGGATTTATTATTTTTTTATTATTTTATTTTATTTTTTCTATCAATACAGCGGCTCCACCCCCAAAGTTCGTTTTCCAATTTTATAAATTCGCTTTTTTCGCAGCCCAAAGTTCGCTTTTGTATTGGTCAAAGTTCGTTTTTGTAAATCATCCAAATTCGCTTTGGCATCACCCAAAGTTCGTTTTTACATTTGAAAAGTTCGCTTTTATTTTATTTTATTTTATTTCAATGAGTAACAGCTTTTATTATGAAGATGGACAAGGGAAAATTGCTGGTGAGCAAGGAAATGAGGCAATGGATTACGAAGAAGAGTTTGATCCTTACAACATCAGTTCCTTGATGACAGCATCATAATATCGACATCACCGAGGCCGCTTTCCGACTGAAGTTACGGAAGAGCTTGACACCAAAATGGAAGAAATTTCAGAGGAGCTGGCTTTAGAAGCTGCCAATAGGAAATATAATGTATACTCTGACAAACAGAAAGCAGTTTTCTACTATTTTAATGGGTAATTATACGGACACCAGGTTTTTTCTACCTAAAAATATTTACGGACACCAGATTTTTTTTGCCCAGCACAAATAAATAAATCCGGCGGACCAATTTTTTTACCTGCACCAGATTTTATAATTTCGGACACCAGACTTTTTCTTTAAATAATTGATAATGACAGAGCAACTTGCAAGAAATGAGAATCACTAATTCAGGGGCTTCTTTCAGCGATTAACTCAGAAGTTACCAATGATGGGTTTGATGAAGCTTTGAAAAATGATTCTCTCGAAGGTAACATTTCGAAAACTAACCAAAAAAAAGATCAAGGATTTTAGTAGGGACAATTTTAGCGACGTTGAAGAAGAAGAAGAGGAAAGAGAATAGAATTAGATTCCCAAAGAAATATTGTTTATAACAAAAGTAGAATGACTTTCGTGCCTTTTTCTCCTTGGATACGAATAAGATCTCTGATCCGATTGTTCTGTATTTGACAGGTGGACATTTTTACCTAGTAAGAAGAAAAACAGCAAACAAAGGAAACAAACAAAAAGACTTTGAGCATTGGCCTCCTGTTAGTCCTATACACCAAACTGTAATAGAAAGCCATAGGAACAAATGCACTAGCGATTTTTCCTCGTTTTATAAGGATGACTAAAAAGGCATGCTCTTTTTTGTTACTTTCTCTACTTTTCTCACAATTTTTTTTTTTATTACAAGTTTACAAATAAATATATTTTTTCCTACTGCTCATCAAATGTATAAAGAATCATTCCAATGCAAACTGATTTCAAGATTGAATGACTTTTATAAAGTGTTTGTCTCAAGTCAACCGATGATAGTCATTAGAGATGCTCTATTATCTTTTGGCTTTTTAAATCTTTCAAAAGAACATACTCACAACCTGGTGTGATTTTTTTTGTATTAATGCAAAATTATTATATCTAGTACAGCTAAAAAAAATGGTGCGCCGGATTTATTTATTTATGTCGGGCAAAAAAATCTGGTGTCCGTATAATTACCCAAACATTTCGTTAATGATATAGTTGCGGTAAATGAATTTGTAAACACTTTGTAATGCGGTTTCCTGATCTTATGGTACTTTCCTATGTAGTGTCGGAAAGATGGCACTGATAAATTGAGAGCAAGTGTTTGTAAAAGGAAAGCCGACCTTTCGGCAGTGAAGGAGCATGACAAAGAGCTATTAAAGATGTTGAATATTTTAGATTATCAAATCATAGACTTTGGTCCTGTTTCGAGCAATGAAAGTGAGATGACTTGTTATAGAAAAGCAGCGGACATCATGAATATCTTGTTCAGAAACTTTCTCCTGGAATTGATTAAGTTTACCCAAAGTAGCCCATGTTTGGTTTATCATTATGATCCTAAAACTTTTTACTTTGTGTATAGCGGTGAGCACAGCTCGGATGCAACGAAGTATGCGCGAAACACAAACAAAAAGCTGCAGTTGACGATGATGAAAAGAAAGATCTGATAGGAAGAAAAATAGATTCAATCATTATTTAAACGAATTGCTCAAGAATCACGAACACCATTTGCAAAGAACGACGAATGAATAAACTTTTAATAATTTTTCAAAAGCAAGACCGTTTAAATTTGGAATTACAGCACTTGCAAGGTTTTATAAATCGTTAAGCGTAAATAAAAAAAAATGGAGGGAGTGCTTCCTCTATTTCACAGTAAAAAAGGGTGGAGTTTGTACTTGATTTTCTTTAACCCGCCAGTGAGACCATCAGGAACAGAATGGAATACTTCGCAAAATGACATCAATATGACAAAACAATCTCATTAAATAGAAATTAGAAAAAATTATTTCAAGCGAACATGACAATAAATTACCGATTAGAAACCGTAAGTTTACAAGCAACTTCATGGAATAACATAAAATACGCCTACCCAGTAGAACGTACTGTCAATCATGAGTTTATAAAAGCTACGCCTACCCAGTAGAACGCACTGCCAATCTTGATGTCAATCTTGAGTTTATAAAAGTTACGCCTACCCAGTAGAACGTACTGCCAATCTGGATGTCAATCATGAGTTTATAAAAGCTACGCCTACCCAGTAGAACGCACTGCCAATTTTGATGTCAATCTTGAGTTTATAAAAGTTACGCCTACCCAGTAGAACGTACTGCCAATCTGGATGTCAATCATGAGTTTATAAAAGTTACGCCTACCCAGTAGAACGTACTGCCAATCTGGATGTCAATCATGAGTTTATAAAAGCTACGCCTACCCAGTAGAACGCACTGCCAATTTTGATGTCAATCTTGAGTTTATAAAAGTTACGCCTACCCAGCAGAACGTAGTTCATGAATAGCAATGTGTTTGAAGGAAAGCCTCTGTTTAATTTTTAGTAATACGAATTTTTTTGGTCTACGTCAACATTTTTATCGGTACCTGAAAAGGTTCGTGTATATAGTCCGTGTATCAAGAATCAGTTTTTAAGTTTTTGAAAAAAAAGAGAATTTTTCAAAATTATTAACAGAATGATTGGCAATGTTATAAAGGGACTTTCTACTGACACTTTCACTGGCTTCGGCAATTCTGGTTTTCAAATCTTCTGTTTCTGTAAATTCACTTCGCTTAACCGATATTCTTGACAATGGACCAGAAGTTTTCAATAGGATTGAGCTCAGGGGAATATGGGGGAAGATATATAGCTCTATAACCTCTCATTTCGATTAAGCTGGTGATAATATCTGAGGTATGGATCGGTGCATTATCCATAATGATATAAAAATTTCTCATTTCAGGAAACTTATCCATTTCGTCGAGTGTCTTTGATATAAACCTCATGTAATGACCTGTGACAGTACCTTTTCGCGAGGCTTTTGCCAAAGGATTTTTTCTTTTTCTACTTCCATCAACCTTTACTTTCTTGGGTTTAAGTGGTTCCCTGCTCTCAATCGAAATAACATCATGAGCTGTAATAGCTCCTAATATCGTGAGCGAAATGGCACGAGTACTTGGTGTTTCGATAACTGCTGGCGTACCTTTAAGTGAACGTGCATTAGGACTTCTCATGTTGATATTGAAACCAGCTTCATCCACAAAAACACAATTTTCAAGAAAGCTCATGTCTGTGGTTTGCACCCATTTCTTAGCCCATTGATAACGCTTTTCACGATTTTCAGCACTATTTCTCGCTACTGGATGCAAAGTTGCCCTTTCAAATGTCAGATTACACTCATGTAGAATGAAGTTTCCGACAGAAGTTTCTTTCAAGCCGAAATTTTCAAACTCTTCTGTCAAACTTTCCACTGTATCGCGTCTAGTCGCTTGAGGATACTCGTCAAAAAACTGAATCAAGTGCTTCTTATGCTCTTCTTGAAGTTGTGATAGCCTTCTATTCGACACATTCGTTTGTTTCTCGTAAATATTCCAATCGGGTCCTTCTTTAGGACGCTTTGCCCACTTTTGAGCAGTACGGACTTCGACTTGCGCCTTTCGACCTGAAGCGGCAGCTTTCCACAATTTGACCCTATTAAAATAGTAGAAAACTGCTTTCTGTTTGTCAGAGTATACATTATATTTCCTATTGGCAGCTTCTAAAGCCAGCTCCTCTGAAATTTCTTCCATTTTGGTGTCAAGCTCTTCCGTAACTTCAGTCGGAAAGCGGCCTCGGTGATGTCGATATTATGATGCTGTCATCAAGGAACTGATGTTGTAAGGATCAAACTCTTCTTCGTAATCCATTGCCTCATTTCCTTGCTCACCAGCAATTTTCCCTTGTCCATCTTCATAATAAAAGCTGTTACTCATTGAAATAAAATAAAATAAAATAAAAGCGAACTTTTCAAATGTAAAAACGAACTTTGGGTGATGCCAAAACGAATTTGGATGATTTACAAAAACGAACTTTGACCAATACAAAAGCGAACTTTGGGCTGCGAAAAAAGCGAATTTATAAAATTGGAAAACGAACTTTGGGGGTGGAGCCGCTGTATTTAAAGTTCTTTTCCTGCAAAATATTTGACTCCCGGCGACGCTAACAACCCATATTTGGGTGTGAAGGATGACTGAGATGTGGGTACTGCAAATATTTACGCGTTTGACCAATTGGCAAATGAGTACCTTTCTCGGTATGTTTTGCTCCAGTAGTACCAACCTTGGGATTTTTTGGACCTTTATTAATGCTCGCTAAATGTTCAGTAGCACCAATATTGTTATTTCCAATAGCAACGTCTTTTTCGACCTCGTCATCACTTACAACAATAGTATCTACAGCGAGGGGTTTAGGGGTGGTATATACAATATCAACAGAAAAATCTGTGGCTACGATGGCAAAAACAGGAGAGATAGAAGGCTGTTCTAAAAAGTGGTAATTACCAGCCTTACTAAGACATCCTCTGACGTTGATACGTAATACTGAAGATCGTTCCAATGCGTTAATACGGTACCGTTCATATATAGGTTGCATTGCTGCCTGCATTTGAGCTCCATTGGTGTGGACAACTATAACAATCTGGTTATCTAAGAGACGAGCCATAAAACTTAAGATCTCTATACCGTGACTGTTAACACTCGTGTGTATTCGATCTGAGTACACAATGGCGTCGGTAATAGTCATAACATTGGCGAGTGGATTCATTTTGTTAAAGAAATAAAGAAGAAAGGTGTGTAATATGCTTAAGCTATATATACATCTTTTTATTTAAATAGAGACTGTTCATATACCTTTGTTTGTCAATTACGAATTGATTATCGATATAATAAACTTTATGATAGGCACAATGAAACCAAAATATCCGTATATGACTTATTGTTGCCGTCATTATAGTCGTAGATTGCTTTAAATAAATTTACACAATGAATTAAAACCTGTTTCTTGCATGATAAATTAATAAAATGGTACCGTGTAAAGTATTGTTATCTAGCGCTTTTATCGGTTTTATACTATAAGAACTTTTTTTTATAAATACGTTCGTAAGCAAATATTAATATTTGATATTGTAAAATACACTAGAGTAATAACTGCTGAGAGTTTCTAACTGTGTGCGATACTCTTCATATAATTTCATAATACTCCATATGCAAGATAGAATAGTAGTTTTAAGCCAAATACACTACACAAGTTACAACATTTCTTCTCGCTATAAGGATTAATCTCGTTATGTGATATATATAGGAAAAAGTCTTGTATCATTGATACGAATGTAAATCGGAAAACTCTCGATACAATCAAAAAGTATTGTAAACGCGAAGCTGTAAAACTATTTAAAATTATTGGCTAAGCTGTCTTCAACTTCAATAAACAGTTACTTAACAATATGGCTAGAAGATTTCTTTTATTTTAAACACATACTTAGTAACAAGTCGTTTATGGTTGGGGAGTTACATCATTTTTTTTTTTTTACTTCCGACTTGTACTGACGACCTTTTTTTATTGTCAAGTAAATAATTCTTTTCTTTTCTTTTCTTTTCTTTTCCTCTTTTTTTTTTTTTTTTTTTTGTATTCTCAAAGTAAAATATAATGTCAAACTATAGTTTACGTCCGTGGAATGAATTGCCAGAGGAGTTATTACAGCATATACTACGAGAAGTAGATGACGGCAAATCTATTTTTCAGTGCCTACTAGTTTGTAAAGCATGGAGCAAGTCTGCAGAACGATTTTCCTACCGTACTATATATATTTCAAATTACAATATACAATTAAAAAACCTGGCCAACACTTTAAAATCATCAGAAGACTTGGGAAAACGTGTAAGCAAGATTAATTTCAATATAAAAATTCGTGAACCCAGAAGACCTTGGGACCGAAGAAGTTATTTTGAAAAACTAACCGATTGTTGTCCCAACATAAAAGTTTTAACAACCAAAGGTTCATGTCACCATTTATGGATGCAATTACTTACAAAACAAGACAAGTGGAAAAATCTACAGGAAATCCCAAGGCCTGTTTGCGATCACGATATGGAAGTGTACGCAAAAACAGCTCTCCAATTTAATGATAGACTCACCAATCTTACACTTATTTTATATCATGGAGTATATGTGCATTTCTCCTCTCCCAGACACGGTTGTACAAATTTACCATCTTACTTGTTAACATTCAAGTGTTTAAAGCATCTGGAGATACACAGAGCCAATGATTTAAAGCTAGAAGAAGTAGATGTAATACTTGATAATTGCCCAAAACTTGCTAGTTTTACAGTTCTTAAAATCAATGAATATACTGCAAGTGATTATTCTTTTTTGAGGATTACAGTAAATAGTAGTCGTCATCTTGAATTATTAGATAAAATTGATCTTTTTAAACAAAAGACAAGTTTAAGAAAATTGAATTTTAGTTTTACCACTGACGGCGGAGATGAAACACTAATCTACATAATGCGCACGTTACCTAATCTAGAAACCCTTTACCTCAATCAAGACATTGGCAAAATAAATATAGTTTGCAGCAAACATGTTATAGCTTTATTTCTTCAATACTCTCTCAACATAAAGAACGTTAATGTAAAGTTTCTCAATTGTGAAGATATAACCTCATTATTATCTATATTTTGGCAGTCTGAAGAATATATGGCGGCTAATAAGAATGAAGTATATTTAGCAGTAGAAGAATCTCAATATACCTCCACCCGTTCCAACAAAAAACCTTACATCAGTATGTCTAGTAGACAAGAAATAACAGTTTCCTACAAAACACTTAACGAGACTTCTTCGCCTGTTGAATTAATAGAAGAAGTAGGATCACTCTTAACCAATTTGAGAATAATGTTTAATTATCCAAATTTCGGCAATACGAGAGCTATGTATCAAGGGTACTTTTTAGATCATGTTTTCGAATGCTGTCCTTCGTTGAAAAAAATAGAATGCTCTTTCGATTTTCTACAATCTTGTAATCCTAAATTATCTATCAACACATCGATTGAAGAACTAGTATTGACCTCTACCGAAGTTCACCCCTCTGCGTTAGAGCAATTATCAATTCGATTACCAAACTTGAAAGTCATGCTATTCATGGAAAGTGCATATATAAAATATGATGGAAAACGTATAAGCAAAAAGAAGCTGGATATCAACATGCAATATACGAAATTTGACAGGCTATATATTGCTAGAAGACCTACTACTACAAAACATTACTCGGATCTGTTTTTGAAGTACTGTAATGAAAATGGAGATAAATATTTTTATGCTGATCTCGAATCTGATTTTACAGCGTTTTCTGAGTCTTCACAAATGGACTACTACGATAAATTAACTAGCAAATCAACATACTTTTTAAACCTTCGATGTCAAGATGTTCGCGAGTTGACCGTTAAGTTTGGTGTAATAAAAATGAAGTTGTTGGCATAATTAAAAATAAAAATTCCACTTTTTACTTTTTTTTTTGCATGAGTTTGACCCTAAAAGACAAATAGGTTAAAATTCTTTTGTTACACTGGATCCAGTCACAAATGAAACACGTTAAAGGGGTAAGATAACAAAACCTTAAGGTATCTAAAGAGATACACGGTTTTGAAAGACATAAAAAAAAAAGGGTTGAAGATGAAGGCAAATGAGATGCATCCGGATAAACAGTTAAACGTACCATTAAAGTTACCTCACGCTCTAATAAATATAGCAAAAAATAGGGTAAGGCACAGAGAGTTGGCGTTTTTTTTTTGAAGTTAATTAAGGTTTAGATCTACCAATGACATCATGTCAAGCTGTTGTTTATCATAAAAGTATTTTTCATTCTTTTTTTTCGTAACTTACACTTTACCATGTCTCTCCCTTCTCGCAGTGAAATAAACAAAAGAAATTGCGCTGATTTCTCATCTATTTTTTTTGCAGCAAAAAGGCGTACAGTATCTAAAGATCACGATGACAATAACGATATCGATCCTAAACTCAAACGTTATTTGGATACTAAGTTTGACGCCATTGATGACAAACTCGAAAAATTCAAAGAGACCATGCTATCAGCCTTTGAAAAACAAATGAAAGAAGTATCTAAAAATTTCAAAACACCCAATCAGCTAATTGTTGATGAAATAGAGACTATTCACCAAAATTCAATATATGCTATACAATCATCTGTAAATCAGTGCCTAACACAAGTTGTTAAACAAATCCGTCAAGATCCAACAGCACCTGAATCACAGACTGAAGACATATTTGACCCTAGTACCATTTCATACAATCACTCTAGCAAAATAAACATTCGATGCGCCCCTTTGAGTGTATGTACTGTTTTTTTTAAAAAAAACATAACTTAACCAAATATTCTATTATCCAGGATATCATTCGAAGTGATCATGCTCAACTAGCTGCGAGCGATGAAGGTTGGGACTTGAACAAGACTTATACGACGCGCGAAAATCAAGATGTTACAAAAGAAATGGCAACACGAATTATGAAAGAAAATAGTTTTGTTATTGGCAGCATTCGTTACGCTGGCGGTAGTGAATTGAATGAGCGTGAAAAGTTTGCTTTAGTTCGCAACAAGATAAAACGACATTTCGCAAATCTTCGGCACGAGCACACTCTCTCGCCTAAGAAGACTAGTCAAACTCTTTTATCTAAAACTAGGAACAGACGCAGGAACAGAAGGAATCTAGTTAGTGTTTATTCATGTTCTAATGTCCATGAGATTCTAACACACACCTCTCCTTTTTTTTTTTTTAATCAACAGAAACTTGGTCGCAGAATGAAGTGTTTCGAATACTACAAACGCGAAGTAATGGAAAAGATGGCAGACACTCTTTTATCTGAAGAGGAGTTAAGTTCTGCTCTTGACAATTCACTCATGTCGGAGGAAGAGACAGACGACGAAAGCACTAGTACCGAATGCAAACGATTTCTTGTACAAACGCCTACATATAGAAGTAAAGCGGTAAGAGTAAAAATAATATTTATCTCGAGTTGTTTTTAAGTCGTCCTTTTTTTTTTTTTTTGCATACCAGTTAACTGAGTTCTTCGAATGTTTGGATGGATTTGGTAAGTCGCGTCCATTAAAACGGATCTATGTTGAGCAAGAAGCTCCGGACGTACATGTAGCCTGGATGGTTGATAATCTATTACCTGTTAAAAACGAAACAAAATAAATTTCCTTATTTTACTATCCGCAAGTAAAAGCGTGTACGTTTCTTTGCAATGGTTGTTTTCTCTCGGGATAGGGACAATATAGTTTCTACTTGAGGGTTTATAATTTGAGTTCCATACTTCCCGCTTCTGATTTTCAAACTTGCAGATGTTACTAGAGCCTTATAAATGCGAATACATGAGCCGTTTTTTTTTATTAGTAGAATCAAAGGATGTTTTTTGTTCCTGTTTAAAATAACAAAGTCAGACTTCTTGATACACAGTCTATTCGCAAGTGTAGATCAGATTGGGAATTCCTAAAGAAGACATCGTTACAAGATAAAGTACTACAAATACAAACAATAACGGAGATGGTTTCCATCTAGTAGTGATTAATAATCATGTTTTCTTATTTAGAAGCTCGACGAAAAAATATATATTTCAATTCGCGCAAAGTAAATAAATCATGCAAAAGTGGTACAAATTAGGCGTACTTTTCCTTTTTTTTTTTACTCATCTTTATGTGTCTTGATACATCTTTCAGAAGCATTAATACAATTTATCATAACGTTTGAGAGATCCTTATTTTTTAAGAAATAAAATACACCATCGCGATTTTGAATAAAAAAAACGAAACAAAGCCTGGTGGCACGTTAAAAAACACAGCCTACAACGGGGGACAGTCTAGTTATGTGTTTATCATTGTAAATAAAACATCATACAAATATAAATTATAAAAAGTCAATTAAAAATTCCTAGATTAAAGTATAATATACAACAATCTAGTTTTATTTTTTAAAAGCTATTTTATTAAAGAAGCAATAACCCGGAAAACATATGTTTTTTTTAAAAAAAAGAAGAAAGCATACGTTTTCTTCTTTCAGCAGAATTCTTTTCGATTCTACGACGGAGACGACCTACCACCGAAGACTTTTTCAAGAGATCTGCTACAGCTGGTGTGATATCTTCTCTTTCCTTTTCAACTTTTTTCTTTAACTTTTCGTTTACTTCGTCTCTAATGAACTTCACCTCTTCAAAAGAAGCGCCAGGGCACAAAGTATCGTACGTTTCTCTCAACATATATTCCAAATCTCTCAAAGAACATCTCAAGTCTACTTTCCTGATATCTTCACCGTAATTATAAGCATACTTTAAGAATTGGAATTTTGTTTGAAGATTGTCACTTGATGAGTTTGCTCTTATACACTCTTGGTATGTTGTTAATTTATCAACTGTGATGACAGTACATCCTGCTGCGTATCCATTTTTGTTTCTCCAGAATCGTTGTTTTCCTACACCTTCAACTGATATAGTTTGGCCTTCATGTATATATATATATAAGAAGTTAGTACTTTCGTAATAATACTGGCGACATACCTTTTCTCAACTCGATTAAAGCATCCATCATGGTCATATTGGAGCTATATAATCTATAAAACTGACCCTCATCCTTGATAGCAGCCAGGACGTGCATCATGCCGTCTGGTTCTACTGTCAGTATGGGGTAGAATGTAACTTTTATATTATTAAGAATTGCTTGAAGCATGCGTAAAAAATATATATAAAAAAGTTAAGAAAGAGGGGAATCTCAATCTTAAAAAATTGTCAACTGTTTGAAGTCTTGCAGGAGATCAAACGAGCCAATCAAACGGATAAGAATTTAAACCCACTATGGATATGATTCTTGGTTTTGGTTATTCGCTTTCACGTAAAAGTTTGACGCGCTTTTTTTTTCCAAAAGCAATTGCTGATGTATTAAAGGTTTTAGCTCCTTTTTTTTTTGGCAGAAGTATCTTTACAGCTACTCGAAAGAGTATGTCCTTTAGATTTATTTTTGAACGATTCCATTTTTCTGTTTCTACAATATCAATAAAAGCTACGTAGAATTGGATTCTTTAATCGAAAGGTATAAATAATACATACTTTTAGTTATTGACAGGTATAAAAAGTACACGTATTAATGTATATTTTATTCGTGTGTGTGTGTAGATCCCACATTCTTTGATTACTTTTTTTCTCTGATGATATACCAAGTAGAAAAAGTTCATCATAGATAGTCTTTCTACTCTTTTTATATATTCACAATTGAGGTGTCGTTTCTTTTAAGAAAGCTATCTACGGTTTTGACAATTTTTATTTATTTATTATTATTGAAATGAAAACAGATTTAAAGTCTATACTCTTCTGTTATTGTTGTTATGAAGCTGACCGTCATCGAATTCTTCATCATCCTCTTCGTCATCATAGGCTTCGTCTTCGTATCGTTCATAATTCATTGGATCTGAATCATCTGAATCTGCATCATCTCCTTCTTCATCGCTAGGTCCATCATCGTCAGGACGTGGGATACGTGTTTCGGGGTCTAGTTGTAAGCGATTCATAGTTAAACTTAAATCATCAGCTAAACTTTCGGTTGCTACACTTCCTCTAACCGATTCCATTTTCTTTCTCATATTGGCCAATTTTATATTGTTTTGCTGTAACTCTTGCAACTTCATCGATTCTTCTAAACTCATCATACGAGCAGTTCGCGTCTATATCGATAATTTCAGTATACTATTTCCTAAAATAATAATAATAAAAAAAACTTACGTGCTGTTCGTCTGCATCATGAGCTCTTAGTAAGTTATGAGCATGAACTTCTTGTACAATGTTCGACCTTAAAACAGTTTCTTTTCGGACATCGAGTTTTTCATTAAGTGATAAGCCAGATACCTTTTCAGTAATACCATTAGCAATCGTATTTTCGTTATCCATTATCGCTTTTATTTGTTCCAATTTGTGTCTTAATTTAGCTCCACCATCAGGTAACTTTAATGCTCTAAGAAAATAAAAATCTGATTGTGTAAATAATATGCCGATTGAATAAAAAAAAAGAGACATCTTACGGATTATTCAGCATGGTGCTGGTTTTTTCATATAGTTCTGAAAGTTCTTTGGGATCCATATCTTCCAGCTTTCGTGTCAAAGGTTGTGAAAGTCCATCAAGTTGTCGGTTGGTACTACGCCAACCTTTACCGTTAAATTGAGTATTCATTTTATGTTGTTTTATATTGAAAAAGGAAAGTTTTTTTTTTTTATTTGCTTTAAAAAAAAAAAAAAAGCCGTCCGCATTATCATTACTTGTTTTGGGAGGGTTAAAACAGGGATCATACTTGTCATAAAGAAGTTATTCATCCTTTCTCTTTTTCTCTCTCTCTGTCTCTTTTTTTATTATTATTATGTACATTTATTTTGATTTTTTAATTTTTTTTTATAAAAAGAATTAGCTGTTTACCAATCCAACCAAGTTTTAAAGTATTCACAATTCATAGGAGAGACGGGACCATCTTCTAAACAGAATGAAAATACAGGACATCTGCCACAAGGGGTTTCAGTCAATGCCTCGGTTGGTAAACGACTAGTGACTTTACGAACAGCTTTATAAGACCATTGCACAGAAGAATCCTCATCATCATCATCATCGTCACTAAAATCTTCCATACCAGCCATAAATGGCATCTTTTTCTCGACTACACCATCATATACCAACACATCCAATAAACTTGTAATATCTTTTACGGATAAATCAATAGAAGAAATACGAGATTCGACAATAAAACGTCTTACTTCGGTAGCAGTGGGATAATGTTCATGATCTGCACTAAACACAGCATCTGTCACACCTTCAGTACGAGGAAAACTCTAATATACGAAAAAACAGAGATGATAAATATTCAGTAAACCCTCCCCCCCTTATTTTCTCTTCTTACTCTAGAAGTGATATACTTTAAACAAGCAGCCTTTAAACTATCAATGAAATCAGTATCTAATTCTTGATCTGTATACCAGGCACCACCAGTAACTTCACTGGAAGGAGATAAATTATACAGCATATAAATTTTACGTGTAGGATATTTGACATGTTTGACAGCTTTAATTTCTTGACGTTGTTCCAAAGATTTCAAGGTACGGTTCAAGACAATGGTATGAAGGTTGGTCTTTTTTTTTAACTCTTTGGTCCAGATACCTGTGTTGGAAGCTGCTCGAATCATGTTGTAGACAAGACGTGCATCATCATTCAATTTGCTTGCTCTAATTTTTTTTGTTTGTTTGTCAGTCGTGTTAATTAAATAGCTTTGTGTGTGAGTGTGTGCTTACTTTTCTGCGTCTCTTAAATCAATAGCCTTCAACATATTCTCGCCATTAAGTGCAATCACTTCCAAAGTATTCTATATACAGTTTGTTTAAGCAAAAAAAAAAAAAAAAAAAAAAAAAGTAACGTTTCACTTTTTTTTAAAGAAAAAAGAATCTCACCTTTTTCAACAATGCATTCATTGCTAAATAAGACTCTTGCACGTCCATGTCTTCAGGACGATCTGTAAATTTGACGCCCTACAATATATATTCGAACCTGTTTTTGAGTTTTTTTTATGTATAAATAAAAAACTTTTTTTTTTTCCTTTTTTTGAGTGTATACCTTTGGAGAAGAGCGAACAAATTGATAAAACTTCCATTCTGCAGCGGATAAACCGAAAGGGTTATCACCATTGGCATCAGGGGCACTATCTGTCATATCAACGTCCATAATGTAAGCTGCAAAAAATAAAATAAAAAAGTATAATGAGTGAAAGAGAGAAAAAAAAAAATAATAATAAAAAAAAAAAAAATTAGCACTTTTTTCATAGTCACACTTTTGAATCAACAATATGAACGTGTAACGCGAGTAGTAAAGCGTATAAATGATCTTTTAATGTAAACAGAAAGGGAAGGGAAGGGAAGTTGCTTATTACTTTATTTTTGAAAAACACACTATTTTTTTTTTAAAAATACTTGTCGCTGTATCTCGATACCACCGGTAGAAACATGAATCTCTTCAAAAAAGATGCAGTGAGAAATAAGGGTTCGTAGCTGTAATTTCGTATGAAGCCTTCACGATAAATTAAAAACCTAAAGCACACACACGAATGGGAAGAAAGCCATTCGAAGAGGTTTCGCTGCTGCTAGAAAAAAATTGATAAATGATTTCCATATTATGAAAAATAAAGAAAACCCCTAAGCACGTTACTCTAAACTATTCGTAGAAAAAATCAAGAGCATGATACCTAGAAAGAACAGTTGAGTTTTAGAATTAGATGCAGGAAAAGGAGACATGGCCCAACATTTGGCCAATGCAAGACATGGTGTTACAGCAGTGGAGTCTAATAAAAATATGAGACTTTGGTATCTTGTTTGTCAGGTACATCAAGGGATACGTTCATGTATACGGCGACATTACGTGAACAATTGACATTGTATTATAGCAGAGAAGAACAAAAAGACCGAGATTTTATCGAATCTCTGTTAGAAATAATACCAGACGAGCAAGAAACATTTTAGTTTATTTCCAGAAAAGAAAAAAAAAAGGGGGTTTTATTTACAAAAGAATTATGTACAAAAAGATATTTATATGAACTTGATTATTCCATTGGATTGGTTTTACCATCTTGAGGCCTTTTAGCACAGTCGTTACCGTGATGATGATCACGCTGTAAGGTTTCTTTGACGGTTTCCTTAATATCATGTAAAGCAGTTCTCAGCTTGGAAGGATGGTCTTCAGTAGTAGCTACGTGAGCACCTGTAGTAGTAGTAGTAGTGCCTGGTTGTGCACTAGTAGACCCCACAGCAGTATTGACGTTTCTTGCAGAGGTTTCTTCGGTTAAAAGAGGGTTGACATTGCTAGGGGGATAAGTAGAGTTCATTGCGTCCATAATTGTTATAAAAAGATGTTTGTTTAAATGATTAAAATAGAATACTCGCTCTCTTTTTATATCTTTCTTGGCAAGCCGATCGATGATATCATTAATTTCCTTAAATAGTAACTCTGGTTATGTCATGACATCCGTCCGTCCATCTTCAAATTATTCATGACATCATTTTGAATGGAAAAGACAGGACAATAACCCTTTGAACTGGAACGTCATTTGATAATCTCCTCCTTTTTTTTATTTTTATTATTGTTAAAGTGTTGCAATTTTTTTACTGCTTGATTTCTTTGGTGCAGTAGCTACATAGGCATACTTTGCATACAAGATAATTTCTACAGTACCGATAAAGAAGGCACCCGTTAAACCCATCAAGACTTGCTGTATATACATGTATAGAATTAGTAAAAAATATATTTAAATAAAAAAGTTCTTTTCTACTTTACCAGACCAACATCTGTCATGATTGTTTTTGAAGCTTTGTATACAGCGACATACACAGCAACCATTGAAAACAAAATGTTAAAAATAGTCGCTATATGACTCTTTACTTCTTTTAATTCATCTGGCTTAATACCCAAATTAAACTTTTGATCTTCTGATGTTATTACACTAGATATCATCCTCTTGTAATCTCTTTCTTGTTGTTGGTGTCGTAACTTTTCCATGTATGCTTCAAATTCGGGATTCTAAAAAAAAAAAGACCCCGTTTAACTATATTTAAACTTTTTTGACACCAAAAAAGAAGCTTTACCTTGGGTTTTACTTCTTTAGGTTCTATATATACACTGGTTCCTTTAATTAATTCATGAAAGAATACACCATCTAAAAAGTATGTGTTAGTAATATTATCGACAGAACACGAGAATAAAATATACCCAAGCAATTTGACACATGATGAATCAATTCAACCGAAATACCATGCTGTTTGTTTTCGTCCAACTCTAACAGAGTAATCATCTCGGCTTCTTCTTTATGTATTTGTAAGAAACTTGGTTGTTTCACTGCCAACTCTACAGAGTCTTGCATGGACTTTGTCAAATTTAACTGCATCGCTTTTTAAATCGAGTAAAAAAGAAAAAGGGGAGGAATTGTTCAAGTTCCGAATTCCGTGTTTTTTTTTCTTCACGCGTTTCAAAAAAAAAAAAAAGATTTTTCGTTCTTTATTCTATTTAAAATATTATATGCAAAAAATGTCTATATTAATGGGTTCACTTCAATTAGGCCAAGGTAAAAAAAAGTACATGTCTTTTTTAAAAACTGTCACCTTTATATATCTTACGGTACCCCTTTTTTATACAATAGACCTTTCATGGCAAGGAGAGCATGTATTAACAGGCAAGCTAAATACTCTCTTTTTTTTTGAAACCGGAAACTATATGCTGACATTAATATAATAGATCTGTGCTTATATGCGGACGAATCGAGCGAACAAAGCCCTGCATTTGACGTTTCATTTCAATTACAAGCAATCGTAAATTTGACAGCTGTTAAATTATTCATGTTTAAACGAGATCGCTGGCGAGTGTAAAGTATAGTCTCTCTTTTTTTTAAAAAAAAATAATTATAATAATGGCAGTGATTTTAACTCGTATCCTTTCTTTTTTTTTTCTTGTGTGTAGAGCAATCATGGAACAAAGTAGTGGTTTAACTAGTTTCTTAGGACGATTATTTAATGAAGAGGTATTGTCATTATTACACTGTTATAAAAAAAGATACATATTAAATTACAATCAAAAAAATAGACCAATTTATGTGGCACAACAAAGAAGGCCTTATTAGTCCAAGTGAATAAAACTTTAGAAACAAAACGTAACTCTACCAACAAAAAAAAAGCACACCCAAGAGAGAATACTAATGTATATAGTATAGGAACCGACACAATTGGTTATCCATTACCCTCTAAATCCAACCTGATCATCTACGGAGAACGACGAGACGCCAACCTGTTTATTTACGCACACCCACTTATTGACGATATGAAATTCCTCCCTGTTTACGAAAGTAGTACAACAATGTGCCCTCCCTGTGACGACTTGAAGAATGACCAAATGGTGCTTGACGAAATCTTTGGCGAAGCATACGCATTTGATTACGATAACCTGGTCTTATCAGCACAACTGACAGGTCCGACCAATAGGCTGACCGAGACAGATATAGTCGACAAGATTGCGTATGACCAAAAGGATAAAGTAGAAGGCCGCGATTTAATTGCAGAAGCAAAGAACGCAATGCAAGAAAAACACGACTTGTTAAAAATGAATAGAAAACCTGGCACCCGTATATCTAAATCAAAACCGACAAAGCTTAAGCAGAAAGCGGAACTATCGCCTTACAATTCACTAACACTAGAAAAAAAGAACGTAAATATCACGATTTTATCTTATTTAAAAAGTTGTAGTTTGAACTCACCTTTTTATATAAATATACAGATGATAAAAGCTTTGATAAAGGAAACATTAGAATCACCAGCAAAAGAAGATAAATCCATCAATCAACTGATATACAGTAGTGTTCGATATATCTTTGTAAGTTTATTTTACTTTTTGGTACTTAAAAAAAAATTAATCGCCCCCCTCTTTTCACTAGCGTAATACCGTCATATCGTCAAGTTCAATAGACCAAACTAAATTACGGTGCGTGATAAAAATGCATGCGGATTTTTACAACAATATTGGAAATATTGTTAATTTATTTTATTGCAATAATGAAGAACTGTAAAAGAAGAAAGAAAAAAAAGGGAGGGAAGATGAAAAGGGAGAGAAAGGAGGAAATGTACACTACTTTTTTTTTTTTCTTTTTTTTTTTTTTTTTTTTTCATTTGTTTACTATTTTTTTTTTCTGTTAAAAGTTATACATGTCTATTGAAAAAAACATGAACAAATAAATTAGTCAAGATATATCATAACAAAAAAAAAAAAAAGGGAAAAAAAAAAGAAAAAGAAAAAAGGCGGGAGAGAGAGAAAGAGAATAATGATATTACAATATTATAAAGAAGAAAGAAAAAAAAGGGATTAAGGATGAGGTTGTTGGAATTGTTGTTGTTGCTGTTGATGCTGTTGTTGTTGCTGCTGTTGTGTAAAAAAGTCTTCACGTCTCGATCTACCTCTTTTAAAGGGTGGTTCATGGCCAGTTTCCATGTTCATAGATCTTCCCATGAAAGAAATTTCGTTTGGTACAATTCTTCTTTTCCCGTCATTCATAATAGTTTGATTAGTTGCTTGATCCCATAAACCAAGTGGAACATCATGTGTAAATGTGAATTGTGCATGAGGATCAATTTGAAAGGGATTCTTTTCTTCTACAACAGGTTTATGTGGAGGTTGTGGTGGTGTAGGAGGTGGTGGTACATGACCCATTTGAACTGTTAATTGACTATTCTTTTGTCGAGCAAACGACAACACTTGTTCAACTGGAATATATCCATTTTCTGGCTGCGTGCTGATAAACTCGTATAAATCTTGTAGTGCTTGTTGATATCCTGCAGCGTATGCTTTTCGGTTTTGAACAAGTGAATCTTTGTATAAAGTCGTTACTTTTAATGCCGCTGCTTTAAATGAATCCATTAATGCGTTTTCTGTTGATTCATATGAATCAAGAATATTATCTTGTCCTTCCATACTTTTTATGTGCGGTTATAAGTGTATAAAAAAAAGGGGGGTAAAATAAGAGAAAAGACTTTTTAAAAAAAATGATCGTGCACAACACAACACACATAAAAAAAAAAAAAAAATCCCGTTCTACTATGTGACCTTACAATTCAATTGTCACAAACAAGTAGTTTTTTATTTTATTTTAAAAGAACCAAGACCCAATCTTCTTTAATGTTTGTGAGTGGTGATGATGATTAGGAGTATTACAAGTATCAGTATTAGCCTTTCTTGTGCTCTTTTTATACTGAACCCATTTTTGAAATCTAGAATGATGATGTAAAGAAGGAGTAGGTGTACTTGCTTCTTCTTTGGGTGGTGGTATAGGTCCTCCTCCTTCTGTTAAACTTTCAATCGCAGTTTTGGTTTCCGATGTAGATATCCATGCATCATGCGAGCCAATAGTTGTCTTTTCGGTTAAATTAAGGCAGCCCATCGAATCTCTTAATTTTGTTGTCGTAGGCTGATGATAACTGTCAAACTCTCTCTTATGGCCTGCTTTACATTTAAGTATCTCTCGCATAGCATATAATCCTACTGTCTTGACATGAGCTGATGTAACTGAATCCATCAGTGGTAAACATCGCATTAATGTACACCAATGTGTATACTGTATATCCAAGTACTCTTGCCAATCTCTATCCGTAGCTAATGATGCTTGAAACGGTTCAATAGGACTTGGCCATGGTACTCCGTCTGCCGATGATACTGTACCTGTAGTTGCACAACAAGCATTAGGACACTTTTGAAGACTTTCAATATCTTGTAATCTTTGCAATAATGCACCGTAATTTTGAGGTACGTAAGAGGCCCAAGGATCAATCACTGTATGTAAACGAAAATCTAACGGATGAGTAAGACTATTTTGTCTGGTATGATTTGATTGAGATACTGGTGGTACTGGTGGTGGCAGTACGGACTCAGTTGATGTAGATTTACGCCTTTGTTTCTCTTCTACTAAATCATCTACCTGTACCGATAATCTCTTTACTAGTACCGTTAAATTATCTAGGGACACGTCTTCTTTTAAAGGCTCTACTTTGGATTTCTTTTTAGAGATCAAGTTTCGAAACGAATGATTGTTGGATAACATATTAAAAAAAGAATTTAAAGAGTAAAAGATGGGTTGAATTTACTGTTGAACTAATATATAAAAAATCGGAGACATCAAGAATATGATCCACTACTCTTTTATATATATATATATTGCTTCGGAAAATTACATATACATTCTCATGTTAAATGAATATATAATGTGCCTTTGCTACTTGGTATATTCTTTTTTTTTTTTACCGAACTACTAACCAAATGACGGGGATATATATATAATATATAATTTACCGCAGACTATTAAAGAAGGAGAGGAAGGGAAAACGACTTTTTATTTGTTTTACGAGAAATATATGTAAAGGAGAGGAGAGGATATGTACACACAAAAAAAAAAAAAAAAGAGAAAAAAGAAAAAAAAAGAGAGATTTATGTGCTGAAAGCAAGATCTTCAAAGATACTTCTTGATAACTCATAAACACGCGAATACATTTCAGATTGTATATCGGTTCTTAAATCAAAAACGTATTTTCCCATAAAGCCAGACTTTTTAGGTTCAACATGATTAGGATTTGAAAGACTAAGCGAGACCAAGACAGCGTTCCAAAGGTTTTCAGTTAAAGTAGACAACGTATCGACTGGTTTAGTATCTTCATCAAACATGAGTTGACATTGATTTAAAGAAACCTTCAACTTTTGAAGCATATTGAATCTATCCAAAGTAAAAATGATAGCATCCGTAATATCCATATTTAAAATCTCTAATTCATGAATCAACTCATCCAAGATATCTTGTTCCCAAAGTCCTTTATCAATAGCACTGACAACAACATCACGATAATAACTGTCTTTCTTGTTCCATTTATCAGAAACTACAGATTCAACACTAGAGTAGATCTGATTGCTGAGTTCATGAATATGATTAGCAATCATACCTGGCATTTGTGCAACACAAACATCTAAACACAAAATATTTAGTTTTAAAACTCCCAATTATAAACAATAGTACTAAAAAATTTTTACCTTGGATTGTATTGGCATGATCATATAATAAATCAACTTGAGGTTTCATCACAGCATACATTTGTTGAGGGTCCTTGATAACAAAGGATAATTCAGTCAAGATACCCTCATTGTGTTGACTAAGTATATCATCAATAATACTTTCATAATGAGCTTGTGCAGTGTCCACGATTAAACCTTCATCTTGTTGATAACTGCTTGACTTGAAAGAAATTTGTGCTGCTTGAACACCAAATAAAAAGACAAGCAAAAGTATGAGTAATGTAAAGTGCATTGTGTGTGTGTGTGTGTGTGTGTTTTTATATATATATATGTATGAACAATTGACCAGCAACTGTTTTTGTGTATGTATAAAAAAAAAAAGTGTATTTAAGAGAAGAAAGAGGGAAACAAAAGTAAAAAGAGACGGGGGTACACTATTTATACCTACATCATAATCATAGACGCACAGATCTCGTGATAACATAGAGAGAATTAAGGGGAAAGTAAGCAAATATTATTGGACGCATGTATTCCATTTGTTAAACAAACAATAAATATTAAAAAAGAACGCTTTTTTAGTGTTTATTGTTAAAAAGAAAAATTTAGGGAGGTTGAACCGGGTCTCTTTTTTATCTTGTCCCTTTATTGCATCATCACCAGGTATTTTATTGACAGTATTGTTTATACCAAGAAGAAAAAATTGCCATGCTTCATGGTTGTTCCCGAACCTTAATTGAACAGATATACCTTAATTGGCTTTTTACCTTTTTGATTGGTGACCCTTCTAATTAACCCACCCAGGAGTCTCGGTCCATTTTGAACACAAAATCCGCCCATTGTTTGAAGAGTTGTCGCACACCTATATTACTATACTTGTACCTCCCCTAATTACACTTTCCCATCAAACTAAAGAAAAAGAAAACTCTTGATATCCTGTGTACGTGTGTATATCTACTGCTAAAATCTGCCTTTATGAACAAAATGCGCTTTATTACATTGTACCTTCTTTTTTTTTAAATCTCAGTTTCACATCAAAAGACACACTAGCATATTTAATCATCCAAGCTACTGTTGTATTTTAACTGCATTAGACCATGTTTCACTGATAAATAAACCCTCTTCTTATTTAATAAGTGTTGGTTTCTATACGTTACTGTTCCGCTTTGTTGACGGTAACTTGGTTATTCGTGGTGTAACGAGACTTTCGCTGTTTAAACGTCTCTTATCGTACAAAGGAGGGGTACTTTACATGCAATAAATCTTAAATAGTGGCATCACATCAAAAAAAAGAAAGAAACCCGTTTTGCCTTCAAGTATTAAACGTGTAACGGTTGGCAAGTCTGTGGGTCTGTTTTTTTTTTGATATACACACTCGATCAGAAAAGTTACGAATAAATAACATTCATATATAGGTTAGCGTCGCGGGGAGCCAAATAATTTGCGGGGAGGGAAAAAAAAGGATACAAACAATGCCAAAGGCAAATAAAAAAAAAAGCCAAAAAAAAAAGCCAAAAAAATATTTGGTAAAATAAAATAATAAATCTAGTACAGGTATGCTTCACAGGGATGCTTCAGGTAGTTTAGTTGACGATTCTTCAGAGATTAGCCATCGAACCCTGAAGTTTATCCAAATTACTTACGATTGCTGCTTCTTCAACCACACATATCAAAAAGATTGAATGATCAACAAAAAATCCGAATATTTGAATTAGCACGACAACGTAATTATGCCCAGAATATAAGTGTTGTGTTAGAGAAGTTACAAATTTTACCTTTTAGAAAGTTAAAATTTTCAAGTAAATTGTATCACGATCAAAATGATAATAAGTTGGTCAACCGTCTAAGAGGTTAATTTGGCCAAGACTCAGTAATGATTTTCGGAAAATGGTCCGCTCCCAATACCAGATTTCATGAACCAACCCGAAACATAGGACTGAAAGATATGTTAAAGAGAAATTTTTTTTCTGTTTATCATATCAATGAATACAAAACCTCGTCTATCTGCCCAGTATGTGAACGTACTTTGGAAAATTTCAAAACTGTTCCAAACCTTCAACCTTTCGGACGGGCAGCAATGCCAACAGTTACATGCCATGGGTTACTACGGTAAAATAATAATAGCGATAATAATTAAAACTTGTAGCAGTAACATTTACGAATTATTAGCTGTAGCAATACGGAGTGCACTGGTGGGGGCCAAAGAAGATTGTGGAACCGAGACCTAGCTGCAACTCTTAACTTTAAAAAAATTACAGCATTTAAGGGAAACTGGAGAACGTCCCCTCTCTTCTCTCGTAATCAAAACACCCACTGAAGTTATCGCTTTGGTTATTTATACTCGGGTATTGTATTTTATTATTAAAGAGATAAAGCATTAACTAATCAACAATTATTTTTAATTTTCTCATTCAGACTCAGGTTTTTTCTTCTTTCGGGAGGTTCTTTCCTGGGTGTGTAAAGCAGAAATGTAATTAGTTAGATAAAGGTTTCAGAGGTTTTTAGACTTAAATAATTGCAAATGTATTATCATTGGTAAAAAAAAAAAAATTGATTTTAGATGGATTAGAAGCGTCCCAAAGAGTAAAAGTAATGCTCTAATAACGCCAAGTTATATCAGGCCAAACAGAACGAAGGAAAAAAAAAGTTGTCTATCAAAAGGAATAGTTAGAAAACACTCAATTAAAATATGAATCCGAACGCAACTTGTGGTCCAAATAGCTGGTACAAGGACAATATCGATATTAGAAGCCTTTTCTCGCATGACCTATTGAAAAAAAGGAGATAACTGCTCTCACACTAAATGGCTAAGAATATTGTCGACGACATTATTTTAAATTATGAAAGTGATAAATAGATAACTTTTTTTTTTCATCGATCATGTTACAAGTATTAAAAAAAAACGGGCCACTTTACTCGCAATACGCCTGAACGCGTAGATAGAATGTGTAACCAGAATTCTCCAAAAGAAGGCATGTCAAGAATTCCCGATGAAACAGCAGCCTTCAACATGTCTTGGAAAAACGAATCGCTTAAAGAATATATCAAGAAAACCTAACAGATAGTTTCGTATGCCCATTGCTTGCATCGCAATAAAGCCAACCATTATGGACAATATGACTTTCAAAAGATACTCCTGGAAGCGCATTTAGACGTTTAAACTCTAATAAGTTCTGGGAAGACGTTTTATCCAAATGCACTGCAAAAGAACAATCAAGTAAAACGAATATCATATAGAAAAACTTCCAAGATTCCCGCGCTTGACTTACTTGACGAGGCGAGGGAGGTATATGTATCGAAAATTCAAAAACGCCTCCGCAGTGCAACAGACGAAAGAAGGAGAACTATCAACCAGTACCTTTGCCAATAATACTAGTGTTTTTTAACAGTGAACATATCGTACAAGATATTGGTAATCCATTCTTAGATCAAATGCCAGCCGAACGCGTTCGTTCACAAATATTAAAGTACAGATCCGAAGCTGATCATGTACCTGAAATACACAAACGATCGGTAGAACCTTCAGTATTTCTTTTTATAACCAAAATATTTTACTTCTTGGTATTTGTAAACTTTATTCGAATGAATAAGTTTTTTTTCAAAAATTAAAAAAGCGTCAAAAATGCACGTAGCTCCCCTTTTTTTTTACATTAAACACCAATAACGTATCTATGATAATGCCTTTTGTTTGCAAGACATATTTGACGTTGTACGTTCTCTTTTTTTTTGAGTAAATAAGTGCATAACAATAAAAGACAAAAAAGCTAGTTATATCGGACACTCAATAACCAAAGAAAAAAAAAGGTCTCTTTCAACAGGTGAAAAAAGATTTTTGTTTACACCTTTTTTTAAAAAAAATATACATAAAATGGAAGAAGGTATTTTTTTTTAAAAAGAAAAAAGCGCTACAGATGCGAGATATTAGACCCTAACTTATGAATGTATAGAGACTTATTTAAAAGGAAGATTGGCACTAGATGATCGTGCAGTAAAGATGCTGGAAAAAAAGATCATTTATTTTTTAAAATCTTTACATAACGAACCCACCGATTCAGCGTGAGTGCATTCATTTAACAAAGAAAGAAGACGAAAAAAAAAACTTATCCATTGTTTTAAATAGACAGCATCAATTTGAAAATTTGTTAATTCAACTTGTCAATTACCAAACTCATCTTCAACGTCACCCACCTATCCAAATAGCCAACAATAAAGATATTGCAGAATACGAACACATGATTGAAAACACAAAGTCAGTTCAGTCCAAAGCAACAGTCGATATTGTTTCTTTAAAACAAGACTTAACAAAGGCTCAAAAGGTCAGAGACCATAAATTGGAGTATGATCGCGTTGCTAGAGATATTATGAAATTAAATACCAGAGACACGTACAAGGAGTAAGAAAGAGAGAAACATATTCATGTGAGCGAAGGGATCATTTACTTTTTTTTTTTTTTCTCTTAGGTCAATTCAAAGTCTTGAAAGTGATATCGAATTATTACAACGAGAAAAGATAAGTAAAGCAGTTGCTTTTGAAAGCCGTTATCAGAATTTGACAACACTCGTTCAAAATCTCAAGAATTTACAACAGTCTGTTGAAGAAGAACGTAATATCAAGGTAAGATTTTTTTATTTTTATGCAGACATAAAAAGTACTTACGTATATACACGTAGAACGATGATGATGAAAGATTAATGGTAATGGAAAGAGGATACGTTTCATCTGACGATGAGGAGGGCAGTGGATTTTCTGATGATGAACCAGAAGAAGAAGAAAAGATTGTGCCTGCAGTCAACCATAGATTTCAAGAACGTAATGATGAAGAAGATGAAGAAGAAGGAATTGTATCTGATGCGATCATGGTCGAATAAAAAAAACGCTAGATATTTTTCGCAAAAACTGTATATATATAAACATTTGTTTTCTTTTACAAATCCTTTTTTTTTTATGTTTTAATCGATAATTGATAAATGAAAATTGGGAAAAGTGATGATACATTTTTTTGTGAGCCCCAATAAAACTTTCCTTGGCATTTCTTTTACGCATTTAAAAACGTTTACAATGATTGCAGAAGCATGCACTGTCATTGCGAATCCACATGTCGTGATCGAAGAAGACGGCTCTATCAAAGCTGAAGGGACTATTAAAATTGAAGTCGAAGAAAAATATATAGAAAATGAAGAAGTTATCGACATTTTTAGAATACATTCTTACAACGCAAACATGATTTTATTTATGTTACATCATTTACTACCGAACAATACGGTGGATGTCGCTGGTAAATTTCACTATTCGCTTTTATTATTAACACTTAAAATTCAACACTAGGTGAAGTTGATTGGAAAACAGGCTTCGATAAAGAAGGAGTTAGTTTTGACAATGTAATAGTAACACCTAATCTACTTACCCGCGACCAAGAGTATTGCGCCGTATCTGAAGATATCAACTCACTTGAAGAATACAGGTTACTATTCCACATTCTTTGTCATTATAATAATAACGAGCGTATCTCAACATGTGTATCATACGAAGTCCTTGAAAATAAATTTAAAACGCTCCATTCAACCCTCTGTAAGTGCCCAAAAGCAAAACCAATAATCAACCGAATTAACATGTTATACTTTTTAGTTTCCACTGTTCCTTATGAAGACATAGCGCTTGGAATCAATATCAATGATGATTACAACGGCGATGACGAAAATATTCCTATTAGATAACAGAGGATACAATGATTAGGATAAGGGGATAGGGTGGGGCGGGCAATGGTTTTTTAATTGCTTAAAAATATAATAAAATAAAAACTTGCTTTTAGAAAAAAAAATACACAGTAGGTATTTCAGTTTAGATCGACAGTCTATGAAATCAGAGTATGGAGATAGTATTCATTGCTCTTCTATCTGAGATAGAGCTCTTCTTTTTGTACTACTAAACATTATTACCCATCCTCTTTCATTAAACGGCTCCCCTGAAAAAAAAAAGAAGCATGTTCATAATAAACCTATACTCACGAATCGTTGTACATATGTAAACGGAACCTGTCAAAAAGAGTCTCCGTTACAAAAAAGGCTGGATTACAAAAAAACGAGCTCTGCATATCTAACACCATATCAGTCCCATATCCACGCTTCCAAAAGACTGTTTTAGTGTCGGTTATTTAGTTCTATTGATTGTTTTAACAAAATATTAACAATTCCTGCAAAATTAAAGTTTTTTTTTTAAATAAAGAACACACAATAGTTGGGGCTAATCTAGATCTTTTAATACTTTACTTAATATAGTTATCTTCCTATTAAACTGCCTATAAGAATACATCAAACTCAAATAAAAAAGGTAACATTCATTTATTGATCGAGAGTGAAAGGGGTATATTGACTTCAAAGTATCATTTGATAATATTTGCCATTACAGTCGTTTGAACTCACAGTGGAGAGAGTAGCGAAAGAAATATATTAACCCGTTCTTATCTGCATCAATTGCTATCTTTTTACCTCATCCTTTACTACTTTCATATCGAACCCTTCGCCTTATAAGCGTTGATTGGATAGAATACACACTTTTGAATTTGTGACCGCCGTCTCGAACGTCATATATATTTTTTTCTCTTTCCAAACCACAACAAAAAAAAAAAGTTTATACTAGTATTTTCTGTTTAGTTTCCAAACAAGATATAATATATAGAAAATGTCTAAATCCCCTGAAAGAATGAATATTGATGATGGTAAAATAGATGCTTTTAATTTTTAAAACGCGAAAATATGTTTCTAACAATAAACTACTACAGACATCCAGATTAGAGGAAGAGGATCAAATCATGACAGTACGTGTGCCCTAAATAATAAAAGCCCCTTGAGCAGAGATGAATAATATAAATTTAATTATAATAGACTCGTTACGAAGCGCAAATAGATTAAATACAATGGAACAAGATATTGAACCTGTTCGTTGTAAGTATAAAATTTTCAATCTAAAAAAAGTTGAAAAGATTCTGATCGTTACATTAGCTATTGAAGGATGGATCGTTATTGTTCGTAACCTTCATGAAGAAACAGATGAAGAATCATTAGGAGAGAGATTTATGGAATATGGAAAACCCAAGAACATTCATTTAAATTTGGATAGACGTACAGGTTATGTCAAAGTAAGAAAGAACAGAGACAATGGCGTCGTTGTAGTATATACTTAAAAACGATTATTTGTAGGGTTATGCATTAATTGAATACGAAGCACGTAAAGAAGCTGAACAAGCTATTGAACACGCAAACGACACAGAATACCTTGGTCAAAATATTAAAGTAGATTATGCTTTTGTTAAGGGCCCTACGGTCAATGGTAACGATCGTGATAGACGTGATCGTAGACGTGATAGAAGTTTGAGTCCTGCAAGAAATTAAGCATTACTCTTTTTCGAAAAAAGAGCAAAGTAAAAATCGTTAATAGTAATAATAAAAAAATGTCTTTTCTTTAGCAAAAACCTTATTCTCTTTTACATATACACCTTTATGCGCTCTTTGTAAGTGCGATGTTGATATGCTTTCGTATAATTGATTTTTTTTTTAAAAAAAAAGAATTTGGTACAGGTATGTCCTTGGATAAAAAAATACTTTCTTTGACAAAGCTTAAGCTCTACATGTTTTGTACATGACCTACAAGTAAATACTAACGTAAAAAACGTTTAAAAATAAAGCATACTTTCTTTTAACAAAGTAACTTGTGTCTTTAATGTCACCTTTGTAAGCGCAAAAAAAAAAGTGGGGAGGGGATACCACTGACATGTTTTATATATGATCTATTTTTTTTAAAAAAACCATTTTGATACATCTAATAACAAACATACATATCCTGCACATTTAAAAAGCTACAAGAAAATAAAATCATAGAAAATAAGTAGATCTTGTTACCTTTCAATCTACCTTTAAAAATGATATCAGAATGATTATCGCTTGTGATACAAAAAGTTTAAACTTACCTATTTACCAAAAACTTATTCTAGCTTTTTAAAGACTTACCGGAAGCCGAACTCGCGGCAAAGAAAAGATATATTTTTTAAACGGATCTGTATCACCCAGTAACCAAGTCTCTTTGTGGTCTCTTTGTAGTCTTTTTTTTAATACAATAGTAACTGCTTGTCAAAAATATCTTTGGTGACAAGAACCCAAAAGACGAAAAAAGGAAAAAAAAACTCTATACAACAAAAAAAGGTTGTACCTCATTAATTCAACCTTTGATCGAAATATAGTCAAAGTATGACAGGTTTATAGAGGGTTTGTCAAGTCTAAAAAAAATTCGGTTAAACATCGTACATCCGTAATTATTTTAATTGACTTTGTGCCATCACTACTAAACTTACTTTTCAAATTTAATACATGTATCCTTTTTTTCATTAAAAAAATTGTAATCGATTTCTCAGACATTTATTTCTCCCACCAAAAAGAAATAAAATAGATCGTCGTACAAAAACAGTTTGATGATGGGTATCTTTTTTTTTACTTTTCCCTAAACTAATTATACACGGACTTCTCGAAGGTTACCTTAACTTTTTTTTTAAACCTCAGATCAAAAAGAGAAGACTGACATCATACTTTGAAGTTGCATAACTTCTCTCCCACTTTTTTTAATTATATTTCTTTTTCTGCGGCTGCATTCATGGCATGTCCGTGCTGAGGCTTTTATAAAGAAACGGTCGTGGTCGAACGGTAGCAATTTCAATTCCTATAAATTAGTCTTCATTTGCTCCGAAAATTCCAAAAAAAAAAAAGAAGGATTAAAGTGTACTATGACGGATACTAGCTAGTACGTAAGTACCAGAATCAACTTATTGAAATTGATCTTATAGAATATTGATCTTATAGAATATCAATCTTATAGAATATTAATCTTATAGAATATTGATCTTATAGAATATTGATATATACATTTATTATAGCCGATAAAAGCTTCCTCTTCCAAAATAAGACGATCATGTCTATACTTTCGATTAAATATGCGAGACCAACATTTTCTTTTGATTATTATTAAAAAAATTAAAATACATAATCACAACCCAGTCTAAACTAGCTTTTTGATTACAATGAAATGGTAATAATATACTTGACCATGTCTTAAACAAGACTCGTTGGATAAGTATATCATTATAGAAATTTTTCGTTAAGAACAAAATGATATATAATAGTTCTTTAACTATCCTCCCAAATCTGGGTGTATGGATTGGGGATGTGCAAAAAAAAACCCGTTATCCACAGGTTAAAGATTTCATTTCAGGGTAAAAAAACGAGATTACAACTCAGTTTTATTCTGAGGCAAAATAAAAAAGAAAGGGGTGTATTTTGTCTGATCTATAGTCACCGTTTGATCATGTCCTTTTTTCCAAATCAAATGCCATGTGTTTTAGCATGTAAAGAGGAAGTATCTTTTTTTTTTTTTGAGCGGTAGATCTATCAATTGGTCACGGACCGTTTCCAAGCTAAACAAAAGACTACAACGTCTCTCTTCCGTTATCTCTTTTACTTTTTTTTTAATTTAGCTAACGTATGTACTACACGTATATTTCTCCTCTTAAATTTATATCTTGTTCGCTGACAAATTGATTGTTCCAGTAAGGATGCCTAGAATTCGTTTCTCTTTGTTTGTACTTCAGGTTAACTCCGTACAGCTTTTAATCCAATCTATTTACGACGTACGTAATCGCTAGTCAATTTTGAGTTCCAAAATTCACTATGTTACAAAAATGATTGACAGATATTATAGTTATACAGAGAGAATCAAAGTAGCTTTCTTTTATATGAACACATTAAGAAGACAATAGGCTTTTTTTTTTCAAACATTGATAAAGTTAGCGTTTTAAACTGTAGATAGTATCCTTTAATTTCTGATTAGTAGAATAAAAAAAAATTTAAACTCTAATTGTTCTAGCTAATTCTTTTTTTTTTTTTATCAGATGGGGGTTACCCACTTGCCACGCTTGCGTATCACACAATTAAGTTGCCGTGTAAAATTACGCTCGTTTTTTTCAATCACAGTCTTTTACAAATTTTCTCACTGGGAAAAAAAAAAACGGGTGCAAAAGAAGGTTTTGGTTAGTAGGGTTAGAATTGATTTTAAAAGCAAAAAAGATATCTTTCTTCGATAGTATCTAACTAGAACAGTTTTTTTTTTACTTAGCGTCATACACTGAAATAAAATAAGAAGAAAGGATGTACTCTAAAACTATACATTGATCTCGACATATATATTCTGCTTTAATTACAGAGTGCATAAAAACAAGGTGGTACCTTTTTTTCATTCCAGTTAATGTAGTGCTATTTAATTTTGTTACAGGCGGGAAAGGAAAACATTTGAACACGAAAAAATCCTATTTTAAAAAAACGAAGGATTGGGATTTGATGTCGCGCACTTTCTTTTTCTCGTTAAAATACACCAATGAACTCAGTTTTTAGATCGACCTCTCGTCCTCTTATTTTCTAAATGATCAATCACAAACGCTAAATAAACTTTTTTTCTACTAAAACTTTCTTGTCCAACATTAAACTTATTTTCATATCTTTCTTCATTTCGTTTTTTTTAATTTCCTTCACAGATATATATAATATTTTTTTTTTTTCCTTTTTTATTTTTTTACACTTTTTTATACCCTTCAACCTCCCTCACTTTCTCTTTTTTTTATTTATGAGTGCTGCTGATTTTCATTCACTAAGTCGAGTATGTGTCGATGGTGTTTGTCATTGTGATTGGAGATTGACAATTCAAGACTGTGTCGAAAGTGAAGCTATGACAATCATTCATGGTATCAATATTGGTATTTGTGGTGTAGCTGTCATTACAGGTAAAAAAAAAAATACACATATTTTCAGTATTTATGTACATATAACCAACATGTACATAATAATAGGTATTGGACTTTTAGGTCATCGAGTGATCATTAAAGGACACACACTGTTTGACAATAACTTAGCAAAAGGTTGTTTTCGACCAAAACCTATTGATTGTATGTTACTATTTATCATCTTTTTTAATTTGTGTAAGTAAATATTTACATTTGATGTATGACAAAAGCTAATTATATCCTATAGTAAGATTAATATCGAGTACAGTGCTTATTGCTGACATATGTCCAGATATGATATCTCGTTCTTGTAAAGTATTAAAATTATTAATTTTGGAATGTCATATGTTAAAACGTTCTCTCTTTTTTTTTAAAAAAAATAGTCATGTTCGAATTTCCGTGGCAATTTGGTCTTGGTGCATTCGCTTTATACTTAATTGGTATTGCACAAACCTTGGCAGATGTAAGTTTAACCGGATTCTGGCCGCTTTAAAACTATTGTACATACTAACTTTTTTTTTTTAAAAAAAAAAAGAGCCATAAAGTAATTGCTAATAGTTGGCTACCTTCACCAAAACTAGTTGATTTTATCGGTTGTACCATTTTTTTCTCTCCGTTTATTATCAACAATTGTATGTCTTTAGCCGCTGGTATCTTGGCCGAAACAAATTTACCGCTAGCAGAAACATTCACTCGATTATTATATATCTTTTGGTTCTTTCATTGTTTTAGTCTTTCTGTTACTGTTTTTTATTCTGGTTATCGTTTAATTCGAATCTTGGGAGCTCATATAAAAAAATTCAATCCTACCGGTCCACGTTATGTTTCTGTACAAACTGGTATCTTTAAAATTCGTGCCGTCATGTCAATTATCGCCATTTGTTTAATGATGTTTGCCATCTTTTTACTGGTGTTTGGAATTTTACGTGAGATGATTATTGTCAACAAATTAGGCTCGATTATTTTGGGTGCTATTTGGAACTTTTTAGGTGCTATAGCTACTTTTGGTGTAGAAGTTGCTATTCTTTTCAAGTAAGTTACCCTCTCTGTCTTTATTTGAGCAATAGAAATAACTAACATAACCTTTTTTTTAGCCCTAAAGTAGACGATTCTACTCGTCTCGGATTAAAAACTTCTAGTGCCGAAAAATCAGGACAAGCCGGTGCTCAATTTGTTACATATTCCAACTTTTCTACACAAGAATATTCTGCAACTAATAGTAACAACGCAGCACAAGGTACCTTAAGTCATAACGCATTTGATGAATTGAAATTACAACAATTACAATATCAAAAAGTATTTCAAAAACACAATCAACATCAGTTACCTCATAATAGTAAAAACAGTATGGCTGACTTATCTACAGCAGAATCAAGGCAAGTGAAATTATCTGCTGCCGGAATTCCCGTAGAAGATGATTTATTTGAAGAGCAAAAATCCTTTCATCACAGTAAAACTCATCCCTTTCCAATAAATCATCATCAACCTCACCATCTTGATGATGATATGATCCTTTTAGATGATGGTGAAAGTTCTCAAATGGATCTTGTAGAATATGCCGGGAAAAACTAATTTTTTTTCCTATTTATCTATTTAACCCTCCCTTTTGTCTTCCATTGTGTATTATATCCCCTCTATCCTTTTTTGTTTACTATGTATTATTTAAATAAATTATGGCTCTAATATCGCCATCTATTTATATTCTTCGAGTTTTTAAATAAGCCTATTTTAAGATCGACAAAGAGTCATCGGCTCTCCCATTTCTATAAAATGCTCTTTTTCAGTACCTGCACCAACTATGTTAGCATAAAATCGAATAGAGGAAGAATAATAGTTGGGAACAATAGAAATTTTCACTGGTAAATAAGCACCGGCTTTAGTGTTAATATTTTTCGGTTCAACACAAGAAAACCCAATATGTTCAGCCATGGTATCTTTTAAGGAAATTGTTCCATCGTGCGATGTATCAAAAGTATGATAGTCTAATGTAATGAAATTAGAAAATCGGGTTACAAATAGTTTATATGTAGAATATTACTCACTTATGAAGAAATGACCTTTAAGCTGCTTTTGTAAGTTCAAATAAAATATTTTGTATGGTTGAAGGTCACTTATGACATCCCCTTTTCTTATAAGTAGAAATCCTTTATCTTCATCAAACGAAATGGAGCCAGTACCCTCTCGTTTGTATTTTAATGAGGAAATCTCGCCCATCTGAGGGAGAGAGAACGCATAGTTTTTGCTAAAAACCTGACGCAAAGTGCCATTTAGAAACTTTTTATAGAAAGCTTGTCCATGATTTTCTAGCATATACGGCATAACCAAACAATTTGTGTCAATTCTTTGTTCTTGAATAAAATCATCGCATTCCTCTTTAAGTATTCTCGTAAGAATCTTTTGTAACTGTCGGCTATAGTTGAAATATATAATGTTAAAAGTATTCTCAATATTTATATAGTTTCCAAATTGTTCTTTATCTATTAACGAGGTTAATACAATACTAGCAATACTTCGTAAAACCGGTTTAATGGAAATATCTATAATATCGTTCATTGTCAAAAGAGCATCGCAGCCACATATACCATTACAACTTATAGCAATTTCATCTCTTCTTTCCCAATCTGAACTATTTTTGAATACCTGTATAATATGTACAAGTATCAACATATCAGTATATAATAATACTTGAGCAGATTAAATTTATTTTATGTACTTACGTTATTTGATAAATACTTCTTAAAATTGTCAGCGAAAAACCTTTTGCTTTCCAAGGAGAATACTTTTATAGTATTTTTATAGTCTTTATGAAAATTGCATAGTTGAATTAAAGCGCTATTTTCCATAATGTTGGCCCACATATTCAAGCATAAAGAGTCGTATATATTACTAATACGTATCACCCGGTCTTGTAAAACAATGCCTTTCTGTCCCACCGAGCTTCGGTTAGTTACAACTTGGTTTAATGTTAGTCGTACATAATCTTCATATATCTGCGATAACACAAAATAAGACTTCAGTTTTAACTTTAAAGATCGTTGAATCACGGGTAATAATTCGTCCCCCTGCGTTGTAACTTTTAACTTTATAGTAACATCGCTTCTCATTAATAGACCGCTTGTATGTATGATTTCTTGTAAAATATTTTGGGAGCCGATTACATTGTCAAATAACATTTTTTCTACCGAAACAATGTACTCAATACATGAGCTAATATCATAACGTCCGTCTTGAGATAAAAATTCTAATGCTTCTACGTTTATGAAAGTCATGTAAGCTAGTAGAACTATATTGTTTAAATTTTTTTGTATGGCTGGCATGGATTTTCCTTTGGTTGGAAAGTTCTCCCAGCGTTCATCTCCTATACATTTCCGGAACTCTCCTAATAGTACTTCTATCTGATCTACATCATATTTTCCTTTGCAAAAATTAGTTTTAAATAATTCCACAATACTATTTTTTTGTTTAAAGGTCTTCTTGAATGAATTTCTATCATTTAAAAAGTAGGTTTCGACAAAAAGTGCAGCCAAAGTAGAATTTAATACTAATTATATTAAGTATAGTTTATCAGTAGACTTACCGTATTTTTTCTTTCAATATTGTTTCATTTGAATCAGCGCAAAAAGATTCCAAAGATGTTATACTTTGTATTCTTTTTAGTATTAATACAGTAGTATATACTTATATCGCTTACCATGATTTACCATTTTTAAGGAAATTGTCGCTAGCTAAACGTTCCATATACCTACCATTTTTCTTCCCTGAAAATGAACATAATTAATATTTGAGTGAGATATCTGTTCATATAAATATTAGTACATAACGAAAATAGTAAGTAATAGTGTAACTTACGAAACCCCACGGTAATAATATTCTTTTTTGACTTCCGAAATTTCAATGCATAGTCTGGTTTTTTGGCCAATAAAATACGTGGTTTACAATACATATCTGCGTTTTGAATAGTTTCTAATACGCCTTCAATAGCGCCAAGCAAGATGTTATCTCGACTAATTTCAGTGCTCAAATCACTTTTAGTCATGGTAGTAATATAATTTAACGAACGTCGATTATACTCCAACATATATTGTAACCACTTTAACAATGGAGAACTTAATTCCACCCCAGAAGAGTATTGATCCTCAACTATTAAGAGAACATATTTCTTTATGAAGTTGTTCGAAAGTATACTCTTCATGTGGTCATAGAGTGCTTCAATAATACTAGAGTATACATCAAAATGTCTAATCGATTTTAAAATTGCTTTCTGGGATGTATTCAGCTTCCATTCAGATTTTTCGGTGATCCACGATTCTCCTAATTTACCATGTTTAATATTAGTTTTGTAGTACATTTAATCGTATTTACCATCGTTATCTTCATCAACCCCAGTGTCCTCTTCGTCAGCTTCATTTCCCTCTTCGCCAGTTACACTGGCATCCTCTTCATTAACTTCATTATCTTCTTCATCAACACAGCTATTCTCCTCATTAATTTCATTATCTTCTCTATAAACGCTGTCACTCTCCTCGTCAGCTGTGTTATCATTTTTGTATTCGCCATCCTCGTTGTAATCATCATATACATCGGATTCTTCATATAAGTCAGATTCGCCATAGAAGTCATCTTCGTCATAGAAGTCAGATTCATTACCGCCATACATATAGCATTTATCATCGTCATCTGTGTTATGTTTAATGCGACTAAACTCGTCAAATACAAGAAATTTGTCACTAATAATACGTGGATCCTAATAATATAATATTGCTTGTTAAAGATACGTACGTTGATGACTTTAAAAGTAATTACCATGTCCGGTAATTCTTCTTTATATATATGCTCCGCCATTGCATCTATAATCTTATCATTATCAAGGGAGAGTTTCGTTTTCAAAAATGCTTTTATACTAGTTTTAATATCTTCGACGGAAATAGAAATCGATTTAGAGCGAATAACCTTGGGAAATAACCGTGAATCAGGAAAATCAAATAGAGGATTCATAGTGGAGATTAAGTCTAACTCGACTGACACCGTATCAAATTTAGTTGGAACAAGTCTACAAAGGATAGTATTTTGTCCTCTTGGTAATAAAAACTTTTTAAAGTTTTTGCCTTTTAATCCATAACTTATAGATTCTATATCACTGAAAAATAAAAGTTTGTCGTTATGATCTTCTTTTGATATTAAACCAGATCGAATAAAAATAGGTCGAATCAATTCTTCTCTAATTTCTTCTTCCCATTCTGAGGGTACAATAAAAGCGTAATGAAAGGCATCATTGCTTTCAGTCACAATTTTGGAAGCCTCTATTGACTCCTTCGCCGCAAGTCTTATATAATCAGAAACTGCCTTTATTAGAAATTCGTCATTTTCATCCCATTTATTTTTTTCCTTTTTAAAAATAGAGTATAGACCGTCATCAAAATCATCACAGTGTATATAATCTTTGTTATTTCTTCCAAACAGTTGGTCACCCCAGCCGAAAATTTCTTCTGTGTGTTTATTGTAGGTAATACGAGTTTCCATTCTATGGCAAAGGAATTTTAAAAAAGAGCCGTTATAAAGCTCCCATAAAAAAAAAAAAAAAAAAAAAAAAAAAAAAAAAACTATAGCACTATTTATAATTTTGCATATGTATTCAGTATACATACCCTAACGCGTTTTTGGAACTAGGAAGGGATCTGCTTGATATAGAGAATGAATCTATAGCAATCTTTGTTTTTCCCAAGTCTAAATAATGATAAGAAAAAATATACAAAGGCTTGATTATTTTCGCTAGTAACGCTTACAAATAACTGTACAATGGGTATGTTGATGAAGATCATACGCTTCATATTCTTTAGTTTTATCCTTCGTCGACATTTATAGCCAAAAAAGAAAGAAAGGGAGGAAGCAATCTTATTCTCATGACTGTTGAAATATAAAACAAATGAATCCATTCGTGTTACATTAGTTGTTTAAAAAAAAAAATGCAAGGCTTATCACATAGTCTTGGGAATACCCCCACTTCCTAAACCCGAAAAATGATATAGCTTAAAGAATTTGATCGCTGCAACTCGTGTCGCTTTTTATAATTATACGTGCTCTTCTTTTGCCTGAGCTTACTACTTCGCTTCGGCTTAGTTTTATTAATTAGTTATTGTACTACGGTACATAGAAGCCAGAGAGAGAAAATGTCCAGATGTGAACTAAAACTTAAAAAGCATTTTTGGAATAACATTGGGGATACTTAACATCCGGGAAAAAAATACGGTGCTGAAGAGCACCTAAAGTGAAGATAAGAGATTTACTTTAAAAATATATATGTAGTATTTAAAATCGCATTAAAGTCAAGGGTTCCGTTATTTCTGCACTGACGTTTTGATTAAGAGCTTGACCATTTACTGTAATAAAAAACTTGACCGAAGAAGAATAAGCCCGAGACTCTACTGAGATAACCATAGGTATATTACGATGAGCCTTATATTCTTTCTGCTTAAAATAGAGACTACTATCAAAGATACTTTCAAACTGAGCTCCTCGTAAATCGAACTTTTCATACTCTAAATCATCAACCAATTCAATCTTATCGATCGCTATTAAAAAAAAAAAGGGAAATTAGTATATGCATGTATAAAAAAAGTAATTTAAAGTTTACCAATACTTATTATATCTGGAAATATATCCTTGTCCGATTTAAAGTAAAATACTTTATCCAACTTAGTCCTACTTATTTTTTCTCCTTTCTTTATCAGCAAAAACGACGCGCAACTATCTGTTTCATTACTTTCTTCATCCATCTTTCGGTCCGAAAAAGAAAACTTTAATTTCTGAAGTCCAGTAAAAGTTACAGACACAATATAACTTCCTGTATACACTTGATGTAATCTACCCACTTGAAAGGTTTTATACAATAAGGACCGTTGTTTGATAACAGGTCGTAAAAGAAGTTGAGGTAAATCAGGTACTATATAAAAAGATGTGTTCGTCGTTTGGTTAAACTGATCCGCTTGCTCTTGTAATACGTCAACGATCGTACTTTGAAGTTGTGAATTATCATTGAAATAGATCAATCCGAAAATATACTTAATATCTGTATATTTTTTAAATAACGTCTTTTTTACAATCGTGTCTGATAGAATTCGAAAGATGCTGTGTAAGACCGGCTTGATCGAAAAATCAACGATATCACTGATTGTCAAGCGAACTCTACAGTTGCAAAAAGTGCTCAATGGTATAACATTGTCATCACTACTTTCTAAATCTGAACCTTGTGCAAAAATCTATTTGATTTATATTAATAAACAAAATAATATACATATCGCAATTTCTTTACCTTGCTTGAAATATACAACTTAAAATTACTCGAGAACCCTGTTTTAATATTTGATAAAAGCATTTTTGATATTTGATCCTCATTACTTTGATCATGTAAATGGCATAGCTGAATTAAATCTTGATCTTTGGTTAGTTTCTTCCACATTTTTAAGCTTAAATTGTTATAAATATCTAGTATCGGAACCACTTCTTCTTGAACGACAATAGACTCTTGCTCTTCTTCTTTTGACTTAGTGACAAATTGTCTTAGTGTCAATTGAATATAATCTTGGTACAACTGAGCCACCACAAAGTAAGATTTAACTGGAAACTGCAATTCAAAAGATTTTTGAATTTTTGGCACCAATTCTTCTTCTTGCGTAGTAATGATCAATTTTTTACTATCGTTCTTTTGTACCAAACCACTTGCAAACAAAATATCTTTCAATTTCTCTGTGGATCCAATAATTTCTTCCAATAGCATTTTTTCCGTGGAAACAACATACCCAACGTTAATATTGATATCATCAGGTTTTACTTGACTAGGTAATTTGCTTAAAAGTAATTCTCGAATATAGACCAAGTACATAAACATAAACGCGTTGAAATATTTTAGTTGCGTTGTAGATACCAATGCTTGTTTTGTAGATAAAGTGCTATCCAATATTTTCTTAAATTGAGGCAAAATTTCTTTTTTATTTTGGGATAGACAGCCAACATCAGAAAAGTATTTATCTGCAAACGGAATGAATCTAAAGTATAAAAAGTTAAAGATTTTACTATTGATATCACATATATTATATTTCAAATACTTACTGTTCTTCTACATTTAATGTTATCTCTTCAGACACGTTAAAAAACGAACCTAGCGATACCAACCTAAAATAAAATTAGTATCTAGTAAGTTATATTAAATTATAGTCTATTTATCTTACGCTTTATTATTTGTAAAGTAATTATGGTCAAATATCTTTTCGATCGCCCCATCATCATCCATTAACGAGTAAGATAATACAGTAGACTTGTATGAGAGATCTATTTAAATAAACTTCAGTATATATATACATATATGTATACAACACTAAGTACCTATATTTACGATAGCATCCGGTCCCGAGTTTAAAAATATAGATGAAGAAGTAGATACATCTTTTGATTCAATAATAAGTGGTTTTCGATACTTGCTTGAATTCTTGACAATTTCCATTGCTGCAAAACTAGCTCCTGATACAATGTACTTGAGTGAAATAGGATCTATATCGACACTAGGTTCAATGGCAATAGTAGTAGAGCTTAAAGACCGTCTATTATACTCGATCATGATATTTATCCAACCAAGCAAAGACAACCTACGCTCTAACGGAAAATAACCGTAAGGTACTCTATAAGAGTAACTATCTTGTAACACCAAAAGCTTGTACTCTTTTTCAGAGTGATTTGAAAATAGATCCATCATATTGACGAAAAGTGTTTTGCTCATACTGTCACATAAATCAATCGGACGAATGGACCTAACGATAGCTTTCTGAATTTCGCTTAATTCTGGTCTACCATACACATACTTTTCATAGCTTGGATTATCATCATATTGAAACTTATCCAAAGTATCCTTTATACAAAAAAAGATTAGCAAAAAAAAGAAAAGAAAAAAAAAGATTGAATTTAGAAATATAGTTACCGCTTTAAGTAATATAATATTAAACTTAAATTCTACAATATCGTCCAAAAGAGCATCTTGTTCGACACTATCGGTACCATTAAACAACAAGCGTCTAAAGAACTCTTTTATACAATTCTTGATACCTTGGCACGTAAACGACAGGTCAATTGATCTTAAAACTTTAGGAACCATCAAGGAATTTTTAGAGTCAAATAAAGTATCCATCGTAGAAACCAAATCCAATTTAACCAACACCGTATCCTGTTCAACTACAGTCAATCTAGACAGGATTGTACGTTGTCCAGTTTGAAACAAGGACTTTTTAGTTCGCTCCAAGAAGTAATAAATAGACTCTACTTCGGGACACAACAAAACACGATCCTCATGATCTTGAGAAGATATCAAACAAGCTTGTGCAAATACAGACCGAACCAAATTCCTAGCAACACTTTCCTGCCAATGGGAAGGAACCACAAACACATAATGCAGCGCATCCGTATGCTCAATTATAATACCAGGTAACGTCCTTGCTTCCTGCACGGTGAGTCGTACCAGTTCAGAAATAGCTTGCACCAAAAAAACATCATCTTCATCCCACGTACTTTGGTCTCTTTGGAACAGCTGATATAACTTTTCTCTAAAATCATTGATGCATATATATTTTTGATCCTTGTCCGTAAAGTATATATCACCCCAACTTTTAACTGTTGTTTTTTGTTTATTGTAAGCGATACAAGCTTCTTTTCTGATTTTTTTAAAAAAAAACCAGTTAATATAATGCAGTTAAAAGTTCCCCGCCTTTTTTTTCAAGTGTATACTTTAATATTTTTGCTGAAGAATATTGAACAGAATCAGAGCACATTTTGACGACAATTTCTTTCTCTCCAATATCTAGATTTTCGTTTTTTAATAAAAATGATTCATATTTTGATAGTACGCTTATACTTTACAAATAACTGCACAATCACCATGCTGATAAAAATCATACACGTTTCCCATATCGAACCGCATTTTTAAAAAGAAATATACTTGTAAAAAAGAGAAAAGAAGAAGAAAAAAAATCCCAGCTTTTATACTTTATGTATGTTAATTTGGTGCCACAAAAAAGCTTAGACCTACATACTAAGGAAACCTCTTTTTTATGTTCATTAAGTAATTTTTTTTAATTTAGAACTATTTTATTTTAAAATACAACTGTCGCCATTAAAAATAAGGCGTTTAATTACTGCTTCTATCTAACCAACGTTTTTTTTACATACATGTGACTACTACGAAAGGAAAAACTCTAGCATATTCTTTTTTTACACGACCTGTATACTTTATAGATAACCAAGAACAAACGCTTGACTTTATGACTCTAAATAAATTGCAATTGTGACTCACACAAAAAGAAAAAGAAAGAGCAAGAGAATTTCTGTACTATTGAATACATTTTTCTCTCCTTAGCCTCTCCCCCTTACATTAACTACATACCCTTATTAAACCAGCCTTATTTGATTTATGCAGAGTTGACTAATTACTAAAAATTCCTTTAAAGCCTACGCGTAAAAAACACAGCTTACCTTTCAAACGAAATAGCATATTTTTTTTAAGGTAATACAAAATGTACGTGACTTTTGACGTGACCATTTTAATCCTTATAGATTTATCTGGAATCAACCAGAAAGAAAAAAAAAAATATAAAAAAAAAAAAATTAATTCCCTAAACTCTTCAACAAAACACCTTTTTTATTTATTTTTAAAAAACCAATATGGAAAAATTACTTCACTGGGCTGTCAACAACACCGATCAAAATGCCTTAGCCGAACAAGCTGATGCTATTCGTAGAGGTGAAGCAAAGCCTGATCCTTCCAGATACGATCCCAAAGTACTTGAAGCTATTTTAGGTAAAGACGATGCTACGCGTATGAAAGGTAATTTACAAATATAAAAAAACTTTTTTTTCCCTCTCCTAAAAACGTCAAACTTATTTTTTTTCTTTAATACAGAGGCTGTTGCTTGTATTAGTGATCCCGAGGACACTGTTAAAAACAAGGAAATTGCTCTTGACAATCTTGAACTCTTAATCGAAGGTATCGATAACGCCATGAACATTGAAAACATGAAGTTATGGCCTGCCATTATTGCCGAATTACAATCTGAACATCCTACCGTTCGTAAAGGCTGTGCTTGGGTATGTGGTACCGCTTGTCAAAACAACCCTAAAGCTCAAAAGGCATTTTTATCTCACGATGGTTTAAAGCCTCTTTTAAGCTTATTAACTGATGAAGACCAAGCAGTTCGTAACAAAGCACTTTATGCTGTTTCCGGTTTTTTGAAACATTTCGAAGAAGGTGTCGAAGCTTTCAAGACATTAAACGGATTTGAAACTTTGCATGATATTCTTAAATGTCCTACCACTGATCCTGCCATGTTAAGAAAGATTGTGTTCTTGTATAACAGTCTTGTATTCGATGATGAGGAATTATCAAAGAAGTTGGCTCAAAATGGTACATTAGATGATCTTGTCCGTGTTTTGGTAAAGTATACAAAGGAAGAAGATGATGAAGATATGGTTGAAAAGGCGTTACGTACTATTCACAGTCTTATTGTTAAATCCGAAACACCCATTTCTGCTGAATTAAAGCAACATGTTGAAGAAGCCAAACAAAAGTATGGTGCCGAGAACTTGGGTTTAGTTGATTCTGAATGGAAAGATTTGTTGTAAAAATAAAATAAAATAAACATGTAAATATATAGAGTAAAAAAAAAAAAGAAAAAAAAAAGTAATGATATGTACAACAATTAAAATTTTATATGTAAAAAAATAAAAAGAGAGGTATATGTATAAAACTACTACTTATTGTAGTCTTCTCTTTTTGAGAGTTTCTTTTTCCCTATTTAAAATGGAGTTTTCATCATAAAATCCCAGAAACTGAATTAATTCTTTTTCGTGTATTTGATCCAATTTTTGCATTTCTAGTTCTTCTGCATTTTCTTGGTCAAGTTCGCGTTTTTCTTGCACATTGTCTTCATCGTCACTCGAATCGACATCAATAACTTTTCCTTCCGCAATAGGCTTTAACTTTCGTATCGCCATTTCTTGAAAATACTCGTAGTCCTCATCCTTGTTAATAACAAATTCTTTAGTAAACGTATCATCTTCATCAAGCGGTTTTAACATTTCATCCTCTGAATCGCTTTCCGCTTTCATATATTCGTCATCTTTATCAGTAGGTATTATTTTTGCAGGTAGCGCTCTTCTTCTCTTTGCAATATGACTAATTGTATCATTATCCGTATACTTATCATGATACTTAAACATTCTATCTATCGCAGTTGTAGCACTTAATCTCGATAGCCGTTTATCAGGGTTGTCCTTTCTCTGTCGTCTAGCGATAATAACATTAGCCAGTTTCTTTGTAACCGTTTTATCTGTAGATTTTAATAACTCGGTGTGTAAATCAATTACAACATCAGACACAAACTGTTTGATCAATTCATGAAAATTGATAGTAGAACTAGAAAGTACAGTCATATCATTGATACCTGCGAATCTACAACAACAACAACAAAAAAACCCCCACCCCTATTAATATCCTTTTGCTGTATAAACCCACACAAAAACTTACATGCGTGTCAACGACGACATATTCCAAAGTTCAAATAAATCATTTTGCGGTTGATCCACATACTCAAAATGTTTACCGTACGACTCGACCTGTAATTTATCTTGAATTAAACCTGCCATATGTTCCTCCTGTGCAATATAAATCGGTGACATTTCTCTCGCTGTAAAAGGTCTAACTTTTGATTCTACAACATTTCTTGACACAGTCTGTAATAGGTGTAAATATTCGGCTACTTCAACCTCGGTCTTTGTGGGCCCAACACGCTTAGCAATCTCATTTGCGCTCTTTCCACATCGCTCCAAAGCTAAGAAAAACTTCTTTTTCTCACTTGGTACCCAGCAGGAATTACCTACCATGGACACTTCAAATTGATTGTCTTTCAAGGACCCATAATCGTGTTCGTATTCCAATATGCTGACAGCTCGAAAATAACGTTTCATGACATCATCCATAGGTTGAACTTTTTCCTGATGCTTAAATTGCAACATAGAACAATACTGGTTGGGTTGTGGATGAATTATGGGGTTTACTTGGTACGGTATAGGTAGAGGTGGATAAGTATTTAGGTGCATTAGTTCGGTTTTTCTCCTTTTCCATCGCAGTTTCACTGGGTAATCAACTTCTTGCCATTCAACTTTATTAGGACTCGTGCCGTCTAATCGTTCAAAGCTTATAGACGTTGAATTCCATAATTCCGATAATCCTTCTTTTAATTGACTTTTCGAAGGATGATTCCAGCGATATGTATTATCTACTGCTTGTTCCTCTTCACCTTCCATTATTAATATAAGAAGTAATGAGAGGAAATAAAAATATAAAAAAAAAAAGTTTTTTTTTTTTTGACATGTGTATATTGCTCTTTTTTTTTGTGAACTTTACAGTCACAACATACTTTTTTTTTTTTATTCATGTTTTTTTTTAATCAAAAGTACAAGTTGTACCGTAAGTTTTTCCTCGAATAACAGCTTCTACTCTTAATTCAACTTCACCAAAGTACATTTTAATCGATAAATCGACCTTTTCACCTTCCATAACACCAGTTAGTGCAGGCATAGGGATAGTAAAGTTGGCAACTTTACGGACACCGGGACTAGTTGTATAACGAGGTCGTTCTTCGGTATCTGCTGCATACAAGGTACATGTAGTATGATGAGGATAATAAGCAAAAAAGTCCTTTGATACACAGTTATCGATATCTAGTTTTTAAAAAAGAAAAAAATAAGTGACCCAGACACACGATATATATAATTAGATCGTTTTCTTACCCAAGGGATGTTCTCGAGTGACATACACTGAGAATCGATTATCACATCGAATACTACCGTCTGCACGAATGATTTTATAATTTGGTGGATCAATGCCTTCTTCAAAAGTAGTTGTTGTATCAATACCATACCAGTAACGAGGAATACGTGTAGTGACAATACGAGGATTTAAACCGAAATAAACAGCACCACGTACTACAGCCAACTCACAACGAGGAGGAACAGCTACTAACCCAATTCTTGACCCAAATTCATTTTGAACACGCTCGAATAAATAGTTGGATGAACCAAAGCCACCTACCAAAAACACAGCTTGAAGACTACCGGCCTTTACCAACTGATCTTCAATCAAATTAAGGACTTCTTTGACAACGGGTTCAAACACATCTGTTCTTAACTCGTTAGCGGTCAAACAGAGCATACCTTCCTCTAAGCCAATAGCTGCGTTATTCAGAGATCCTAAATTCATCGAGGCAGGCAAGGAGATAAACTGATCTTCAATACCGTCAAACTGGGGTTTAATCAAATCAACAAAGGTATCCATCATGGTCTCAAAGGCACTAGCGGGGATAGACGACAAGTACTCTTTAAACTTCTTTTTTAACAGCTTTCGCATCCTACGATCTAAAAACACACTACCACAGGACTGTCCGTGACCCTTTGTGGATTCCTTTAATTTTCTACCGCTGTGTTCATCAATTTCAAATACAATTAAATCGACAGTTCCTCCACCGGCATCACAAATCATAAATTTATCGCCGTGTCTAAGGTTGAATTGCTCACATTTCTTTTCACAGTATAATGCTGCTGCCTCCGGTTCTGAGATAAGCATCAAGCGATCACGGTGATCGAATTCTCCAATTAACCCTGCTTTAATAGCCGCATCACGCATTGTATTCTTGGCTCTATCCGACCACATAGCAGGCACTGTTAAACACTACACAAAAACACACTTAGTCTCTCTCTCTTTTTTACGAGAAAAAAAAAAACTTACGTATCGGAATTGATGTTGCCCATAATTACGAGCAAACCCCTTCTTCAACTCACCGACCACATGCTCATGAAAGGCTTTTAAATAATCTGCAATAGCTTCAACAATAGTTAAACCGTTGGGTAACGGAGGCAAATCCTTTGCGATATTTTCATCCAAGTAAAGTTTGTACTGTTTTAACAAGACCGAGTTACGAGCAGTGGGTCTTTGCATCTCTACACGAGCAGCGTTACCCCATTGAGTCATTTGGCTAGAGTTACCTTGGTAAAAGTTTAACGTAGGAGTCTACAAAAAAAAAAAAAACTTAACGACTGTTCTCTGTTTTTTTTTTATTTTATTTTTTTATTACCTTGGGGTATACATTATTATTTTGCTTAGGCCTAGGAAAATGAAACTATTTGTTACTACTCTTCTTTTCTTTTTTTTTTTTCTTTTTTTTTTTTAATTGAATTACCATCTCACAATATCAACAACTTCATCGTTTTGGATAAAGGCATAAGCACAGCCAGTATACGTTGTACCTGAAAAAACAGTTAGAAAAGCTACAGGTACACAAGACTAAAAAGAAACCAACCGAAATCAATGCCAACAACAACAGGGTATTCAATATCTGAGTTAGACATTATTATTAAAGGGAGAAGAAAAAAGAAGAAAAAAAGGCACGTTTATTTTTTTAAAAAGCTTGTTGTGTGTTTTTGTTTACAGTCACACACTTTTGAGGTACTTCAAAAGCTCTGTCTTTTATACTATGAAAACCTCCCCTGATTTTAGCGTACTTTTTTCTATATATAAAAAAAGAAGCTGTAATTTGTGCTTACTTAATATATTGCTGTTCATTCATGGTGCAAAACATTCTTTATATGGATCCCGAATTCCTTCCTGTTCTGGTAAAAAGGTCAATTGGAAAACGTTGGTCAGATTTTCGAAAAAAATTGGTCACATTTTTGAAACCCAATTGGCCATTTGTTTGAAAACCAATTGGTCACTTTTTTGAGATTCATTTGGTCAATTTTTTTAGATTCATTTGGTCACTTTTCTTTAACTATTTTTTTTTGACACCTAATTAGAGGCCAGACTAGCGATATGCTCTGCAAAAAAATAAGAGTACTACAGTTGCTGAAGCGAAGGAAGAAGAAGCGGTACAAGCTCTCTGAACCACGCTTTATTTTCAGATAATATAATAATAAAAAATAATGATGTTCCCTTTTTCCCCAGATCTTTCAAGCTAGCTATAATATAATATTCAATTTTTTATTTTTATTTTTTTTCTGGGAGGGATTAAATAAATTAATGCTAAACTAAATTCACTAAACTATAATGTACTAGAAAACTCTTTTATACCAGGGCTGGGTGTGTACCACTTCTTCTTCCTTCGCTTCAGCAACTGTAGTATTGTGTTAGGAACGACATACAATTGATATTTTTGGTACGTCACAAATCAATCACCCAATAAAAATAAAAACGGGAAAAAACGCGTAGTTTCTTTTTCTTTTCTTTTCTTTTCTTTTCTTTTCTGTTTTATAAACATAACTTTCTTTTATAACCATGTCTAATTTAACTACAGGTGACAATGTTTAATTTTTGTTATTAGAGCTTTCTGATATTGTGCTAACTAACCTTTTTTTTTTAGCGCTGGAAACCTATATTAGAGAAAAAAAGAAAGATCTACTATCATTGGCTTTATTAACAACGATGAAAATAATAATCAGTTAATTGTTGATTGGCTATCACCGTATACCACATACCAAGATGCACAGAAGGGCTTAAGAAAAGCCTTTATCACTACTTATAATAAGCTCTTCCCTCATAGTAAAAAGAAACATATTACTGAATTTGATATTAGTGTGCAGTATCAACAGAAAAGTATAGTTATAGATGGTATTGACACTTTGGCAACTTCTACAACTCATGCAAAAAAGAAAATAAAACTCAAATTGATATGCAGCAACTCAAAGTCAGAAACAGTAATCAGAGAAGATGAAGGATCAAGCTCCCGTTCAAATTCGACAGCCACAGTAGGTGAAGGGCCAAGTTCAAGTTTAAACACAACAACCAGAGCAGATGAAGGGTCCAGTTCAAGTACAGACACAACAGCCATTCCAAGTGAAGAGTCATGTTCTTCTCCTGTATTGCCTGTATTACCAACTTATAAACTCAGAAATAACGTGGATGTAATTGAGCCTTTAACAAGATACGTAAAATGGTGTGAAGGCAAATCGAAAAAATCAGGATTTTTTTTACGAAACGAGCCACAGGAAATTCTGTAAGTAATATGATACTTATTTACAATACTTATTTTACTGACCCTTATCTAATTCAGGGCATCCAAAGGCATAATATTATTGAAGCAACATGAAATCGATCCTAAACTAATTGAAATCATGGGGGAAGATAATATTAAACTTCTTAAAGAGATGGTGGCAGAGAAATATATTGACGAAGATGTTAAAGTTGGTGATAATACTTATACAGAGCTGACCAAATTATTAAGAGTGAATATAACAAGATTTGATGTATTTTCATTTAATTTAATCATTTATTCAATAAAGGGAGTAAATGAAAATACAAAGAGAAACAAGTTGAAGCTTGACATTATGGATCTACATAAAACATCTTCGGAAGATGATTGATATTTATACAGTGCATCTACTTTTAAACCTTCAACTTTTAGCTCCGATTCCCCCCCCCCTTTTTTTTCTTATTGATAAAACACGACGGCAAACCCTTTTAAGCATAAAACAATCAGATGAAATTGGTTATGAACGGTTTAAGTACCTCGCCGTACAACGATATCAAGGAAAAAGCACTTGAATGGTTTCGATCAGTACCAAAGTTCCAAAGTTCCAAAGTTCCAAAGAAACATTCCTACTTTACAGAACGAACTTCGAACTGTGATCCTTCCTGCAGCTATTGAAAACCATACGTTGAATGTTGAAGTTGATGATAGCGGGGCCATTACCAATCCTTTGTCTATCGAATGCATTAAAAATAAGCTTATACAATGGGGTTTCCACTTTAAACGTGTGGGTAAGTCATTTACGCCAGAATGAAAAAAAAAACCAGATAATACCTAGTTAATAACCTCTCTCATATTTAAAAGGTAAGGTAATTTATTTCGTCGGTCACGAAAGAGAGGAAGTAGTGACCTATAGAAAGAAACGGTCTCAAAGAATCGTGGAATACCAACGTTATGCAGAGACATATGGCTATGAAGAGGTTAGTGTCGCTATTCCTCCTGCCTTGCCTGATAATATTAGGCGTATTTCCTTATATAGAATCGGGATAACAATCCTCAAAAATGACCGTTTTTAAAAAAGTTGAAGGTTTAAAAGTAGATGCACTTTATAAATTGGTAAATGTTCATATTAAGGAGATCATGTATTTACATCATACCTATTAAAAAAAAAGTTTAAATAAGTTGCCAAACTTCAAAAAGGTTGATCAAACCAGTGAAATGGAACTAACCACAAACTACATCGATCCTATCCTGTCACCACTATTCCATATTCCTGAAATAAACAAGCATTTATTGTGGTAAATAATAATGCATTACTTATAGTAATGAAAAGAGATATTTAATCTATACTTTAGGCTCAATAGAAAAGAAGAAAACACGGACTCCTCTCGGCCTGATGGTGTGATGAAATATTATAACCAAAAGTCAAATGGTATGACGTTTGGATATTGTGAAGTAAAGCCTACAGACTCGTTAAACAGTATTGATTTATTATGCCAAGATTTGGTGCGATTAGCTTTATTCTCCAGAAACATCATGCTTCGAAAAACAAACCATATATCTTGCTGTTTACAAATAGTTGGTAATTTATTTTATTTAGTAAACTATATGAAGAATATACACTCAAAGAGATGCTAATTTTTAAAAAATAAACAGGAATGCACTGCTCATTTTATGTATTAAATGCTATCAGTAGAGATATATCAATTATGAATGAATTTTTGGGCTTTGACATTCCTTCTTATATCAACGAGCTCGGCAACCTCAACAATATCATTGATGAGTTAAAGAAAATTAGTGTTGTTTATGATAACTATTGCTTGAAATCATATGTATCTAATCAGCAAGAAGAAACCACCGCCAACATAGATAATATCTTGAAGCCACAAAAGAGAAAAAGACCAACAGATATCCACCCAGTTACATTTATTTAATATATATGTATATATATTGCTTCCCTCTTGATCCTAAAAAAAAAGTGTATAAATAATAAATATCACTTGTTAAATGGATAGTAAATTTAGTTAGTTGAATTGCTTAAACTGTTTTGATCTATTTTGTTCGAGTTGGCGACGAAGGAGATTATCTAGGAAGTCTCCACTTGGCAAATATTCTGTCATTAACTTTGTAGCTATTAGTATTGTCATAAACGCGTTCAATGCATTTCAAAATTCACATTGTGAGATCAACAGGATATGCTGACCGAGGAAAGAGGGTATTTTAATCATTTATTTTTTGACTAAGAACAAAGTAGTTTATAATGGGATTATATAATAGATTAATTTATGCCAAGCTTTTAAAACGCAAAAAAGGATACTTTTATGCTAGTAATAAAAAACAGTAGCAGATATCATTCGCAAATTCTAATTCTAGAAAGGTTTAGGAATAAATGAGAAAAATACAGGAATAATTTAGAAAGTAGATATTATATATAATCAATATATAATCAATAGAATAGAATAGAGAAATAAAGTACAGTGATATTAAATGGGTTGGATGTTGTTGGATATACTTATTTAGTCACTCAGTCAGATCACTGAAGTATGATACCAAAGAGATATAAAACACAAGAAGAAAATAATAAAAGAGAGAGAGAGCTTGTTAAGGATACTCTTGTAAATCTTAATATCGTTATTCATTATCAATAGATTTATAGTTATTTAGCTGTTTTTTATGAATAAATTCAAAATTCTTTTAATTATTTACTATATTTTTATGAATAAATTCAAAGCATTTACAGTTACTAAGTTTTTATTGATAAACTCAGTATCTTTTGTAATTTAATTCAGTCATTTTTGCAATTAATAAGACAATCTTTTTTTTGGTTATTTTACCAATATCTTGAAAACCACTTTATTCCATTTTTTAAAAAAGCATATGTACTATGAATAAAAAATACTTTTATTATCGTTAAATATTTAGTATTAATTTTTGAGGTATAATAAAACCGAGAGATATTTGATTAAAGACATGTCCACTAGGAATATGAACCTACGTAAATACCCCCAGAGATACGTATTAGCTAATCGTGACTGGTAAAACTTTTGAGATAAAATGTACATTACCTTATGCAGGCTCAAACTGACAATAATTACTTGCGGTACGGAAGCGTTCAACTCCCTTAATCTTGTTGACCTCGTGATAGAGCAGCTGACCTAGAGTTGATATCGAAGTTCGAATTTATATATCGAGCCAGTACACTTCTAATATTCACTGCTGCATTTATATCACGTTACCAATACTCGAAATGAAAGTAGATGAGATACTTAATAACTAAACCCAGGAATTGAAAAACTTACCAGATCATTATTTTCATTCACTGGACACTGGTTACACAGCTTCAGCGGATAGATAATGTTGTTTTGACGAACAAGTCTTCTTTCTGGGCAATCAATGCTTCGACAAACTATAATACCTTCTTCATTGAGACACTTTCTTCTGCTTCTATTTTCATTGCTTACCCTGTTTTGACTGTCGAATATTCGATGCTTTATCCTTTTTTGTTTACAGTCTTGCAAAGGACCTGTAACATTGTTGAGTCTTCTCTGGCAATTACAACAAGTAACCGAGGTTCGAAACTCATCCACCGTAAAGACAATGGCTTTTCGGGCAATAGCTCGTTGTATTTGCTTCACTGGAACAGGAGTATTACCTCTGTAGGTACCACGGATACTGGCATCACCATATGCGACTATGGTTCTTCTTGTATTTTCGTTTCCTCTCAATTCTCCTTGATTTTGACGCTGGGATTTTTTTCTTTTCTTACGCCTGGTTGACCTTGAAGAGCAGTGGACCAGCTTAAATGTTCCATCCGTCTTTGTTCTACCAAGCACCACACTTGCAACATGATCTTGAGCAGATTTTCGATCTGAATACGCGTACCCTTTGTTTTCTCTGTGTCTCCAGCTTCGCATGAAGTTATGTACTCTGTTGCAAAGAGAAAAAACAAACAGGTTAACCTTCAATATTATAACTACTAGATATTTTAAAATATAGACTTACGTAGTGTGCGTGTCTGTAATAGAGCGTAAGAAACCCATAACACCTTCGTTACTGTACACCTTTCTGGTTGTATCAGATTGTATGTCTCTTGAATGTTTGATTCTGCACGATTTGTCAATTCTTTTTGTTTTATCCAATTCATCCCTGAGCGCATCTTGTAAAAAGCATTACTATAGCTAAAAGAATGATCCCTGATAGCACGTTTGTTGACAATCTCATTCTCATCGCAATCAGCAGCGTAAATGATGTCACGTACTCCTACACATGAAATAGTTAGATTGAATTGTATCAGCTAAATATTCGGAAAAAATTATACCTGGATCTATTCCTATAATTCTGTCGTTTGCTGTAATTCCAGTGGGTTCTTTATATAACGGATACAAGCCTTTTGTACGATTGGTGAAGTCAATATTCCGGCTTTGTGTCATTAAATCTTTTTTAGCATGAGGTACAAAATCTACAACAACCTTTTGAAATAGGATACTGATCATATGGCCATCAGTCTTCATACCGAACGCCAACTTACTTGTTGGTGGATTCGCATAAGCCCCAGCATCTAATTTTCTAATATCAAAAATAGTATCCCAAAGAGCTCTCTTAACTTCATATCGAAAATAAAGATCGTCAAAGTTACGAGCTGTAATGAAAACACCATTAGGGAGCAAAGCCTCTGGAATTGGATAATTGTTTCGATGTAACTTTTCAAACAGAGCATACATAGTCGATGTTGCACTAAGAGATGCGTGTACCATAGAATGTGTAGCTTGCGGTAGTATACTCCATAGCTTGACAGATTTAGGTGGAAGAGAAGAGGCTACTTGAAGTAAACAATAACTGAATCTAATGTACCTTAAGGAATTCGCCTTAGCATAATTATAGTCAATAACACGTTCATAGGTCATTTCACGAAATTCAGCTTCATATAAAACACGAACTTGATTGAAAAACTGTTAAGCATTGCGAAAATTTTGTTGCACAACGTTCTCTTGATATTCTTCTCCTTCGAGTACAATTTCATTAAAAGGGGTATGATTAATAATAGCGTTGACGGCCTTGTTTGCTATGCAAAAATTTTAAATGAATCAGTATTAGCATAATAATACAACTATATTAATTTTTACCCAAAGACTTGATTGGTAATCTAATCAATGGTGGTCGTCGTGCTTGTTGTGCTTGTCGTGCTTGTTGTGCTTGTCTTGCTTGTTGTACTTGCTGCAGCTCTTGTTGCTGGTTGAGAAAGAAACCTTTGAAAGTACGTATAATCCACAGTTTCATGTTTAGAAAATGCATAATTACATCTGCAAATAGTAAATAATTATGGAGGTTAGTAGTCTTAATTGTTTATAGTATGAAGGGAAGTACTTACTTTGTACAAGAGTGGTTGTATAGTTCTGTGCTAGCTGGATATGTAATCTGTCTAGATTAGGGACTACGTATTTGTAAGCACCATTTTCCGTTTCTCTTCGTGTTTGATCGAAATCACCAAAATTGGCTTCGACATGGGGTAAGAAAGTCTAGCATCAAATGTGTTAGCTTTATCGTGTTAAAGTATTATTGTCTCGTACTTACTATAGGTGCATTCAAATGGTTTGGACCGAGTGCTACTTTTCTGTATAGGTGGGTCCAGAATCTTGTTTGCGTTATATTTGGGAAGTGGGTTTGAGGGTTAGCATCAGTCAATTGGACTTGCTGAGTAATTAGTTGAGATTGTTGGAATAGTTGAGTGTATTGATATTCCATTGATCTGAGTCTTCTTAAAAGAATATCAGTGTTCATGCATTCTCTTGCTGCGTCATTCATCTCCAAAGTATCTCGGCTTTCTTGCTCGTATCTTCGCATTAATACCAATTGATTACGCGTAGCTGCTTCAATTTGAGCCCGGGTTTCTCTTAATAGTTGTGTCTGAGCAATGCGATTTTCTTCGGTTAAATCGTTTATTTTCAATGCATTTTGCGCTGTTTGTACAGTTTGCATAGAACGATCATGTAATTCTTGAAAATTTGCTACAATACGTAGATTATGAATAGCTTGTCTTTCCGCCGGAGTTAGCCCTTCAAGACGTTCTGGCAGATTGTTATTCAAGTCTCTTATCAGTTGTCTGATTGCTATCAAAATAGCTGTCACTGTTTCCATGACAACTCTGACCACCGGTTCTGTATTTCTATTAATCTGTATAAGACGATAATGCAATGTTTGTAAGTATCCAGCATTCCCAGCATTAGGATCTCTATGTTGATTATCTATGAAAGCGATAAGTTCTTCAGTGACCGTATTCAATTCTTGGAAATTTTGTTGTAACAGTAGTAATTGAGCAAGCAAAACAGTAATTTCATTTCGCCAAGTGATATCCTGCAGGTCAACTTGGGCGTCACGTATATCTTCAAACATTTGTTGAAAAGCACCAAACTCGTTCAGTAATCCTTGATTCAGTCGCGAATTATGGTTTAGTCGTCTTAACATGCGTTGTACATTGTTCAAGTTTCTAGTGTAATTGATGGCTTCTTCAACTTGCTGAGTGTTCAGATACTGGATTACAATCAAAAGCGCAAAATTCATTGCATCGCGTCGAAGCATCGAGAACTCTTCAGACATCTCTCGGAAAAATCCCTAACATGTGAAACCAAATAAATTTAGTACTATATCACATATTTTGCCAATTTATCAGACAAATATAATACCTTGTAAGTACGATAATCAAATCTGGGAGGAAGGTTTTCACGATCATATTGGGGAAGAGGACCGAGTTTGCATTTTATGGTGTAATACGATTTTCGAGGGGTTTCTGCAGGTGCAGGTGGTGGTGGTGGTTGTGGTGGTGGAGAGTCAGTGCGTCTCCCTCTTGTTATTATAGAAGGTCCGGCTTGTGATGTAGGCTTTCTTTTTCTTCTACCTGTAAATAGTCATGGTAAGATTTTTTTTTTTTTTTTGCAGTAAATACAGTACATTAAATATTGTGAATAAACCTGCCTTCCATTTTACACACTTGATGTTGTTTGAAAAAAAAAGGAAAAATAATAGGAAAGTGAAGAAAAAAGGTGAGAAAATGTTTTCTTTTATGTTCTTTTATAAATAAACTAGTATTTATCACGATAGATGAGGCCTTTTATTTTATGTTTACCTTTAAAAGTATTTTGGAGTTATTATAAAAGTAAACAGAATATGTAAAATTGTATAGCGAGACTGTAAAGAACTATAGTTTCAGTAAGGTTTTCAGGACAAGTAAGCAAACAGATTTGTGCAACTTTGTGGTCATCCTGAACCTCAAAATGATCATATACAAATATTATGAGACAACTCTTTGATTTATGACTATATTGCATAAACATGAGCTAAATATGAGCAAATATGGTTATAAATCAGGGACTTGACTAATATTATTCCGGTTTGATCATGTTCAGCTTTAGGATGGTGTATTGAAGTGATACTAAATAGTATTATAAAAATATAAATATTTAGGTAAAAAGAAACTAATAAAATTAAAATTAGTTTAGTCTCTCCTTGACAACAACAAAATACGACATGCTTCTTAACAATGAAGAGATAAAGTCTTGCACATGCAATGATTTCGCCTGAAATAAGATGTCTGTAAGCATATGTACTTGATGAAAGAGCAAAGAGGAGCTTCATCGTCTACAAATGTAAAGCATACTATCAGGATAAACTCAAGTTTTACTAAAATGACATTTACAATACTTCATGGTTTGTGTCCAAATTATGCCGTCTGAAAACCAAATTGTAACAACCTTATCGCAAGAACCTGTACCAGTTGACGGCTGGAGATTTCCTTGCATTATTTAATATTTACAAACGCAATCTACGTCAATCAAATACAGAACAAGTAGTACAGTTAAGAACCTTATACACTAAAGCTATTAGCTTGATCCAGTCACCTGTTCTTCATTCTATCACCAACTTCCAAACTCAATGTGGATAAAACGCGTCCATATTACAGCACGCAATAAAATTTTATTGTAGGGTTTCTCAAAATATTTTATCGTAACTATTTAGCATAATTTATCAACGATATTCCAGTGAAATACCATTTACTGCTCTTATTTATTTTGGTTTTTTCTTGGTGTAATCGTCGAAGTACTTGAAAGTTATTTTTTTAAAATAAAGTGATCTTTGCTCCATGCTTTGTCAATTAATAATTAAACAGTGTCATAGGCACGCCCTTATATGCTTATTCTAATAGCGATTTTCTCTGGGGGGATATAAGTAAATCGAGGAATATGCAGTCTCTATTTACAGTATATAATTGGTTTGGGCTTGGCTTAATATTCTGTACAGAATAGATATCACCAGCTTTAACTCACATTTTCATCACAAATATATCTCAATTTTCTTAAAATTAGTTTCCATGCTTCATTATTTTGAGGTTTTGATAATGGATGATATTTTCAAGATATAGTTTTAATAAAGGCCAAAAAACACAACTGATAGAATAATATAAAAAACTTTTATTATGATGTTGTTCCAAATCCCATTATCCAAGATTTCGTATTAATTACTTTGCCTGGATTGCCTGAGAATAATAATGGAAGTGAAAGCCCGATTATCATAGACAGATCGGTACTCAATCACAATGTAACCTAAGGCTACGCATTATGAAAGGATTCCCCACTCATTAATATAGTCAAGAAGGTAATGGCATGCTAAAATATTGATTTCAAGAAATGTTAGTAAAATAAATAAACATATTTACTCTTGTTTTTGATGTACTTCCGAAGATCTGTCAAACGTTTCAAAGCGAAATGACTTCTCTTCAACAAAGATAGTTGCTTCCTCGCCTTGTTCATAAACCAATTTACTAGCACCATCTTCGTAAAAAAATTTTATACTCATTTCAAAAAAAAAATAGTTAACTAATGATAAAGAAAAGTGACCAAATGAATCTAAAAAAATAGACCAACGTTTTCAAAAATTTGTCCAATTGACAGTGGAAATACAATACTCACAACAGCTTCGCTTAAAAGCGCCCCCTCCTTTTTCACAGCAGAATACGCCCCTTTTTACTGTAGTACAGAGTAAATCAAAAAAACATCTGCTGACACAACCTCCACAAAATCAGTAGGTTGGCAAATGGCAGCAGTAGTAGTAGTAGTAGTAGTAGTAGTAGTGCGTATTTAATTGCCACCCACAAAAATACGGTACCTGACAATTATGCGCACTTTTTTTTTTTTATTCACAAAATGTTGTAGTATCTCCGTAAGATAAATTCAAGTTATAAATTTCCTGACACAAGACAGGCCAAGTAATGGACACCTTTCCATTTTGCTTTTGTTCTATCTGCAACATCTCGTACATAAACTTCAAATTGGGTTGGATGATGACATTTAATCGATGCGCGCGTACAAACAAATAAGCACGCACAAGTGTGTACTTTAAATATTTCATTACGTAGCATATAGTGATGGCTGCACTTCGACTTACGCCTACTCTACAGTGAATTAAACAAATCGATCCTTGTAACCTAGCACTTTCTGTTTTTTTTTAAAAAAAAATAAGTTTACATATTTTCCCGCAAAAAAAAGTAAAAATAAATTTGCCAGTTACCAACAAAATCAAGCACTTGGTCTAACCGCGTTTTTATCGAATCAATACCATCATCATACAAATTATCCAAATACAGCAACTCAAAATCGCCTTGATTTAACCCAGCATGTTCACCTACACTTACAACATGCGATACCTTTAAAGCCTTCAACATTTCAGGATTCGTAGCATGATTCAAGTTTCCTAAATACAAGAAGTCTAAAATCCTTGAAGGAAACGATCCTTCAAACCTATCTGAATAAAACCACGGGAATGACCGTAACTCATCTACAGAGGGAGCTAAATCCAACTGCTTATAGATACTTCCTTGTTTACTAGTAGTAGCCATAACTTGCTGTTCCATTTCATCCCAGCACTCGTCCGAAGACTCGTCTTGAACCACTTGCTTCATTCTCTTTGGCTCTGGTTCCAGTACATCTCCCTGCGTACGTAACCCAATTTCAATCTTCCTCAGTGCTGATAAATCCAACGCGTATACAAAAAACGATCTTTGCTGCTGTAAGTACAAGTAGGCCTCTGGTAAAGAGACCTTTTGAAAGAACATGACCCAACAGAGACCCAGGAGACTGGTTTCGGTGTACCCATCTGAGCAATGGATCAGTACCCTTCTACCTAACTCCACTTGATCCTGCATAAATTTCAGTAACCCCAGTAACCTCTGAAAGAAGCTATCAAACTCTTCGGATTGCTGAGGTACAGCAGTTGCATAGACATCGATATGGATTAACTCTACCTGTGTATCGTTTAAACGCTCTCTTGCCAATGTCAGTGTTGAGGGTAAGGGCATATCAGCTAAATCATGTGCCTCGATACAAATAGCAAACTGGTTTGGGTTCTCTACTAAATCCTGTTGTAAAAAAGAAACGGGGACATCGTCTGTATTACCCATCCAAACACCGTGTGTGATTTCAGTTGATTTACTCATTGATTTCATCTCTTGGTTTTCTAGTTGCCAAAAGTCTTGATGTGTTACTGTTATTCCATTTGAGTCAAGCCAAACCAAGTCTGGGTGCATGTGCTCAAAGACCGAGAACTCTTTTTTTTTTTTTTTTTTTTTTTTTTTTTTTAGAAAAGAAAAGAAAAGATTAATCGTTTATGGTGGCTTTAAAGAGAAGAGGGGAGACAGCTTACCGTCTTCAATAACAATGGTCTTGTACTTAATTCGATTAGCATGTAATACAGCTCTTTTCCCAGCAATACGAGTCACACCTTCCAACTGCTTTAGTCTACTATCAAACGATTTCCGTTGAGCCTCTACCAAAACTTTCGCCACTTTATGTGCGCCTTTTCCGTAGCAAACGATATCGGAGACCATGGCAAACCTAGCCACTTGATACTGAAAATTTCTTAGGTTAATTGAGACATCGGCAGGATTTAAAAAGAGGCCTTGCTGATCTAGGACATGGTGCGGTAAAACCGAGTCAATTAATCTAGCACACTGTTCATCATCACAATGCACGAGCAACAGGCCTCTGTAATTAGGTACAAGGCTGTGTCTCACTCGAAAAAATAAATTTTGTTGGTTGGAGACGCCGTCTACACCATGTAACCAAGGGAAGAATATATCGTCAGGTAATGGGAATTCTTTATAGAGGCGTTGTAAGCTTGCATAGTTGGAAGGTGTGATGGTATATATGTCGCTTTCAGTGCCTTGGAATAAAGAAGCGGGTGGGTCGAATAATACTGACATTTGAACTTTTTTTTTTCTCGTTAAAAAAAAAAAAGTAGTAATAAAAAAGCGGGGGCAGAACTGCTTTTCCCAATTCTTGTTCTCCCTTCTTATTTGACTATTTAGGTAAACACTTTTTTAACTTTTTTTAAATAAGCGCTCATAAAATACATGATTGTTAATTTTCTTTTATTAAATAACTATTTTTCTTCATACTCTCGACAATAGCTTTATGAGTATCCTTTATCTTATTTTTTATTCCACCCGTCATAATTCCTAAACCTATTTACTTGGCTTCTGGTTCTGAATATATGCCTAAAAAAAACAAGGGGCTTTCGATTGTATGTTTGACAAAGTACAAATCGTTGACGCAAAGGAGCTGTTGTTATTTATGCTATTTAAGTGGGCAGACAGTTCGACAAAGTTGTTTGGTACGGTACTCGCAGTAGATATTATCTTTTTGTACGATGGGAGAAGAATGAGGAGAGCCCAGAGTGAATCCAAGTCACTAGATTTTATTGCTGCCGTTGAAGATATTAAACACAAAACTTGTGAAAAAAAGTGCTGATTGTTACTATCTTATAATATACTACATACTTTTACGTTAGTTAATCATTTTTATTGTACAGATTTTGTGTACTTGTTGGTTCACACAAGTCACCTTTTTAATTATGCGAATAAAACGAAATTGAACGTGTAAATAAATCATGCAAAGATCTTATCTCAAGTGAACCTAAAAAAACTCACTTATCATGAAATCCTTTTCCTCTTTACTCTTCCAAGTTGCTTTATACAAACGACCTTTAGGATAAAAAACCCGTCACTTCCACTCGTATAAAAAGGGACTGCGTTTTTCCTAGTAAGGAAGGTAAAAAAGTTCATACAGCCCCCTTGTCACTTTTTCAGAATATATTTTTTTTTTCTCTCTATTTTTTTTTTCTCTTTGCAGATTAAACCGATTAAGAAAAATGTCCAACATTAGCATTATTTGCCGTCGTATGGTACCTAGCGGTAGCAACTTTACACGGTTAATGTCGACACAATACGTACAGGGACAAAAAGGATACGCCCCTGGTTTCGAAGCCCCTGACGGAACTCGCGAAACAGTAAAAGAAAACCGTAAACGTCGTCAACTTGGATCACTTACGTCTCATTTATCTAGCAGCAACAGTAAACCTGTGGAAAGTACGACATCTGCCAAAAAGACGTTTCGTCAAGAGCTCAAGGTCACACGTCACAAGTACGCACGTGAATTATTACAAAAGCAAGCTCAAAAGGATTTAAAGTCTAGCGAGAAATTATTAGTTTCTCAACAAGTTGCACAAGAAACAAAAGAAAAGTTTGAAGTGATGAGACAAGAGCAAAAGGAACATGAGCGACAAGTAGTTGATATTTTATCGTTGGATCAAAGTCAAGAAGAAAAGACCAGTGATAGAGATGAATTACGTCTTCAAAACCGTATCTTACATGAAGAACAAGAACGCAACACACGACGTAAACAGCTGTTGAAATTGTACGCTACCACAAACGATTTTGTGACACTTGATAATTTAGATGCTAAAGTAGATGGTGTTATTAGTACTGAAGGTAGATCTTTCCATGAGTCTTTAACAGAGTTAATGAACAATACAAATTCCATTCAAACTGAAATTGAACAAAGAAAGTTACAATTAAAGCAAGTGATGGGTCTCTAGATTTTCTAAATAAACTTTTTTATATATTCTCTTCTTTTATTTTTGTGTGTGAATAGTTTGCGTAACTCAGGTGTCAACTGACACTTATTAATTCACGTTTTAAACTGACTTTTTTAGACTGTCAAACCCAAAATAATAAAAGATGACGATTTATGCAAAGGGGGGAATAAGAAACAACTGAATGAATGACAGTTATTAGCTTCCCAAATGTGGTCATAGCGTATTAAAATGGTCATCCCCCCTTGTGGCTTTTTCTCTTTAATATATAATAGAATAATCACCTTTTTTTTTTATACAATCCTTTTTCCTTTTGTACGCATATATAAACCTCTTCTACTTTACCCAATTGAAACTCATTTCCCCGCTTGTCACTTTTTTTTTAAAAAAAAATAAAAACGTTGCACATCTCTTTTCTCTCATCTCTCTTCTCTCTCCTTTTTTTTCTCTTTCGTCATCATCATCATTACTCATCATCTTTCACATTTCGTACCTTCTTTTTATATTTCCTTTCATCTTTAAGCTATACAATGACAACACAAACAACCGAAAAGCAGGTAAGAAAAAAAAAAAAAAGGGGTCGTTTTAACAACTTTTTAACATTTTTTTTTTTTTTTTTGATAGAAGCTGCGCACTTTCAGCCCTGTCATACTATTCCATGATCATCAATATGTAAAAGCTGGTTCAGGTGACCTTCAGCATGTTCATATTCCCTACGGTGACCCATCTTACGGACGTCACCTTGATTTACATAAAAAAAGAATACATGAAATGTTGCAAACAAATGGTAAATATTGGTTAGATATCATTACTTGGACAAGAGGTACATATAAAAAGCATTATGTCATTTAAAGTTAAAAACTAAAAAAAAACGTCTGTGCACAAAAAAAAAAAAAAAATTACAATTACAATTACAATGTAATAGATCACCCTGAACCGTTAGATCATTCACCTGTTCCTTCCCTTGTATCTTCACCCAGTCCACCTCACTATCATCAATTACATGAAGAAGCAAGATTTGCTAAACATATGGACACCAAAAAAGTAGTAAGCAGTAATAAACGCCGACGTGGGAATCTGCCAAAAGCCGTGACAGCCATACTTCGTGATTGGCTCTCACGACATAAAAAACACCCGTATCCAACCGAAGAAGAAAAGGCATCATTAGCAACCGAAACCAACTTGAACCTAAATCAAATCAGTAACTGGTTTATTAATGCAAGAAGAAGGATTTTACAACCCATGTTGGAGCAAGAAGAAGAAGAAAAGAACGAATTGGATATCATTATGCCGTATGATAACAGGCACCACTTGGGTAAATACACACTCACACACACACATATTTTAATCTTACCATTAATATTAATACTTATTTTCTCAGATGATGTTTATCATGATCGACGGCTTAGAAAGAGATCAGCTACTGATGTATTAGCTCCAACAAAATACCCTCCTCAAAAAAGAATGACACATAACAGAAGAAGATAGCTCTTTTTTTTCTTTTGTATTTGCAAGTTTTGTATTATTATCCCCCCCCCCCATCTACCTTCCTTTTTCTTCTCTTTATTTACTACTACTATTTTCTATCCTTGCCTGGTGCACTTTTATACACTATATACATATATATATATATCTGACAAATCAAACAACAACAACAACAACAAAAAACAAAAAAAAACAAAAAATTGACACACCCTACCCAAAGCAAGTGATTTTACCCCAATTCAACTTTTACTAAAAATATACTTTTTTTTGCTTTCCCTTTGTAAGACCTTGTGTAGGATTACCTAAAGCAGCCATATGACTTTTTCTCTCTGCTTATCACATAAGTTGAAATAAATAAAATTGTGTCAAAACTACACACAAAATTTAACACGTGCAATTACATTATATCATATGTCATAGTATGCCATTTTTTTTATTATTGTTATTTTAAAATGAATCTTCAACTACATGATGTTTACCTTGTCTTACTTGAGCATAATGATTAGAAGGTCTTTGAGGATACATTGATCCTGGCGGTGGTTGTTGATGCTGCTGATGTTGCTGCTGTTGTTGTTGTTGAGGATACATTGGTCTTTGCTGTTGGTGACCCGGTGAACCAGGTTGTTGAGGATATTGTCTAATTTGAGGGTTGGGACCTTGAGGAGGAAACAATGGTTGTCTTTGTTGCTGCTGCTGCTGTTGTTGGGGGTTATACATTGGTCTTTGGGGGTTATTGGGATAATTTGGGTGTCCTTGTCCTTGTTGTTGTTGTTGTTGAACAAATTGTGGTGGTCTTTGTTGTTGATGGATAGGTCCTTGTTGAGAAGGTCTCATGAGAGGTGGTGACATATGAGGTAAGGACTGCTGAGAAGAAGAAGGGGGAAGAGGAGGAGGCTGGTGATGATGAACAGGAGGAGAACGGGGCTGCTGCTGCTGGTGGTGAGAAGGAGGATGAGGTGATGATGATGCTTGTTGAGGGTAAAGAGATCTTTGTTGTTGAATGGGTGGTGTTGATATATGGGTTTGTTGCAACTGTTGAACAATAGGCTCATACCTTTCTTCTCCATTGGTATTCAATTTGCTAGGTGTAACATCAAATTTACCTAAAGGTTGACCTAAAGGTGCATTGGCACTAAACAACATATCTTGCTCTTGCAATTCTGAAATCTCTCCCTTCTTTCCCTTCTTTTTCTTCTTTTTCTTTTCTTCGCCGTCTTCGTTATCTGTATCAGACTCTTCTTGTAAAGAAGCTTTAAGTTCTTCAATGCGAGTTCTTCTTCTTTGTTGCTTTTGCTCATCAGTTAAAACGATGCCATTCTCATCAACATCACTCAACTCGCCTTCTTCCGCTTCCTTTAACTTTCTTTCCTTCTTTTCTCTCTTCTTTTCCTTTTTACGCTCCTTCTTTCGTTTTTTTTCTTCTGCATCTTCTTCTGATTCTTCATCGTCAGATACTGGCTTCTTCTTCTTCTTTTTTTCCTTCTTTTTTTCTGTAGTCTGTAAACTATCGCAATCAGGATGAGATAAAGGACTTAAACTTGACATGCTAAGTGCATCAAGAATATAAGAAGCTTTTACAACAAGTCTAGCTTCTTCATATGTAAACTATAATGCTTTAAATATTAGGAACGAGTATTTATACAAGTACAATTATTTTTACCCAGCGGCGTTCTCTTTTCTTTTGCTCTGGAAACTTTTTAGTAACTTCAATAATTTCCATTTCATAAATCCAGTGATGAGCTTTTGCAACTCCCTTGTTCTTTTCTGCAAACACACCAATATGTCTGGTAATAACTCCTTTTATACCTGCTTCTTCCCAGGTTTCTCTCATAGCTGCTTGTTGTTGAGTTTCGTCTTTTTCCCAACCACCCTTAGGCTAATTGAAATGTTAGTCTATACGTACACAAACATACTTTTTTTTTAACTGTATAATATTCCCCTTCACTTACAATAACCCAGTTACCAGGATTACTTGAAGCAGTAACCAACAAAAATCGTTTGTTTACAGGATCAATAGGTAAACATCCTGCTACTTGACGAACATTATTTTCATCCACAACGTCTTGTGCATGTCCATGTCTTGGTTCCATACTGTACACCATATCGGGTGGTAACCGTTTACTTAAATCAGCTGCAGCAGCCTTTTCCTTCTTCTTCTTTTTAAAAAATACCATAATGTTTCTATTAAGAGTGAAAAGAACAAGAAAAGAAAAAAAAAAAAAAGTTTTTTAAAAAGAGACGAAACCGGAGTTTATAATTATATTTGTAGGTAGAAGAAGGAGAAAAGTAAACTGTTACCGTGGCAGGGCGTTCCTGTAAAAAAAAAAGGGAGGAAAGAAAAAAAGTAAACCGCCAAGAAGAATGAAACCCACTTGGCTTAACCCAAGTATTCTTTTTTCTTTCTTTTTCTGCAACTGTATAAGGGTTTCCGTCGAAAAATAAAAAAACTACAAACGTAAAACAAACACGAACTAATAATAACTTTTTTTTGCTCGAGGTAAAAATAGTGTCCGAAATAAAACCAGTATGCTTTACGCAATTCATTTATATCTGTAATCTTTTATTCTTTCTGCACTAAACAGGGTATTTCCTTTTTATACTAGCACTTAAATAAGGCGTTTTTTTTATTCTTTTTTTTTTTTATTATTTTTTTTTACGTGCGCAACCTACCATCATCATGCAAGTCCATACATATTCTGCGTTTTAAAAAAAAAGTTCAGTTAAATATAGCTCAGATGCCGCCTTTTAAAAATGGTTTTCTGTACTTTTTTATTTCTTGGCAAAAAAGTGACATTTTTAAGAAACATGAAGGCATTCACCAAAGCAAAAAAAGAAAAGAAAAAGGACCTTGTTTCGCCCTGTTAGACATCCGCAAAAAGAGGGGTTTTCTGCAGATATTCTGCTAGCGTCATTCTACACTTCTACAAAAAAAGTCGCCGGATTTTCTAGTTGTCCGAAAAAAAAAGCATAATAAAAAATCTTTACCCGTGTAATTATCTAAATCTCAAAAAGAAAAACCGTGTTTAATACGGCGATATAGCGTGATATATTAGCCTCTGCAGTAAGGTGATGGTCTACCATTGCCTTTCCAAATGGAAAGAGATATAGATAATGTGTTCTTGGAGGCATTGACGTCTCTTCGACAAAGCGTATTACAGTTTTCGCAGACCAGCACACTCTGACATTTGTCATTTTTAGCGGCATTACTACGCTTGTTACAAATTCTTGAAGTTTTAAATCCATCTATCGGAACGACCAAAAGATCTCCAGCTGCTTCTCTAGACAACACCACGCCGAAGACCTTTCAACTTTACTAAGTCCTTACCAAACATACCGTTCCCAAATACTATAAGAGGCACCTTGTTCTTGTCTTCCTCTTCGAGCTTTGTGGGCCTCCATTTGTCTTTTCTGTATAATTGTAAATATTATTATTACTAAATTAAGATACAAAACAAACTTTATTACCTGTTTCCAATTGGAGCTTCTTTTTTCCTGCCTTCATTACTACGCCCACTTTTCTTCTTGCTTCTTTTTTTTTCTACTGTACTTTGCTGTGCCATCCAACAGCATGTTGACCATATACTCTGGAGCTCTCTGCCTACCTTGATATAAATTAAAGCGACTTTTTGCCGTCTGGAATCCATAGAACGTAAAAAGAGTATTTAAATGACTCAGCATATAATCTGCATAGATAAGAAAACTAGCAGTATATACACATATTAAAATAAATTAGCCTACGGTAAAATTGGACTTTTGTTTTTATGAGAACTTACGACAAATGTAATTGGGAGTTTATAAGTCAAGAATTTAATGACGCGTGTCTCAAAATTCTCCACGGTATGGTTCTGATAGGATGTCGCTAATTCCGTACAGGCCTCAGTTAGGCATTGCAACAACCCCGGCTTGAGTACAGCATTGTACATGATTGTTCTATGTTGAGCTTTAAACGAGTCCCATACAGATAGCATGTCAGATGGTAAATTGTTACTTTGTATTACTCGTTTTCCGTTAACCATTTGACGAATGGAGTACCAGAATTGTTGTCTAAATATACAACGAGGTAAATCATTATTCTCTTGTTGATTAGAACGATGCGAAATGTAATAATTGGCAAATAACAGGGCTCGGGATACTATTTCGACTAGATGAAATAGCAAATGCCTTCAGATGGGGTAAGAACTCTTGCTTTACACATTTGTCCAACGGGATTTTTATGGTAAACGGTTGATAGTTTTTACCCAAATTTATGATGAGTATTTCCTTTTTGTTAAGGTTATGATTCTTACAAGCGGAAGGCCTACTAGACTTACGTCCCGTCTTTTTACAGCTAGTGCATACACTTGTAGTATTAGCGGAGCTTGACGAGGAGTTCCTGGCTCTCTTTGTTTTTCTTTTTTCATCCTTTATTACAGCACTCTGTTTTCGTTTTGTACCTGACGTACCGACTTTTTAAAAACGAGATAAAAAAACTAATTTACAGATATATTAACTGTTTATAAAACACACGTACCATCATCTGCTTCTATTGGAGTATAAAGCCTGCACTTATAATATGCTCTGCTATAATGCCCCAACGATAAACAGTCTATGCATTTTGATGGAACTATTTATTATACATACAGCTAGAAAAAAGTTGTCTTTTTATTCTGTTTTAACATCATTTATTACCTGTGCTGCTAGTCTTTTTTGCTTCCGAGACTGCTTGAATCTTACTTTTAATAATAGATTTGTACACGGTGTTAGATATAAAAAGTACAAAAAGTGAAAATGAAGACGAAAGAGAAAGAGTAGTAAAATAAAAGAAAAGAAGTTTTGACAGCTTTAAAAAATCATTTTACTATTTTCATAAGCTAACGTATTTTTTTTTTTGAATCATGATATATTAATTACAAAATGTTTTAAAGTAAAGTATTAAGAAAAAAATCAAACAGTTCAACTTATTGTCCTTTTTCAAAATAATCTGTTTTATAAACTATATTATAATTTGAGTACTGGTCTATTATGAACGTTTTGTAATGTCGCGAAACAAGCGAAGGACATTTGTATAAATGAATCTAATAATTTTTTTTTTTTAAAAATGCCCATTTTTAAAAATCCGGTGACTTTTTTAATGTCATTCTATTAAAACGTATCATACTTTGCATGAAACAGTAACAAATACTCTCTTTCAAATTAAACTTACCCATTTTTTGTAAAGCTATTCGGCTAGTAAACGGACTGTTAAATCTCAAAGCGTAGTTTATTCTAATCATTTTATTGACTAGCTCTTCTGTATTACAAGTTCACTTTTTACGGCTGATACGTCAATATTTAAAGTAATGGTATTCAAAAAATGCTTAGTATATCCGCTTATATACAGCCACGAGTAATCATTACCCTAATTACATATCAAATTTAATAAATGGATCCTTGAGGCTATGACTTCTTTGCCTTGCTTCCTGGAGATGAGCAAGTTGGTGTGTTTCTCCAAGCACGTATCATTCGTGCTGTAGAAACAACCCAAGGCGACATGAACTATCGTGAAATATGAGAGTTCGGAAATCAATTCAACCATGCACATATATGTGGCTGAATCTGGTGTAACAGAAGGGAAAAAAAGAAGAAAAAAGACTTTTGTTCTATCGAAAAAACAACAACTTTCTTTTTGTCCCTTCAGAAAACAAAACGAAACTGAGATCAGCTAAAAAAGTCAAACATAACGCGTTCAAAGGTGATTTGGATGTAGACAGATCAATAACGAGATCTTATATTAAACAAGAAGCCGAAGACAGCAAAGAGTATGTGAAAAGTGCTTTATATTCTCCATTAAAAACCGAATCGTCTTCTTTAGAAATAAGGGAGCGTAAGTATTGAAATTTATATATAGATAACATAGTTTTTTTTTATACAACCATATAATCACTGGATATGATATATAGCCTTACCAACGGGTGTCAAAAAGAGACACTGTAGTACATGTAACATTACTTTTTGTAGTAGACGTTATTATCTTGACCACGAACTTCACTCTCACGAAACTAAAAAGAAACCCATCATCGACTTCGCCACCCTTTGCTGTAATATTTGCAATAAGAAATTTACAACTGGTACACAATATCGTAGTCATATGGAAAAGTTCAATAATGTTCATATCTCAAGTCTCAGAACGACACTAGAACCAAACCCCTTGAAAACACCCAACATCAAAGATCCAAACAATTACTGTGTATCATGCGAAGTTACGTTCAAGAATCGAGCCTACTACAATGCGCATCTGATCAGAGTCCATCGTATAAATCCCTCGAAAAAATTGCGTAAACCAGAAAATATGTGATTTAAATATGTTAACGATTAAGTGCAACGCATTAATTGTAATTAAGCCTAGATATTTGATCAGGATCAGTGCTATTAACGCATCTATGAGAAATATTGATACGGAGAATGTAACACAATCACATAATATATAAAGATGCTTCGCAAAGATACCTTTGTTTTTAGGTGATGTCCCTTTTTTTTCTTTCACAACTCTTTCATTTATAAGGTTACCTAACAATTGATGAATTCAATTAACTATTAGTTTTTGTTTCTCCAAGGGGAATTACAACACCATAATACAAAGTAGTAAGTCTGATGCATTTGTGTGTTTTTTTAATACCGTGACTCGGGTTAAAAAAAAAAGAAAAAAGAAAAACATGCAGCTTATTTTCTTTCTTTTATTCTTTTTACCTTTTATCTTTAAAAGCAATCAAGTATTCAAGAATGGAACAATATAGCGATTCCCGTAAGTAAAAAAAAAGGAGCCGGGAATTGTTAAAAAATCTTATAAATCCTTTTTTTTTTAAAGAGGATGGTCAGTTAACACTAATGGAATCCGATAGAGCTTCATCCGCACCTACTTCGGTAAACCTCAGTAAAAAAAAAGAGATATCGAAAATTAATACTCCTTTTTTTTTTGTTTGACATTAGTGGATCAACTGGTTCTGTTCCAGTAAAAAACATAAATATTACACTGAAGTCGAAGAACGTTTTATAGAGGATCCGTTTAACCTTATTGGCTTAAGTTCTCATATACAATTATACAAAGAGACATTAGAGATCATTTTAGATCTTGAACCGGTAGATGCAATGTACAATCGCGTACCTGACTTGAGTTTACTTGAACCATCTGCTGAACTTTTATATGGGTTAATTCATCAAAGATACATACTTACAAAGCAAGGAATGTTTCAAATGGTAAGTCTTTTTTTTTCTGAGTAAAAGTATGAATATGTTGTTATACAAGAAAGAGAGAGAGAAAAAGTTACCAAAAAAAAAGTTTTATTGCTAGTATGGAAAATATGAAGCTGGTCATTTTGGAAAATGTCCTAGATTTTATTGCAACGATAGCCACCTGTTACCTTGCGGTCAGCATGATTTACCTAAAAATGGTTCTGTTCGTTTATTCTGCCCTAATTGCATGGACCTCTATATTCCACCTAATCCAAAACACCAAGATATTGACGGTAAACTTAACATACACACATACACACGCACACAAAAAGATAATATCTAATACATGTATCTCTTAGGCTCTCATTTCGGTACAACATTCCCTCATTTATTTTTACAGACATTTCCCGATATTGCTAAAAAGGTAAACCCAATAACCTATACCGCAAGGTTATTTGGCTTCCGTATCCACAGTTCTTCATTATCTGGACCGCGCATGCAATGGTTAAGAACAATGCCAAATACCGAACAAGATAATGATACACGAAAAGAGAAAAATGATTCACTATTAACATTTTAAAAAGTCTCTTCCTCCCTCCTCCCTCCCCCCCTTCTCTCTTTATATATACTTATTTTTTTTTATATTATTCTTTATTATTAGCTAATAACCTTAGTTTATCTAATTCAGATTGCATACTTTCAATTTTTTCATCCTTGAGTTTCCCGTCACTTTTTAACTTAACGATATATTCATAAGAGTGTTGTAGTAATAATACTTTACTCATCAATTTCACCTCTCTTTCCTTTTCATCTCGGATAGCTTCTTCTGATTTCTTATTTTCTTCATTTTCCAAAGAAACTGTATCCATAATCAGAACATCCGTAATCTCCTTGCGAAGCGAATCAAAACTTTGTTTTAAAGTGTCTCTTCTCCGTTGTTCGGCAACTTTATGTGCCGAACGGCGATTTTCTATTGTGGGCATAAAAATTGATTTGTTATTATCTGGTTGTAAAAATGGTGAGATCAGTGGTTGTAATGTTCGCGGTGAAGATGCAATAGGGACTGGTGAAGAGGGTGCTAGTTTCCTCTTCTTGCCAACCGCCGTAGTAATGCTTTCGTTAACGGATATATATGCTGTAGGTGGTAACAAAGACATGATATCAATCATTTCATTATTTATAGTACTGTTGGTAAATGTATTATTGATATGAGCAGTAGTATTAGTATTAGTAGTAGTAGTAGGTATTTGACGTTGATGAGTCATTTTCATAAGAGATGCAGGTGTAGCGGGCGTAGTTGGTAAAATATCATTATTATTATGAATAAGTCGGTTTTGAGAAGCATGGAGTTGCGGACTAGCAAGTGCTATTTTTTGCCTTAAGCTAGGCCTTTTCTTGGCATTAAATGGTAGAGGAGATGGAGGTGCCTGAGTTCGATTGGAAAATAAAGCCAGAGGACTCTTACGGTAAGCTACAGGAGAAGTAGGAGACTTGTGTAATTGATCTCGTAATAGTTGCTGTTTAGCTTCTATTTGAGCTAGTTGTTGAGAAAGTAAAGTAGAATTTTGAAGGCCTAAAGTAGATGTAGTTGATGAGTTATCATTTAAACTATCGTTTGTACTGGGAGGTAAGGCAGGGGAGCTTAGCGGTGTAAAATATTGATCAGAAGGAGGGTCCAAAAATTCGTAAATTTCAGTATAGTTTGGTGTGATGGCCGGGGAGATCAGAGGCGTTAGAAACTCCTATTGAAACCAAAAAAAGTAAAATGGTTATTTTATCCATTTTTGGGCTGTTTTTTAAAAAAAATGGGTAAATTTTTACCTCCAGTTCTTCTTGAAGTGGATGGGTCGAAGGCGTACAGTAATTAGGAGTAGGTAAAGGGGTCGATAAAGAGTTTTGTGGAAGGAAAGATGCATCTAACGGTGATACATGATTAACGTTGTTATAATCATACATGCTATCAGAGGACAAAGACATGACTCCGCAACTGACATGATCTTGTTGATTTAAGTTGGAGAAAAATGTATCCGAGATATCTTGGTCCGAGACATTTCTTTCATTTTCAGGTAAAGGAAAGGATAATAAATCAAAGTTTATTTGATTTAACATGACTCAATTATATAATATGAAGGAAAAAGAAGAAGGGTTGAAAATAAGAGAAAAATATTTATATATTTTTTATGATTAAGGTTTGGGGGGCGAAAGAGTACCAATACATTAGATATTATGCGACATATTGTTGATTGGTGGACGGGGATGAGGGTATTTTATTTATTTAAGCAGAAAGTATATTATAAAAAAGTTTTTTGAGAAAGTTTTTTTTTTAGAAAGGTTTTCCATTTGCGTTAGATGATGACTGTCTATCTGCTTGTCTTTTTACAAGATAATTTAACTTGTCCATAACCTCTTCTAATTTAGTTTTGCGTTCCTGTAACTCGAGATGCTTTTGGATAGGTGGATTTTCTCTAGCAAATTGTTGAATTTGTTTACGATCCATTTCATAAACTAGACGGTTATCAACCTCCCGAGGGAATTGAAAGAAAAATTCATTTAATAACTCCACTTGTATAAACATAACGGCCTTATAATGAAAAAGAAAATAAAATTAGTGATCAAGTGAGACAAAAGCGCAGCTTTTCTAATATAAGGTAATATTACCGTATAAGTTAGTTTTTCAGCAATAACATTCAAGAATGCTTCTGGACAGTATTGCTTATTTTCAGACGATTTACACTGTCTACTCTTCAAAGCAGCAATTCTATACTTTAAAATCATGGCACGATCTCTTAAATAAATCGCGTCTTTTGCTTTTTCTAATAATTTAGGGTTATAGAAAGATTTCACTACTTCTTCTTCTTCATCATCATCTTCTTGTTGGTGAGAAGATTGTCTATTATTATTATTATTAAAATCTAAGCTTTGACTCTTTTCTTGTCGTCGAGCCTCTTCTCGTTGTGAATCTAGAAGGTAGTTGATGGCGCTCTTTAATTTTTTCTTTCCGACAGAGTTTTTGATGGAAGCAGCCATTTCATCGCACATTTCAAGTTCTTTCTCCAATAGGGTGACAGATCTTTTCACGCCTTCGTTCCATTCGGTATCATTAATTTCTACCTGAATTTAGAAAAGAAAAAAAAGTTAGTTCTACCATTCTTAAATAACTAAAAAAAAAAATAAGTTGGTAATAATAATAGAAAAGGTTTATGTTACCTCAAATTTATAAGGCTTGATAGTATTTTCGACTTGGTCACTGGTAGCTAAAAATTTTGTTCTCAGAATTTCACCTGTAAAATTCATTATCTGTTGACGGGTGTCAGGGTGATAACTAAACGATTCAGCGTTTGCCAATCTTTCCATATTACTCATAAGAACATCAACAACTAACTGAGTAGTAGATCTACCGATACCACTTTTAGTTAAAGCAGCAGAAGCAAAGTCTACCTTATATAACCAATATATATCTTCAGGGGTTGCTTTAGGCAATTCGGCAATTTTCTCGTCACACCAATATTGTTCAGCACAGATATCAAGTACTTTCTGCTCCAACATTGTGCGCACTTCATGACGGACTTGAGGTTTACCGAAATTATTAGCAAAATCTTTAAAATCATGTTTGAGGCAGTCCATGGTTTCTGCAACATAAGATTCGGCCGTCACTTTTCTGTCGTTATACTGAACCTTAAATTGATAACGTGCTTCTTCAAGCTCACGTTGAACAGCATCCACAATACTGTACAAGGATCTACCCATACTTTGTTCCAAAACGTTCATAAGTTTATGTCTCAACGTAGCTGTACCTACTTGAATATCTCGTTGATTGAAAATAAGATGAGATCTAAAATAAGCTTCTTCACTTTTAATTAGTGCATGGGTCATATTTCCATTCGAAGCATTTTCGGGCGCTTTACAAACAACTCCAATATATCCGAGGTGTAATGGATAATCTGTATTACGAAGAATAGCGGCACCAGCTTGAGGTGATACGAGATCCATTTTGGTAATAACTCCAATAGTGCGAAGTCCAAGCGGGTCCCACTTTCTACTGGCCTTGAGTGCAGGAGAATTTGCTAAATCAACATTGGCACTACAAACAGCTAAAATAATGTTGGGTCCACGAATATATTTTTCACATAAATCTTCAATCTTGTTCTTTAATGATTCTGGTTGATTACGGTTAGAAATTTGGATATAACCTGGTAAATCGATCAAAGTAAGATCGGGGACATTAGGCGAGTAAATGCGAAGTTCAATAGGTTTATCAGAAACACATTCAGAATCAGACACTGCCAAATTCATATCAATAAGCGTCTTTTGAACCTTTTTGAAATCAAATATTTTTCCCAGCCCGAGTTGAGGGAATTCACCGTATTCTTCATCATTATTAGGAGTATGAATCAACGTTAATTCAATAGGTCTTCTTGTAACCATATTACTTCCTCTATTTAAATGATATCAGTTTACTGCTTAAAATTTTCTTTTCATAAATGTATATGTAAAAAAAACTTACTTTGGAAGAAATTCATGACCAACAATAGCTTCTAATACTGAACTTTTACCCGAACTTTGGGATCCAACAACAACAATACTAGGTAACCTTAATGTTTCATTATGATCGATTGACATTAAAATACTACGAATTTCAATCAATTTTTTGGTCAACATCATTAACTGTTCGTCCTGTACAGAAATTCCATATTCGTTCTTCTTCTTCTTTTTGTTTCTCTTTTCTCTCTCTTTTCTTTCGATCTCTTCCTCATCCTCCTCCTCTTCTTCTTCTTCTTCTTCTTCATTCAAATACATGGCCATACCAGCAGCCGTCGCAGCAGCAGCGGCAGTCGCTTCATCTCCACCACCATTGTTGTTACCACTACCATTACTATTACTACCTTTACTTTCTTCTTTAGGTACCTCTGATAATTTATGATTAACAACTTTTGGTTCTTCAACGGTTTTTGATTTAGCCAACAGGTTTCGAATTGATTCAGGAAATCGAATACGTATTTCAGGTATCGATATATCTACACCTTCTATCGCAGCTTGTGTTTTTGTAAAAAAAGATTCTATACTATCCTTTCCTTCCTTCATAAACCCATTACTTTTATCAACAATATCTAGAATTATCTATTAGAAATTATGTAATAAAAAAAAAAAAGAAAAAAAAAAAAATATTTTACCTTGTAATTTATTAGTAGCAAGGGTTGTACCTGTAACTGCTGTGGTTGCAATGATTGCAGGAACTCGAACTGTTTTTAAAGCCATTCTTGGGATAGTCCAAATATTAATAGCTCTTACTTGAGCTTGTAAAACAAGAGGTGCGGCATGGTAAGTTCGTACTCGACCTCCATGATGTAAAAGTGGTGGAGGTTTATAGAACCCAGACAAGTCTCGCAATTGTCGAAAAGGTACTCTTGCCCGAGATGTTGTCTTAGGATGAAGTACACATGTTATCGCTTTACTCTGTCGAAGGATATTGGTAATCATATTATTACAAATATAAAGCGATAAAATAAAACAGTTTGTTAAAAATGAAGTGAGATAGTATCCAACTTGTGTTTTTCTTTTGTTGTAACAGTGGTAGAGCAGTCACTTTTTTTTTTCGTTTTTTCAAACTAAAAAGCGCTTTATCATGTAATGCAAAACAGGCATTTTTATAGATTTACTTTTTATTACAATATTAAAAAAAAATCTAACCACCAGTTATGAGCTCCCAAATGATATTGGCATACTCATCCAATACCTTGGTTCACCGTCAGAAGTAGAATAATTCACGCATAAGGATGTGTTATGAATTTCTTTTAAGATAGTAAAAAAAAAAAAAAGTAAAATAGCTTAGAACAAACGGTAAGCCTTACCCATGGAAGACTTCAAGTACAAAGACTTGACGTTTTGCCAATTTTTCTTCAACAAGGAAACGAGGAAGTTAACAGACAACATGATGTTGGCAATCAATTGATCTTCAGTCATACCGACGTGGCCGACAGCAACACCGAGACAAAGAACCTTCTTCAATTGGAACTTGATAGTAGCACGGAGTTCGTTGGACTTATCGATTAAGGAATCGTTATGAGAGACAGGAGTAGGGAACTTACCAACCTTGTGAAGACCGGGACCCAAAAGACGAGGAATTTGCTTAATAAGAGCTTCGGAAGCTAAGAAAGCATCATACTTCTTGGCAAGCTTCTTAATAAGCTTCTTGTTCTTGTTAAGCTTCTTGAGATCTTCGACAGATTGGAATTCCATACCGGCACCCTTAGCTTGATCGCAATGGAAAGCATCACCAAGGATACAAACGGACATGTTGGGACGAGCAATGTTGGGAAGCTTGATGGTACCAGAGAAACGCTTATCACGTTGGGGATCGTAGTTCTTCAAACCAACTTGAAGTTCAACGGTTTCGGTGAACTTTCTTTGCTTTTGCTTGGAAGCTTCTTGAATTTGGACGACAACGTCTCTGACGGCAGCGGCGCTAACTTTGCTGCAAAAGAAATATATAAAGTCAGTTTAAGGTACAATACAGGGCCGCTGTATATATATACACTCATACCGTTTACATCATGTATATGTAAACGGATGGGTCTATATCTTTCCCAGATGGATGATATAATGTGAACTTACCTCATGTTAAACACAGATAGAGAAGAGGAAGAAGAAAATATTTACATCCTTTTTACAACTGTTTATAAACTAGTAAAACCAATAAATAAAGTATAAATGATTGGTTAAGCATGTTACACTGCTCGTTCCAGTCCGGACTATGTACTGTTGTGTTTTGTAGTAGTTTTCCCACCTTATTTGAGAAAAAAGGGTGTTATTATCACGTACTGTTTATCTATCATTTGCTTAAGAAAAGATATTTAAAAAATATGTCAAAGCAGCGACAATGACACCGAGTATTATTGCGGATAGTTTTTTTTAAAAAAAATTGTATACGAAGTTATTACACAACGCTTTTTATTACTTCGTTATTTCTACGAATTATATTTAGTTATCACAGTCTTTTGTTTAAAGAAAAAAGTACATAAAGTAAATACAACAAAGTACCTAAAGATCAAATTGTCGTTGATGGAAACCTTTATCATGCAAGCCCTTAGATTGGCAACTTTTTAAAGTCCTGCTCCGCTGATCGAGAATAGGTACAATACACTAAAAAAAAATTAAATCCACTCCAATATATACAGCTTAAACGACAACGGGACGATCTATATTAAAAGAAGAGCATCCAATCTTTAGTAAAAAGATAAATAAAATAAAATAAAAAAAAAAGCTTTGGCCCTTCGAATACTTGTGTCTTTTTTAACAGTAGAATTATGTGTATATCTTTTTGTCGTTAAAATCTACAATGTATAGATCATTTTTGATCGTTTTGGGGGGAGGGGGCCACATATCTAGTCTTTGCTTCCTTGATTTTACAACGACGATAAAGTATGGATATATATTCATTTACATGGTTAGTTTATTCCATAGGTGAGTCGTTACGCATTCCTTGGCAAATTCTAAATTTCGTAGCCACCATCCAGCTGTATACTCCATTGCAATACACCAAATCTTCATCAAAATATAGTATTGATCTCACCATACATAGTATCAAAAATGGTATCTACCACAATACCTTTTTGATTCTTCGTTGCCTGATTGTTTGAAAATAATGATAACATTTTGTTTTTCCGTAAGTAAGAGTGAAATGTTTTGGTTCATACAGAAACATTTACTATATTCGTTCCAGACTATGTGTATGAATAAATGTCTGATATAATATGGTTATGTCAATCATCCTTTTTGTTGTTGCACTCTACAACTGACGGTTACATTTTATTTTGTAATTCGTCTGGCTCTTAAAAAACTCATTTGAGTGATCCTAAACGACATTATTATATTGTGCGACTCTTTTTGTTATCGACACAGCGATGCCGTCTTTTGTTAAATATCCTTATTTTTAAACTCTTCCTCAGCACGGTAAAAAAATGGCATTTCAATCATAAGAAAGCTGCCTGGTCCTTCTTTTTTTCTCTTATGTAGCATATCTAATAACAATAGTAAATGATTACAATAAATTCCTTTTCGCGATAAAAATTTATCTGTCGATCAAATAATGAAGGGTAATTGTGTAAACAGAATGGTTTATCAAAAAAAACGATCTACTCGATATATCTCATGTTTCTCGCTTAGAACCAATAGAAATAGTACGACCATAATACCTTAGATAGCATCAGTGAATAAAACATGCCATTTATCTTAAAAGCCACGTGTAGAATAGTTTAATATTTGGACTATTTTTATCTGCATAGTGGCAACAACACGTTTATTCTATCAGATATAGTGAAACAAAGATATTTTGACCTAAAATTAGACCAAATAAACAATTTATACAGGTACTGTAAAAAGTCATTTGTGTGTATGAAAACCTACAGTTATTAAACATTGAAGTAAATTCTAGAGCTATTAAACAATAGTGTAGAATTTTAAAACAAATATTCGTCACATGGTGCGTTTATAAAAATCGAATTCTTTAACTCTATCTGCTCTACTCGTACTATGGCCTTCGGAGGTTATTGCAGGTGAGTTTAGAAAAAGTCTAAAGTAATTCAGTATGCAGAATATGGTTGTTTCGCGTCTGTTTCCGGGTGTATTGTTTCGTAATTTCCAGTCTTCAAAAAAAAAAAAAAAAAAAAAACGATCGTACCGGATCCTTTCAATTGATTTCATAGATTACGCCCTCTCTCTCTTTTTGCCGCCCTTTTTTTTTTACTTAGGGTTCTAATATCGGATTACAATATTATTAAAATAAACAAAGCTATACTCTCCTTGACAGCCTTTAATTTACATTATTTGATAAAAAGGGAGTTTAGAAAATCACTACACACTAAAAATGATGATCCGATTATTTTTGGAAGGTTTCATTTTTATTTTTATAAAAAGGTTCAATTAATTATCTATATTTATGTGGTAGTCAATACTAATCAGCTGATGATTGAAGTAAATTATTACTAACCATGTAATCTCCCCCACTTTTTTTTACGCGTTCTCATTTTTTTATATAGGAATTGACAAACATGAAAATAACAAAATAAGGAATACAATTGAAACAATAAAAGCACTTCTACACAAGAAAATTTCCATAAGCAGGGATATTTATTGAAGTAGAGAGAAAGAAACAGTGTTTATTATGTAACACATCCACGTCTTAATCCGATGTAGTACAATAAATATATGTTTACAAGATAGAAAAACGATAGCTCTCCAAAATGAAGAGAGAGTATGTTCAATAAATGACATTTGAATACAAAGAAGGAAAATACGTGTTAAAAGCTAGTTGTTTTTTATCTAATTTTTTTTTATTTTGCACTCTAAAAGGGATTTAGATAAAATCGAAAATGTGTTATTATTATGCGATCCATCTACATATTCTATAAATTTTGTATTTTTCAGCAGAGGCAGTATCTCCACTTAGGTCAATTGTTACAGGACCATTATTTGGAAAATGAGTATCTCTAATCTAGATAGGTACAGTTAGTAAATGCTTGATATATTGTATAATATTACCTCTAAACGAGACACACCTATTGAACGAGCTTCTTCCAAGTACTGTTGGTTAATGCGATCAAATGGAATTAAAAATGTTCCAGAAATAATCATCCAAGTTATCGGCATAATTAGAGATATACAGAAGCGCTTAAAAAAGGTAAAGAAAGAGATAGAGATAGAGAGATAGAGAGAGAATTGAAGTGGGCTTATATATTTTTGGGGGTTATTAATTTATTGGTGATTGGGTAATTGTACTTTTCTCCTTTTCTGCACAAATATTACAAATAGATTTTATTATTATTTTGACATGCAAGCCAACTATTTAAAAAAATACACATTTGTATATTTATATATCACTAAACATATTTTTAGGTGGAGTAGGAGAAGGACGACTACTACCATCAAATCTAGCAAAAGGAGAAGCGTTACTATTATGATTTGTTTGACGATTAATGCCAGTGGAAGCCATTAAAAAAGGATTTGGGGAACTGGCTCTTGACGAATTATTACTATTATTATTTGTATCTTGTTCAAGTCCAGTATTTTTATAAGGACGATGGTTATCATTTGTTACAGTACTGGCAGCAGGACGTCCAAGCACGCGCCCAGTATTACTATTATTGTTGTTATTATTAGAACTTGAGTGGTTATTGTTTGTGGATTGTGGTTCCGTTAATTGAGGTGATGATGTATTATTATCGGAATTACTCTTTGAAGAACCAAACAATCCCCCTAATTTGTGTTTCACTGTATCACCGAATGAAGTTTTTAATTTCATTGAATCTAGATCATTATGACTTTCATTAACTGAAGACCCAGAAGAAGAAGGTGAGCTGTCTTGGTAACGCTGTGTTTGATTAGATCTTCCAGATAAAATTTCGTCTACTCTTCTATCACGTTCAGTTCGTAATGTATCGGGTGGACTTACACGGTGATATTTTTTATTCGTATATTCCTATTTTATAAACTCATGTGAATATCAGTGTACATCAGTAGTACCTTTCTCTCTCTATATTACCCTATTTCGTGCTGTATGTGTAATCACTCGCGAACTCGGATTGATTTCACGTTCTCTGGCTCGGCGCTCTATAAAAATATAATTGTAATAATAAGCATTCCGCCAATGTTCTTCTTCTTTTCTATGTCTTACCTTCTTGTATAAGCTTGGCCCCTTCTTCATAATCTTCATCTAATAACCTACCGGTGCCTGCTTCAGTATCGTCTCTATTATTCAAATTATCATCATCACCACCTTCATAAGGACTTTTAATGCCACAAAATCCAAGACAACGACCTTGAACATTAAATAACAATGAAAGTGAAGGAATTAAAATAATAATAGGAAACCAATCTGCAAATGCACCTAAAAATTTGATAAGGTCTGCTTTGCCCATAAACTAATAAGAAAATACGTCAGACAATCAATCACACAAACAAAAAAAGGAATAATAAAAATCACTTACAGTAGTGAAAACAGCTTTACTGACACCTGGTGCATCAACAGCTAAATTAATGTAATTGTAACATAATGGCGCCCTATTGTTTTGATTTTAATATAACTAAATAATGATACAAATATATTACAATTACTTACATCATTTTACACATGTAACCCGTAAACCATAATAAACTATTTTCGTCGGTATGATGATTTGGTATAAGTAAATACAGATTAAAAAATCTAATTTTAAACAAGGACGAGTAAACACAGATGCACATGTAAAGAAGAGTCAAGAAGGCCATGATCTAAAAGACAGTAACAAAATGGTTAGACAAGGCGACGTATTTTGGTCATAATGAACTTACTTCTAATGCGGCATAGTTGGTTCCACATGCGTTCAAGGCATAGTATGCAATGGATATAATAGCTGGTTTTCTAACATTGAATACTAATTCTGACCAGATAATACATACACTAATACAAGAGAAAATAATCGCCAAAAGTTTATATAAATTTGGTGAAATACGTAAAACCCACCACCATTCCATTGTAGAGATAAACTTTGTCCATCTTGTTTCTTCGTTATTATATCTCAAAGTCGAAACAAATTTACTATTGATACAATCAAATGATTAGCATGTATTGACACCGCAAAAAAAAAACCCCTCCCCTCCATTTTTTATTCTTACCGATTGCTTTTATCCTTATTACTGATGATATCTTGAAGATAGAATGCTTCATCAAGTAAATTGTTCCATAACCTAGATAGCAAATATTGAGCTATTGTTCGTTTATGCAAGAATATAAACTTACGCTTTTTTTCGATCTCTTATACGAATAGCCAATACCATTCTTCTCGAAATTTTAACTAAATAATCTTCAGTGAGATCTCTAGGAATAGTAACTGAATTATTCCTTTCCGAAAATGCTTCATGAAGTACAAAAGGAAATCTTCTAACCATTGTATTGATACAATATCTAATTTCTGGTATCTCCATCATTGTTCGTCTAGATATAGCGCTCATTGTCTATAAATGGGTTAGTATTAACAACATGATAGATATTTTTTTTTTTAACATTTACTTTAGATAATTCGTTAAATTCAAGCTCACTATCCAAACATTCTTCTTTCAATCTAGTAGCATTTGCATAATGTTGATGTAAGTGACGATCATAACTTCCAGAATACCATAAACTACGAGGTACAGATATCAAACCATAACCCATAAACACAATAACTAAAAACAATCCCCAACTATTTGCTGCTGCCATTACATAACTTTGAATTCCTTCCCTATATATAGTTTGCATAAATCAATAGACTAGCAAGAATGATATAGTTGATTATTATTTTTTCGTACCTAGTTGTTAATCCACTTCCAAAAACTAAGTATACCAATCCAATAGTTCCAACCACAACATAAATAGAATAAAATCGAACGTTCACTTTAACGGCTGACTTTAGTCGTTTTATAATTGTAAAGTCGCCTGTATTGACATAAGCTTGCATCATTGGAATCATTAACCTAAAACCCATTGTTAATTATAAAACAATAAATAAAACCTTTGTAACCTTACCAAGTCAAACAGAATGAAGTCCAGTAAATAACTCTCCAAGCAACAAATAAGAAGGATTGCGAAACGTAAGCAAATGGTACTCTACCCTTTTTATCATCATGAACAGTCTAAATAAACAAATCAATACAAACGAACAATAAACTAAATATTTATTCACTTACGGATGCCAAATCAAGTGGTAATAAAAATACAATCCAGAAAGGAAAAAACCATCCAATAGTACAAACGACAGTAACGTACCAAGCTTGTCTTTTTATGTTGCCAAATCTTGATAGTGTAAATATAACAATAACAAACAATAGACTAGTGGCAGCTATTAAAGGAGCCCAATCACTCTTATGAATTAAGACGGGCTCATTCGGTAAAGGGGTCGTATCTGGTGGCGGTGGTATATTAGGTGTATTTTCGTCCATTGCTTTATTTATAAGAAATAAAGGGAAAAGAAAATAGAGATAAAAAAATCCGCGGCCATAAATGCGGGGTGGCGTTTGTTACAATTATAAACAGGATTTCTTTCTTATTCTTACCTGTCTTTTACTACTAGTCTACAAGTCCTATATAATACTTGAAATTTTTACTTTATATGATTACTTATTCTGCATATATCACTTATACTTGCCAAACTTACTAGGTCAATAACATCTATTTGTTGTTGAAAACAAAAGCTAACTGTCATGAGAGGTATCTTTATTTAGTTAGATACTACTTTTTTTAATATTCAAAATACCATCTTTTGTTACTATATTCTGTATATGGCTGTCAAGCTTTATTTATTCGTAACAGCTTGTATGGGTAGTACTTTTTCAATGCTACATTTATTGTGGTCTTGTTACTTTACCCCTATTTTTAAACTCAAACAAAGAAAAATACCTAATCTTGTACAATACAACATTATTCTCATACTATCATACTATATGTCTTCGTTACGCTTGAAAATCTAATCGACAAAGGTTATCTACATTCCTTTTCTTATTGAAAACAAAATGATGTCTAGTATTACAAAGAAAAAACTTCATTTTTGCATAGTGTAACAGTAGCGTATATTTTTATTCAAAAGTTAAAGTTTCTGGAGTGTCCTTTCGTAAGCATGTACACTGGCGCAAACAATCTTTGTTTAAAACAAGTCCTCTTTTTTTTCAATTACACTAGTAAATCCTTTTTTAAATGCTATTTGCATTACTTTTAGACACTGATCTACTGTCTTTAGCATTTTTTATTCTCTATTATTTCAGGATCACATCTCGGCAGCAACGAATTTTGGTGTAAAAAAATATATATTTACATAGTTCCTTTAATTTATCATTAACGGCGCTAAGACGTGACTGAACAACATTAACCATTTATGGTTTCAACTCGTAATGATGAGTAAAATTGCCTTATTTGTAATTATTTAAAGAGAGAATATATATAATTGATGCCATTGAGTTTTTTTTTCTTTATTTTCTTCACACTACCTAACTTTTTTTAAAAAAATAATAATAATATAAAATGACAACTATTCCTGATACAATGCACGGTGTTCAACTTGTAAAATATGGCTCGTTTGAAGAAGCTCTTGTATACAATGCAGAAGTACCTACGCCTAAAATTAAATCAAAGACGCAAGTATTGGTTAGAATTAAAGCTGCTAGTGTTAACCCAATCGAAGCAAAAGTAACTTCTGGAAACATGAAATTAGGTACTTTTGCGGTTGGTCTTCCCTCTATTATCGGTGCAGATTTCTCTGGAGTTATTGTCGCTAAGGGTGATAAAGTGACTGATTTCGAAGTAGGGGATGAAGTGTTTGGTTCACAAGAACGTCCTTTTGGCATGAATGGTGTATATGCACAATATACTGTAGTTGAAACAATTAGTGCTTCAATCGCAAAGAAGCCAAAAGAACTTTCATTCGAACAGGCTGCTTCAGCTGGTATTGCCGTTCTTACTGCTTATCAAGCCATTGTAAATTATGGTCGTATCATTAAAGATAATGTCAAGGAAAAGAAAACCATTCTTGTGGTAGGTGCATCAGGTGGTGTTGGTAGTTATGGTATACAAATAGCCAAATCAATCAACCCTGAAAATTATGTAATTGGTATTTGCAGCGCAAAGAATGTCCAATTTGTAAAGTCGTTAGGCGCAGACAGAGTGATAAATTACAGAGATGAAGAAAGTTACAGATCATTCCTCAATAAAAAGATCCCATTTGACATCATTTTTGATTGTGTCGGTGGTGACGAATATTACAAGCAATTAGATCCATTGTTAGTTAAAAATGGTATTTATTCTACTGCAGTTGGTCCAGTGGAATACGCTGGCTCTTCTTATCTTGGTATCGCCGACGTTTTTTCGCTCGCCGCAAATATTGCCTATAAAAAGTTATTCGGCTGTCATCGTTATGCCATGGTCACTGGCCTTCCTCATAACGAATTTAGAAATAAAATTGCACCAATGTTCAATAACTATGAAATTCGTGGAACAGTCTATGAAGATGATAATATTTTCCCTTTAAAGGACATTAGTAAAGCATTTGAAAAGATTTGGTCGCATCGTGCAGTTGGAAAAATTGTAATTTCTATTGATTAAAAAAATAAAATTTATTGGATTTTAGCTGACTTCTTTGTCGCAGTAGTAGGGTTAGTGGTACGAGTGGGCACTGCTACATTTAAATATTTGTTAATACGAATATATGAATCAATAATCATGATAACTGGTAAAACAAAATAAGGTCCATAGAAACCACATAACACCAATCTTTCTGTTTGATCAAGGTCATATTTAGGATTAAATAAAACCTCGACAATAGTAGGTAAAACTGTTGTAGCAACATGGGCACCGTAAACTATACATACATATATCGTGTTAAATCAGAACATTTGAGGTAATAAAATTTGACTTACTGGCAAGAGGAAGACGGATGTACTTGCAATCTATTTGAATTAATTTGTAAGAATTGTCGTACAAGCTTTTTTTTCTTTTCTTTTTTTTTACCTTTAAGGAGACCAACACAAGCGATGAAAAAGAAGGGTAATTGCACAACTAATTCACAGCAAATAAAAGACGCGAACCAATAAAGAGTTGTAGGACTACCCATAAAAGGGTCTTTGAAGGTGTTGATATAAAAGTCCAAAGCATCAGACAAAGCTGTAGGAACCCAGTGAGAAGGATAGAATAGTTGAAAATCAATGCCCAAAGTAACTGGGATATGTGTAGCGAAATAAACAAAGTAGATTAGATCCAAAGGACGGGAAAAAATACTCTTCTTTTCTGCCATTTTTTCTTTGAAATATTTTAGAAAGAGCAGAAAAAAAAGAAGTATACTTTGCAAGTGTCCTTAAAGTATTGGTTCATATACAGTCACATTTCGTACCGCGACAGAACAAGTCGCCAGGAAATATATTCACATACATAAACTCCATTTAATCGTTTGTTGTCGTTTAAAGTTATGAAGGCAGGATTCACTAACCCAAAAATCCCCGCAAAAAAGCTTATTTATCCTTATTTTATAGTTTTTTCATTTTTATTTATTAAGCTTTTTACAATTATACATATATTCAGTAACCAAATTTAAGGTTTGATAACAACCTTTAAACCAGTACCAGCCAAGAAAACCTTCCAGGCATCATCAAACTCACTCAGTTTGAAAGTATGAGAGACCAAAGCACTCCAGTTGACCTTATTTTCAGCCAAAACCTTGACAGCACGTTCAATACCATAAGGGTTAGTATAGGTAGAAGTGATGGTTAATTCCTTTCTGTAAACATCGAAAGGTGAAATAGAAACACGGTCTTCGACCTTGGCAACACCAACCCAAACAACAGTACCACCAGCCTTTGTGAAATTAACAGCATCCTCAGCAGTATTAGGACGACCTACACATTCGAATACAACATCAAATCCTTCACCAAGAGCACCATCAACGGCAGGAAGAGTACCGGGAGCAAAAGCCTCAGTAGCTCCAAAGGTATCAAGGGCTTTTTGACGTCTCATCTCACTAGGTTCAATAACTGTGACACGTCCACCACTGGTCGAAGCAAGAGCAATTGCCATCAAACCAATAGGTCCGGCACCAATTACAAGAACTGAATCTCCAGTTTTAATTTTACCTTGATCAACGGCGTGAACAACGCAAGAAAGAGGCTCAGCTAAAGAGGCAACCTCAGGTGACACGTGAGAAGGAACAGCAATAACGGCACGAGCAGGGACAGAAACGTATTGAGACATACCGCCGTCGACAGTGACGCCGATACAGAATAAATGAGTACATAAATGATACTTTTGGTTACGACAGAATGTACATTGGTTACAAGGCATGTTAGGATCGATAGCTACTAAATCACCGACTTTAACAAGGGATTTGGTATCAGGATGAATCTCTTGTACGTAACCTGAGAATTCGTGGCCAATAACAACTTTTTTGGAGGCGTGAGGAGTCTCGCCACGGCTAATATGTAAATCGGTACCTTTAAGAAAAAAAAAAAAATTAGGATGCAAAAAAAAAATGTTTGTTAAAAAAAACGCGTTTTACCACAGATACCAGAAGCAGCAACTTTAACTAAAACTTCTCCAGACTTTAAGGCAGGAATATCTTTGCTCATTAAATCGATAGCACCGACCTTTTGCCAGCTGGCAACAGTCATTTCTTTAGTAGAAGTACACATAATTACTGTTTTAGGTAATAGTCGACAAGTGAAAAAAAAAGAATACTTTTGAAACGAAACAAAAAATTCTTAAATACGTCTCGGAGAGAGTGACTCATTTAGCTACTATTTTATTTAGTTTATTCTATCATGCAAAAAAGTCCGATTGGAGGGACTTGTTATAGATTCCCACCAGATTTTGTAAACTCTAAATTTTTCCCGAATAGGAAGTCCACCTACATCAGCGAGCAATTATAACCCGGCACCAAACTGATATCGTTACTAAATGTCTTTTAAAAATGTCTCAGGTATTTAATACAAAGTTATTATACGAGGAATATAGTACAGGGCAATTAACTTCGTCTTACAGGCGCCTGTTATATATAAATATACAAATTTACCCAGATTAGCTAAATATTACAATTTTTTTTTTTTTACATTTCAACTTTAAAAAAAATGAAAACAAGACCTGTAGCCGATATATTTGGTGCCAATAAAGGCTCCCCTCCGAATTTAATAGCAGATGGTATGGCAGCATTAGGTGAATTTGTTGGTATGGCTGTTTTTATCTTTCTGGCATTATCTGGTGTTCAAGCTGCTCTGGAAGCGCCAACCGGAATACCTACTGATCGTGGTTTTACACCAGATCAGATTCAAAGCATTGCTTTTAGTTTTGGTGCTAGTGTTACTGTGGCACTGTTTATCTGTGGTCCTATATCTGGAGGTGTTTTAAATCCAGCAATCTTGTTAAGCTTAGTGTTGACAGGTAACATTAACTGGCTCCGTGGAATTTTGTTCTTTTTTGCCGAGATGGTGGGGGCCATCCTTGGTGCTTATTTTTGTAATTTTGTTACTGCACACGACTTACAAGGAGTCAATCTATTAAGTCCCGGATTTAATTATGCACAAGGTTTCTTTGCAGAAGCTCTTTTGACATGTACTCTTTGTCTAACTGTGTTATTCGTAATTGTTGATAAGTCTTCGTTATCCGATTTTGCACCATTTGTTGTTGGTACTTCTATCTTTATATGCCATTTGGTCGGGGCCCCTATCGATGGTACATCTGTAAACCCCGCTCGTTCGTTTGCTGCATCATTAGTTGCGGGGAAATGGGCTAATCATTGGATTTTCTGGTTTGGTCCTTTAATCGGTGCCGTATTTGCTGTAATGATTTACTTGAGTTGTAAAATATTAGAAGGTCAGTCTCGAGGCCAAATATTAGTTCAACAAGCCGATCAAATGGATGTTTTGAACGGTGAAGAAGATAATAAAAAGTTCGAAGAAGGGTTCAACAGAAACGTACGTAATGAAAATGGCGACCAGACATATCAAAATGGAGATAATACTCAAAATAATGCAAATTATAACTCTCAAGATAATGGTATGTATCATTCTACCAGTAATAATATTCCAACAAGTACGGCAAATCCTACTACTCAAAATACAAGCTACTAAACTAATCAAGTGCCTAACCCAAATATGACAAATTCAAGAAATAATACTTATTCTAATATAATTACATTTATTTTTTTATTTCTTTTCATATAATTCTAATAAATAATACTTATATTTTTTTTTAAAAAAAATAACGCTTATAATAATTCGTATTAGTAACTGCTTTTTTGCTTACATGAGGTTGTCGTTTAAAAATAAAGGGCTAGAAGGGACTGGTAAAAATCTTGGTAATGTAGTACTACATAACTTGCGACAACCAAACCATCATCTTGATAGGAAAATATTACGGCGCAAGTTACACAAAGATCTGGGGTAAATGCATTTAACGAATCGGGTAATTGATATTCTACCGCCAAGAGAATAGTTAATTTTTTTTGCCAATAGATAAATAGAATTAAGATTCCAGATTTTACCATATTATTATTTAGTATATTTTATATCCGTGTTTTCGGAAAATGTTAGCGTGTATTCACATATGTCATCATATTAAGAGAAATAGATTCATTCGCGATATAGTATAGTTCTTTTTTTTTACTGCTACATTTGTACATATGCGATAGCGGGTAAAGAACTTTGTGTACTTTAAAATTGTGGGAATAAATTACTTAGTATCTGTCACGCATTGTAATCGATAAGATGGCTTTTAATTGCAAGCATATTCCCAAGTATTTACTTCGGAATCCATATCAGATGTAGATATCAGACCATTTAGAAAATATACTATATTCTGATATGTGGTTGTACGGACGGGTAAAAATCAAAACATTGGATCTATTTTATTGGAACCTTTTTACCCGCCAAAGTATAAAATGAACACATAATATCTTAACATGATTTGTTTTAGAAAAATGCTTTATTCATTGATTGTCTTTACGGAAAAAAAAAGATAGTATTATACGCATAGTATTGATTTTATTACAGAGAACTCTGAGCTTTAATTTATATTTACCTACCGATCTGTCAACAGATGTAAACCATTACATTTTTCTGTGGGAAAGCTGAAGTTTATGGGAAATTACTTTAGTTTAGGGGGAAAAGATGGAATACGGTCATCAAAAAATTAAAAAAAAATTATGTATATATATGTATACAAGTTTGGTTCGAAATTTGTTCTTTTTTTAATCCAATATAGTTAAGCTTTTCAAATAAAACAAAAAAATAATGGGAAAATTGTTAAAAGGAAGTGCTTTACTTTACTCTGTGGCTATATTTGCATCATTAGGTCAATTTTTATTCGGTTGTAAGTGTTTTTTTTTAAGAAAAAATGTATATCTATTGTGAATCGATCTAATAGATATAAATAAAACTTTAGATGATCAGGGAGTCATGTCAGGTATCTTGGTCAACAACAGCTGGCTTAATTTAATGGGTAATCCAAACGCCACTATGCAGGGTATGGTAGTAGCAATTTTTGAGTTGGGTGCTTGGGCTACTACTTATCCCACTAGTTATTTCATGGATACTATCGGACGTCGCTGGACGATTATGGTGGGTACCCTTATTTTCATTGTCGGCGGTGTTCTTCAAACTGCTTCCAACACAATTGTACAAATCTTAATGGGACGTTTAATTGCTGGTTTTGGCATTGGTTTTTTAAGTACCGTATTACCCGTTTATACCGCTGAGTTAAGTCGTGCTCACAACGTAAGGTTTAAATATTACGTACCACAAAAAAAAAAGACTAATTAAACCTTCCCCGCATATATTTTAGAGAGGAAGAGTTACCGTATTAGGCATGAGTGTTAACATGTTTGGTTATACTGCATCTGGTAAATACTGCTATTTTGTTTTTATTTTTTAGCTATAAACTAATACTCTTCAAAATTAGCTTTTATTGATTATGGATTCGCTCACATTGACTCGGATTGGTCTTTCCGTGGACCTCTTTTATTGCAAGTCGTATTTGCGCTTATTTTAGCTGTTGGTACTTTGGTCCTTCCTGAATCTCCTCGTTTCTTAATTTCTAAAAACAAGGATAAGATTGCACTCAAGAATCTTGCTGATATGCATAACAAAGATGAAGACCACCCGGATGTCTGCAAGGAGTATGACGAAATTAGAAGCGCTTTAGATTTTGAAGCTAAGCTTGGTCAACCTACTTGGTTAGAAATGTTCACCACTTACCGTAAGAGATCAATGATTGGTATTGCAGTTCAAGCTCTTGGTCAATTGGCTGGTATTAACATTGTTACTGTAAGTAAAGAAACACGACTATTTACAACTACTTTAACTCATACACATATATACTGGTTTATTAGTACTATGCACCCAAAATGTATGAAGTTATTTTGGGTCCTGGAATCCAAACAATTTTGTTCGCAGGCTATACGGCTATTGTTTACTTTGGTGGTGCCTTGGTTGCATCGGTTCTTGTTGATAGAGTCGGAAGACGTCCTTTGTTTATGTATGGTAGTTTCTTTATGACTATTTGGCTCACCCTTATGGCTGTTTTCAATAAGGTTGATCTTGGCCAAGCATCTACAGTTTTAGTCATAACGTTCACAATGATTTTTGTTGGTACATTCGGTGCAACTTGGGCATGTGTCGATTGGTTGTGTACGTATCTAAGATGTGCTCAAATGATTATGATTACTCATTTTAATTGATTTTATAGATCCTGCGGAGATTTTCCCCTTCCGTACCAGAGCTAAGGGTATGTCTCTTGCTGTTTCTTCTAACTGGGTAATTAAACTTTTATTTTTTTTTATTTTTATTTTTGAATATATTGCTAATTAACGTTAATTATTACTAGCTTTGTAACTTTGCCGTCGGATTGTTTACACCGCCAATGCTTGAATCCATTGGTTGGGCTACTTACTTATTTTATGCTGCATGGAACGTTGTTGCATTTTTCGTTGTTTGGAAGTGGTTTGTCGAAACTAAAGGAAAGACCCTTGAAGAGATTGATGCTGTATTTAACGATGGCGCCGCTACTGTAGACATTAATAAGAGTTTCGATTATCATCAAACTCAACAGCTTGGAGAAAAAAAACCAACTACCTCCAATGATAGCGTAAGTGACGAAGGACAAGACGTAGCACTTAAAAATAAAAAAGAGCAGGCTTAAATAAATAATTTGTACATACTTATAAATAATAAATAACAATAATAATAGCAATAATAAATCTGTAAAACCATATATCTACCTATTATTAAGTATAATTCTTTTTTTTAAAAAAAGATGTTTCATTCCTCCAACGACTACTTAGAAAAAAACTGGTTTAATGCGTACATCCAAATGGCCGGCTTATATAATTATCACTAATAAACGGTATTTTTTACATACAAATATGATTGAAGACTAAGAGCCAGAGAAAAATCTTTTCTTTCTTCGAACAAGTTTATCTCCAAAAAAAAAGACAAGATATTCTCTTTGCATGTATCCAACATATAACTAGATTGGGCGTTTGTCAGAAAACGAACGTCTGACGGCATCAACCGATGCTCTACCGCTCTTCGCCAATACCACATTATCCGGGGGGGGGGGTCCTACTATCATACCCTTCGATTATGTGGACCTCCCTTTGTATAAAATGCTCTAATATATTAATGTTTCCCACAAGAAAAATAAAATAAAAGTTAACTTTATAAAAGTATCTTTATTAAGAACGTTTTTAATATATTATACATATATAACTATCGTGTAGAAAGAGAGGATGCTAAAGACTCGACTACATATATATATATATATAAATTGAGTAAGTTTTCTAAAATATTTATTCAATAATGACTTACACCATGGTAAATTGGCTTTCTTTCCCAAGATCATTAAGCTGACGTATATAAATTCATTTGTACGAGTAAAGTCTTTTTCAATAGTATCCATTAAAGTTGTAAACTCTTCAACATTCCTAGCTTTTCCTTCGAATACTTCCATATAGTTTATAAACATAGTAGCCATTTTCTCGGCCATATCAAATATACTAACGATAGATTTTTTTATAGAGATAGACTAGTATGGCCGTATTAATTCAGATTTTTTTTTATATAAAAACAACAACTCTCGTGTTACCTTATCATTTAGTAAACATCTATCAATAATTCTATGAATATAAGATGTATGTAATTCGGTAATTTCATCTGCGTTCTTTGATGCCGACAACTTTTTTCTAAACTCTAATGTTTCGGCGTGAAGTATCTAAAGGTTTATATATATAAGAATCAAGTGATTTATAATACTCATTACTTACAGTAGTCATGATATATCTCCAGAACGAGTTGATAAACCAGAGTAGCCTCATGCGTAGGGAATAATACCTCATATCAATGTCATCACTTTTCCTGTAGTCTAATCGATTTCGAAATAACGTTTTATTTTCCATAACATATTTGGCACGCTTGAGTCGCAACAAGAAACCAGAAACCTTATTGTAATTATCCAAATGATCACTTTGAATAAAATTATTTAACGGCCATGGAATCTATAAAAAAAAAAACACTAGTAAGAAAACTACTGGCATATAATGTATTTCAGACATTACCTCTACTTTTAATTCAATCAAATCTAAATACGAAGCAGATGTTCTTAGTCGGTTACTTTCTTCACGATGTCCCAATTGAATGTAAACAATTTCGTCATATCCGCTTAATTTACAAGCCTCTGAAAAGGTACCGTTTAACATACGTTTATCAAACCAAGGTTCATTGCCATCCATTTGTTTAAATAAGACCTGGCAAAACGAATGCATTAAATCATTCTCCAACATAAGATAAATAGATGCTAACGATTTCAATTGTTCCGGTAATCTGGAATTCTTATGCAACACATTGTTTAACATGTCTGCTGTAATGCGATATGGCTCTTGAATATATTTTTCTATGAACTGTTTAAAATTCTGGTCAAATAAAGACCCTACGTCATCTATTATTGGTTGATCAATCTCTACTGACTCAGATTGACATTGATTTGTAGGAAACAATATACTGTTAAATGAGTTGATATTGCGATTTACAGGATCAATCTTATTATACGTAATAAATGGTGGTTTCATTGTTAAAAAATTACTCATGATTTCAAGGAATGTTATTGGAGCTTGACTTAATAATTTAATATTTTTCTATAAAAAAGTGCATGTTAAAAGATTTTAATTAAAAGGTAAATGTACACGACTTACCAGTTTTTTTTCAATCTGTAGTAATAAATTAACAGCTTTACCGGTAAAGAAAATACGAGATATAGTAGTAGGATTGAATAATGGACATTGGTAAGAAACATATTCTTGCGAAATGGCTTGAATAGAGAAACCATCGATCCAAAAATTAGGTTGATCTGTAGATATTTGTTCGTTTCGAGCCACATAGAATTCGTTTACTGTATCACCTTCTAAGGAACCGTAAAAGATCCAATCGTCAATCATGCGTCCGTAGGGTACTAATAATTGTTCTAATACATACAATAATGTGTCATGCATAGAAAGTTGTTCAGAATATTGAGCAGCGGTTGCGTGATCATAAAATACAGATATTAAATAGGTTGCTATCAATCTAGGATTTACTTCAGCGAATGGTATATTCATTGTTATATCGTGAATTTCTTTAAAATGACGTAAAGGTGCATCCAATGTATGGCGAAGTTTTAATAAAGAAATGCTCTGTGATTTATCATGTGTTATAAAACTAGAATTAATTTCCTGTTCAGAAAGTAACACATCAAAGTCTCGAAGTGATTTGAATATGCAGGCAGCAAACGCTTGACTCGTTTGTCCATATTTAATATCATTTGCTACGCGTGTAACAATCTGTCTGAGTTCGGATAGAATATTTCCATATATGCAAAATTCTGTTAATAATGATCCTAATGCCTTTTGACTAAGATGCTGAACCACGTAGTTTTCATTCAACTATTAAATTTTTTTTATATAAGTAAAATCTACAATGCATATATATATATATATAGCAAATAAATACCTGGAAATGATCATCTAGATATTGAAATAATAATCCACGGCACCCTTTTAATAATGATATCACTTCTCTAACGACGCCTGCTTCAGGAACCGATTTGAATTGACGTCTACCCACCCCACTATAATATATTTGATTAAGAGATTCATTCAATTGACATGGTTTTTTTAATAGATCAATATTAGTTGTGTCTTCTGGTTCCAATTTGAAATCTGGTCTCCAATACTGTTGCGTTACCAAATAATTTAATGCCTCTGAATCCGCTCTTTCATCCATATCCATCTGATCTATATAACTCACAGTACGTGTCTCGGGTTCGCTTGTTGTTTCTCTACTAAACTGTGGCTGAGACTAGTATATGTTTATATAAATGAACCATATAATAAAAGTCCACACAAAGTAATTACCTGTCTAAATGGCGTATTTTCTTCCTCCAACTCATATCCATCATCGTCACTAAAATCATCATTGGACGCATCTTCAGGCCAAGTTTTCCAATGATCGCCTTGCAAAGGATCATCTTTTACAACATTCTCCCACGTTAACGACTGTTCTTTTTCGATAGTATTTGTTTTAGGTGTATAATTGTAAACTTGATTTTCAGAAGACGATAGCGATAACAATAACTGTAACATGTCATACTTTAATATGGATTGCTAATATACGTGGTAGCAATATAAGTCTGTTAGTTTTATGTTTATAATCCAGAATCACTTGTTTTTTTTTTTTTTTTTTTTTTTACATTTGAGTGTGGTGAGCCTATTGGTCGCGACGTTTTTAAGAATTCCGTTTTGTGCTCTATTAAGGCTTTTGATAATTTTCCATGACCTTTTATACTGAACTTTTCTGCTAACCTAAACGTGTTATCGATCTTTAGTTCATGTATTATCTCTCCATGGATATATATGTACAAACCCGTTTATGGCTGTTTCGACTTCATGTTCACTAGTACTTGTACATTTCTCGTAAGTTAGCATGTACTTTACTTTTTGAACTGCTTTTTTCCATTCCGGTGTACTAATCTATATTACAGAATGTTTAGTACCAATATAATTTCAGGGTATAAAGATATAACTCACTTCTAGACCTGTCAGTTTATTTACAAGTCGTCCAGTTAGTTGATCCTTTGCCATAACCATTTTCTTTTTTAAAAAAAAAGTCGTCAAGGCGAAAAGAAGAAAAAAAAGTTTAAAAAGGAACAATTATGGCAGTCATGTATTAATTTGATTGAATATATACTTGAGCATAAGTATTGTTACAGTCGTTCCACTGGTATTTAACGAAAACTATTTTTGTGCTTTTAATAAACTGAAACTCGCAGATTCTTGTAAAATAAAAAGATACCGAAACACTTGAAGCTACATATGATATTCCTACTAAGCACCTTCCTCTATTTTACCCAAAACTCGGCCTTCATCTGAAAAATATACACTTTCGCATGGTGATACACCAGGTCGGCTTCACCTGTGCGGTTTGAATAATTCGGGTAAGGTAGAAATATAGCTATTGTCATTTAAGGACTAATTATTATTTTCTTAAACAAGAGCTGATAACTCTAAATACGTGAGTCTCGAGAACTGCTTATTAAAGGGTACGCGTAAAGTGTCGTTGTCCTGATATAACTCTCTATAAAATAAAGACTTGTCTTAAATAAAACTAATAGGAAAGAATAGACACATACAAAAGCTCTTCAATAACTATTCAATAACTATTCAATAATATTTACTATTGAAAATCAATAATGTTTGTTAAACAACGCAAAAACGATAAAGGCCAATTGGGGTTTCCCTATCGTGTATAAAAAGTCAATTTTTACATAAAAACCGCCAGCCGAAAATTAATTTCTCGCTTTTGTACCTTTCTTTTCGCGTAATTAAATACCATGATTTCCAACATTATTAGAAACACTTCTCCCATCTTACTTCGTACCCAAAATAGAGCAAGTAGACTTATATCATTTTACAAAAAAAAAAAGGAGAAAAAGAAACTTACACTTTTCGCATAGGCTTTTTTCTCACAAATTAACAAGAATACCATTAGTTCTTGGTCCGAATCACCTTATGCACAAGCTTTAATCCCTATTGTCGTCGAGAATACTGTAATGTATAATAGAATAATACATACGTTTTCTTTCTCTAAAACTTATGTATATAGGGTAGAGGCGAAAGGTCTTACGATATATTTTCTCGTTTGTTAAAGGAACGTATTATTTGTTTGAATGGACCAGTAAGTATTTTTTCTTTCTTTTTCTCATCTGGCTGGTTGTAATTAATTAGTAAATGTAGGTAAACGAAAGTGTTGCTGCGGTTATTGTTGCTCAACTGTTGTTCTTGGAATCTGAAAGCACAGAGAAGCCAATTAGTTTATATATTAACTCTCCCGGTGGAAGTGTAACAGCTGGTATGGCTATCTATGATACAGTAAGTTTTTTTGTTGTTGTTTTTACAATCACTATCACCACTAACACTTTTTTTTTGTAGATGCAGGTACTATTTATAACGAAGCGATATTATTTATAGATTGGGAAATCTGATTTTTCTTTTCTTTGTAATAGTATATTCAATCTCCTGTTTCAACGTTATGTAATGGTCAGGCATGTTCTATGGGTTCTCTTTTACTTGCAGCAGGTAGGCAATAATACAAAGTAATTGCGATATGGAAACTTATAATGAAAAAATAGGTGAACCTGGTAAGAGATATGCATTACCTAATGCATCCATTATGATTCATCAGCCATCTGGTGGAGCTTCTGGTCAAGCTTCAGATATTGCAATTCATGCACGTGAAATCCTTCGTGTTAGAGAACGCTTAAATAAAATCTACCAAAGGCATACTGGTATTCGCGAAATTGAAACTATTGGTAAGGACAAAAAAAAGAAAAAGAAAAAAATGGTACTAAACATTTTTTATACATGTAGAGAAAATGGTTGAAAGAGATTATTTTATGACTGCAGAAGAAGCCATGAATTTTGGTTTAATCGATAAAGTCCTTGAAAAGCGTGTCGCAGAACCTAGAGTAGATGAACCCAAAAAATAAAATATTTTACAATGACGAAATAACTGCCTTTGTAAATTCAGTTGTACTATTGCTTCCTCCCATATCACGAGTTTTACATTGTCCTTGTTCAATTGTACGGTAAACCGCAGTTGAAATACGATTAGCGTGCTTATTTAGATTTAAATGTTTCAACATCATGGCTGCACTAAGCATCATGGCCGTAGGATTAGCGGTATTTTTACCCCCAATATCTTCTCCTACATGACGACAGCCCTTTTTATACACGTAAGCACATTTTATATGTATGTATAAAAGTGCGTTTATTGTAACTTACTGGTTCAAATACTGCATACTCTCTACCAATACTAGTACCTGCAATGATACCAGGACCGCCCACTAAACCAGCTCCAACATTGGATAAGATATTACCATAAAGATTAGGCAATACCAAAACATCAAATTGTTGAGGACGAGAGACCAATTGCATAGAAGCATTATCAACAATCATATCGTTTAAAATGATTCCTGACATGGAATATTCTTTATCAAAAATATCACGTACAGTTCTTAAAAACAAACCATCGCCCAATTTCCTATTATATATAAATAAGCATTTATGTATATATATAATACATATGTGTATATACTTTACATGATGTTTGCTTTATGCACACAAGTTACTCTTTTACGATTATTCTTTAACGCGAAATCAAAAGCGAATCGAGCAATACGTTCGGTTTTATAACGCGTTACGATTTTCAGCGACTCGACTACACCAGGAAAGGATATATGTTCCAAACCAGAGTACTCTCCTTCCGTGTTTTCGCGAATAATGGCAAGATCAATATCGTTAAAGCGACCTTTAACACCGGGAATATTCTTTATAAGAGAGATAGAGGCATATATATCCAAATCCTTTCTCATGGAAACGTTGAATGAAGCGTGACCAAGTCTTGATACAGGAGTATACAAAATACCCTTTAATCCAACCTTGTTACGACGAAGAGAAGCTAAAGTCTCCTTCATCATGCCATCATTAGCAGATACGTGACCGGACAAATCAAACTGTTCCCATTCAATCGGTGCTTCTGCTGCTTTAAAAACTGCTTTTACAGACTCGGATAACTCTTGTCCAACACCATCTCCAGGAACCAAGGTAACTGTTTGAGTCTAGTTTATATATTTATATATACGTATAAGTACATTTCTTTTGAGGGTCTTTTTTTTTTTACTCGTGTTACTTACGGCAACAGACGCAAAAGAGCGTCTCAAAGTCTAATGGAAATATTTTTTAAGATGGTGTTGATCATGTATATTACTTTTCCTTACCTTCTTTATAACTTGATTGCGTAAAGCGAGCATACTAGGAGAGATAAGTAAATAAAAAGAGTGGGAAGAAAAATAAAAGAAGGGGGATAGACAAATAGACACAAACAAGCCATGTCATCCCTTATTTGCGGCTTTTTATAGTGTACAAAACGGTTCATATTAAAAAAAAAAGTAGCAGTAATTTGTATAATAAAACGTAGACATAAGACGTATGGAGAACATAATAGTTAAATAAAAAATAGTTTTCGCCAAGTATAATAATACCTTAGGTAAATTCGGTATATGAGGGAGGGTTTCTATTGCAAGTAACTTTGGTAGTGTTGGTAGTGTAATAGATAAAAAGAAACAGAAATATTTACCTGTAGTAACTAATAATAATAACGCTCGAAGAATTTACATTTATTCATAATAAAAAACTTGGTATTTTCCATCGAAAAGCCTTCAAGGATACATGGCTTGATTTTCACTATATTCTAAGAAAACCATAAGGGATAGTACTTAATAATAATTGACTAGAATTTTGAAGTAGTTACATGAAAAAGAAAAGTAAAAAAGTAAAGGAAAAAAAGAAAAAAAACTTGAAAAAAAAAAAACCAGCATTCTATTTTAAAACATAGAAAGCTTTTATAGACGCTGATGCAATGTTCATAATTGATAAAGAGATGGAAATTTTCATTTACAAAAGTATAAGCTAGCTCTTAACTTTTTTGTTCGCGTATAGATTGTACGTATAATGATTTTAATATACTAATACTGGCCGCCTAACATCGTTTCGCTCGATTGCATCGTCGCCGTCGCTCTGCGGGTTTAGAGACAAATATGATATAAATCAAATATCAATTCTTATAATATCCCCTCGAAGACGGGATAGAACAGTTAACCGAGGTCTCGATTGAAAAAAACCTGTTGAACTTTCATTCTGAATTTTTTTTTTTTTTTTTTTTGATGAACTGCATTATATTGGGCGATTTGGTTTTTCGCACGGTGTATATTTGATGATAAAGTATAAGTCAAGCAACGTATAATGTACAATGGGACTACCTCGGCTCAAGATAGAGTGGGAAATACAAATAAACGCACAAATTACAAGGACTTGTAAAGAAATCGTCGTTTCACAGTACACTTCAAGCAAAGTTATCACGTGCACAATCCCTCTTTTTTTGGAGTAACGCGCGCTCAAACTTCCATAAAATTCTTTTACTTTTTTGTGCATCTCATCCTCTTTATTGTTTCGCTGCTGAATCATGTAAGTGTCATAGTGCCCAAAAGAAATATTAAGAAACAAAATTGTAAACGTTTATATATTATTACAGGACGCAAACTCTTGTTCAGTCTGAACGAGTAGCTTCGGCATCGCTTTTGAGGCCATTGCCTAGAAGATGGCACATGTATGTTTGGCCCTTTGTCAGTGTACTTTACCCCGTATTTCTCTATGTCTATAAAAATCATTATGATGACTATCTCGGTTCTGAAGAATGGACTTTTGTTGCACTTGGTAGTATCATCACTTTACACGCCATGACTTTTTTGGTTTGTCAATGGAGTGTTGACATGAAGGCTCTTTTCACATGTGTTAAAGTAAGTTGACATTTTTTATTTTTTGATGACATGATAAGAGAGGGAGGGGTTTTTTTAACCTTGTGTATAATTTATAGGAATCCGATGTTCATAAGGCTACTATTATTAAAATCGTACCTTTCCGTTACCAAGGAAAGGGTACGCTTGTACCATTGGAGCATAGTAAAGTAAGTTTTTAAATAAAAGGAATGGTGGTCATCTTGTTTGAATTTACTAATGTTTCCCCTTATAGTCACTTGATAACCAAGATGAAATCTCTTTTGTCTTTCAACAAAAGAAATTCATTTATAATGTCGATAGAAAGCAATTCCAAAAACTTCTTTATCCCTCTGATCTCAACCATACTGTCAAACCTTATCAAAGTACAAAGGGTTTAACCAGCAAGACTGAAGTTGAATCACTTACTCATTCTTATGGCTTAAACAAGCAAGTATATTTTTCTTCTTCTTATTAACCGCATTACTAACCTTATATAATATAGATTTGATATCCCTTTACCTACTTTTGGTGAACTTTTCAAAGAACATGCTGTTGCACCCTTTTTTATTTTCCAAATATTTTGTGTTGGTCTTTGGTGTTTAGATGAATACTGGTATTATTCACTCTTCACTCTCTTCATGTTGGTTGTATTTGAATGCACTGTTGTCTATCAACGTCTTCGTACTATTGGTGAGTTCCGTGGTATGAACCAAAAACCCTATCCTGTATATGTAAAGAGAGAAAACAAGTGGAATCAAATTCCAAGTGATGAATTATTACCTGGAGATGTTGTCTCTATTGTTCGTACAAAGGAAGATCAAGGTGTTCCTTGTGATTTGGTTATTGCTGATGGTTCTTGTATTGTAAACGAAGCTATGCTTTCCGGTGAATCTACTCCTTTACTCAAGGTAAGCTATAAACACAGGGAAAGAGAGAGGGAGAGAGAGAGAAAGAGGGAGAGAAGCTTGGTTTGGGAATCTTATAGTATTTATTATTATTATGTAGGAATCTGTTCAACTCAGAGATGCTAATGATGAATTTGACATGAATGCAGTTGATAGATTATATGTTCTTTATGGTGGTACCAAGGTATTACAAGTTACTTCGCCGAAATCAGAAGCTCCTCCTGATGATGGTTGTGTTTGTGTTGTTGCTCGTACTGGTTTTGGTACCTCTCAAGGTGAGCTTGTCCGTACCATGATTTTCTCTACTGAACGTGTTTCAGCCAATAACATTGAAGCACTCTTGTTTATTCTCTTCTTGCTTATTTTCGCCATTGCCGCTTCTGCCTATGTTTGGCAAAAGGGTATTGAGAACGGTACTAAAAAATCAAAGCTCTTATTGGATTGTATCTTGATTATTACTTCTGTTGTACCCCCTGAGCTTCCTATGGAATTAAGTTTGGCTGTCAACAGTAGTTTGGTTGCACTTTCAAAGTATGCTATTTACTGTACTGAACCTTTCCGTATTCCTTATGCTGGTAGAGTTGATGTTTGTTGTTTCGATAAGACTGGTACTTTGACCGGTGAAGACCTTGTGTTTGAAGGTGTTGCTTACTCTAGTCCCACTAAACCTGCTACTGAACTTGCACCTGCTACTGAAGTACCTGATGCTACTAAATGGGTTTTATCTAGTGCACATGCTTTGGTTCAATTAGAGGATGGCATTGTTGGTGACCCTATGGAAAAGGAAACACTCAAGGCTCTTGATTGGGATTTAGGACCAAATGATACTGTTTTCCCCAAGGGAGAAAAGAGAGGCCAAAATTTACAAATTCGTCGTCGTTATCAATTCTCTTCTGCTTTAAAGCGTCAATCTTCTGTTTCTACTTTAACTCATCTTACTTTGTCTGGACCCAAGACCTTTATCTCTGTCAAGGGTGCTCCTGAAACTCTTAAGAACATGTATACAAATGTACCTGAAGGTTACGTCGAAGCTTATAGACATTTTACCAGAAAGGGTAGTAGAGTCTTGGCCCTTGGTTATAAAATGTTGGATAACAACTTGAACCAAAATCAAATCAATGACCTTACTCGTGAATCTGTTGAATCCGAACTTATTTTTGCCGGTTTTATTGTATTCACTTGTCCTCTTAAGGATGATGCTATTGAAGCTTTGAAGGAATTAAATGAATCCTCTCATCGCTGTATTATGATTACTGGTGATAACCCATTGACCGCCTGTGCTGTTGCCCGTGAAGTAGCTATTGTTGAACGTGATGTATTGATCGTAGATCGTGATGAAAATAAGAAAGATAATAATGTTGTTTTCCATTCTATTGATGAAACTTATCGTATTGAAGTAAATCCTGAGAAACCTTTGGATAAGGCACTTTTGGATAAATATGATCTTTGTTTAACTGGTACTGCTATGAGTCAATTCATGCTTCACAAGGAAAATATGAACGTAATTTTGGAACACACTTGGGTTTATGCTCGTGTATCTCCCTCTCAAAAGGAATATCTCTTGACTGGATTAAAGGATCTTGGTTATACTACCTTGATGGCTGGTGATGGTACCAATGATGTCGGTGCCTTGAAACAAGCTCATATTGGTGTCGCTCTCTTGGATGGTACACCTGAGGATCTTCAGAAGATTGCTGAGCGTCAGCGTATCGAACGTATGAAGGCCATGTACGAACAACAAAAGAGTATTTCTGCTCGTTTTAACCAACCTCCTCCCCCTCCTCCTCCTGCTATTGCTCATCTTTATCCTGAATATGCCGCACAAATTGCCCAACAACAAGCTAACCAAAACTTAACCCCTGCTCAATTACGTCAACAAGAACAAAAGAAGAAGATAGAAGAAGCTACTCAAAAGATGATGGAAGGTATGGATATGGAAGAGCCTCCCACTATTAAATTTGGTGATGCTTCCGTTGCTGCCCCTTTTACTTCCAAGCTTCGTAATGTTACTGCTAGTAAGTTTTTTAAAACATGTGTAGAAAATAAAAAATTAAAATTAATTTTTTCATTTTATAGTTAATAATATTATTCGCCAAGGTCGTTGTACTCTTGTCGCTACTATTCAAATGTACAAGATTTTAGCTTTGAATTGTTTAATTTCTGCTTATAGTTTATCCGTCTTGTACCTTGATGGTATTAAGTTTGGTGATCTTCAAGTAACTATTTCTGGTATGTTGATGGCTGTTTGTTTCCTTTGTATTTCTAGAGGAAGACCTTTGCAAAAGTTATCCAAGGAACGTCCTCAACCCAACATTTTCAATCCTTATATTATTTTATCTGTCTTGGGTCAATTTGCTATTCATATCGTTTCCTTGGTTTATATCAATGCTCTCGCTAAATCTTTAGAACCGTAAAGTATATAATCAGTAATTCATATATTATGTAGTAATCTCACTCATTTTTTTAGACCAAAAGAGGTTGATTTGGAAGGTGAATTTGAACCAAGTTTGTTGAACAGCGCTATTTATCTTATTCAATTATCTATGCAAGTTTCTACATTTGCTATTAACTACCAAGGTTATCCTTTCCGTGAACGTATTCAAGACAATAAGGCCTTGTATTACGGCTTAATGTCTGTTGGTGGTATTGCATTAGCTGGTGCTACTGAAATGTGGCCTGATGTCAATGATCAACTTAAGCTTGTCCGATTCCCCGGAACTGTAAGTTTGAAAAAAAAAAAAAAAGACGAACGTACAATAATACCAAACTAATGCATATGTTTTCTTTAGTTCCGTTATAAGTTGACTCTCTGTATGATTCTCGATTTTGGTATTGCATATGCAATTGAAAAGGTGACCAAGTATTGTTTTGCAGATAATCGCGCAAAGGCAATTGCTAGAAGAGGAAAGGATTAGATTTTTGTAGAAAGATAAACAATAACAATAATAATAAAAAAGCGATATAGCAAACTGTATGTAACACGTGCTTTTACCTATAATAACATTTATTTTTACTGAAAAAAAGAAAAAATCTAGACGCATCCTTTGCTTGCAAAATATGTTTTTTATTTGTTTTTTTGTTTACATATACTATTCGCTAATACGGAAAGAGAGAGAGAGAGAGAGAGTGGGTGGATGTGGGTGATACAAGGTACTCTCATAGTAAAAGGCCGATAACTTTACTATGAGAGTACCCACAGAAAAAGAAAGAGACTGAGAGAGAAAGGTATGATATAAGTTTGGTAAGCGCAGAAAAAGAATATGTAACCATTTCTAGTTTATGGGCCAAATACCGTTGTGTTACCTTTAATATTTTTTTTCTTTTTCTTTCTTTCTACTTCTCACTCCTTATTATCTTCTTAGGTTACATATGTATCCATTACAGTAAGATGAGATATATATGACATGATCTATTTACTTTTTTGAACTAGTTGAATGCTTTGCGATGGCGAAATATAATTATATTTATAAAAAAAGATAAAATTTGCTTTGTAAATTTGAATATCAGCCTGATGTGTTACGGATTTTTTTAAAGTTCATTATAAACGAGCACAGTCCATGTTTATATTGATCAAAATCGAAATACACCCTGTGTAATTTTCATTACTCGTTATCCATTTGATATTAAATGTACAAAAACCAATGGATAAGCCACTGTATATATTAGTAGGTATCATTAAAATTTTAGAACGAGAGAAACGTTCCTTTTTTTTTCTCTTTCTTTCCTTTTTCCTTCTTTTTTCTTTTTACATATAAACAGTTATACATCATGACGTTGAATACATTGACAACTACCGCTTCTCAACGAATAAATATTATTTCTGATAGTGTAAAATTTATTTGTCAATCACGAGGAAAGAATTACTGTCTCGTTCATAGAAGATACTTCGAGACAAGTTGGTGTCCAGACTGTGGTCGTAGTAAGTATAAAATAACGTTCCTATAAAACCTTTTCTAAATGTCTCGATATTTCTTTTTAAAATTATAGTATCTTAAAGAAAACGATAATTACGATGATGATAGTGATATCGGAGCATATGACCATATATTATCTATTATTTTGTGCTCAAATTCGGACCTAATTTGTATCTTTGTCTTCTATATTTTACTTTTAATCATCCCGTCAATATTCTACGCTCGTAAGAGATTCATACGTACAACATAAAAAAAAAAAGCAATAATTTACCCTATAAAGTTGAACTTGTAAAAATATATTTGTGTTTAAGCGAGGGCATACCTACTTTTAAATGTTATTAGTTTATTAGCACTGATAAAAGGTGTATGTTGGGTTATAATTAGTAAATAACAATATAGTCGAAATATGTATTTTATTTTGGCTGTTTAAATCAACAGCGTATGAGTAAAGATTCCCTCTTAACGAAATTCCAACTCAAGATCAAGAACTGTAATTGTAAATCCCACGATAATGTGCGCTTCTATAAGCCTACAAAAATTGCACCTGTTTCAATAGGCAGTTGGAAGAGATGTAACTTCCATTCCCAGATTTAAACTATTAGAATAATAAACGTGCTCCTCGACGCCGTAGGATAGTATCTAATAAAAGCTTCTATATACCGGAGATAGCTCTTAAGATTTTACTGAATTAAGTACACATCATACTTTTTTTTGAAAAAAAAACAAATCAACAAAAATTATCACAAGGTTTTGTTTATAAAACTTCTTTTTTTTGTATTTCATCCTTTTTTTAAAAATATTTTGTTTTTACATGTGAATAGGCGGCTATTTTGGGTAATACAATTGTGGAGAATCCCATTTTGTGTTACTGTGCACAACTTGAGTAGCAAATAAAAAATTCCCATGCCTAAAAACTTATTACACCATTTTTAACGAAGAAGGGGCTTAGTTTAAACAGCTACAAGTAAAAAAATAAAGAAAAAATAAAGAAGGAACTGAAAAGGTTATCAGACTAAAAGGTGTTATTGTTTTATTAACCATGTATGAGCCTTTAAATAGACTTCAGGAATAAAAGATGACGTGATAGAAGGTAGATAATAACCAATCATTAAATGATTACATGTACAGTGCTCACGGCGCCAATTTGCGTCTTTGTGGATTTTTTTGCGGTTTTTCAAGTTCCCAATTTGCAATATCATAACAATATCTGTAAGAGCCTTCGAGATAGTAAAAAGGGTTAGCATTACGTATACCGTTCACTAATTTTAGCTTCAATTCTTCAGTCTATCTCTGTTAAAAAAAAAAAAACGTGAAATGGGTCTGGCAAACCCTTAAATTGGAAGTTCGAAAAAACCCCAAATTGGGAACTTGAAAAACCGCAAAAAAAATCCACAAAGACGCAAATTGGCGCCGTGAGCACTGTAGATGAATAACAGACAGATTGTGGATTATTGTTACATTTATCAGTCGATAATATAGGGTGGTAGAAAGATCTAAATGATATTGTAGCTAATATTATATTTGTGTATAGCTTTGTGTAGAAAGTATATCTAAATTATACCTCAGTCTAACCCTTAAATACAACACTGTATATATCTGGGCAAAAGAATCCTTACAAGACGAATAAGGACTAAAAAGGCACATTAGCATGTATACTCAAACCAACGGAAACAACTGTTCAAGGATTTTAATTTTCCCAAAAAAAAAAAAAAATGGTTCAGTTTGTATATTTATAGGGGATTGGCGCCAAAATTCGGCATATATACGAGGTCATACTCAAAGAAGCATATTACAGTATACATCAATGATCAAGAGCTATGAATCAGATCATTTTCAAATTTTCGATGAATATAACTCAACCTTGAAATGTACAAGTTGTTTTAAAACAACAGTGAAACAGCTTGCACGTTCCAAAGGCACATCATTACGAAGAGTCCAAGGAGTTTTTATCTGTGTTAATCCTAAATGCCTAAGACGAATATCAACCCGCTCCACCACAAGCAACCGAGACCAGAACGGTGCAAGAAATATTGCATTGATTGGGTTCAGCCCACTTGTTTCGGAAGATAGCCTTCCCCTCGCTCCTTTCCGAAGAGGATCGTATGAATCAGTACGTTGACCATTATCTCCAGAACTTCTTAAATACACATATACCGATACATTCATCTATAGGTTCAACTTATCTAAATTTTTCTTAACACACCAATTTGACGACGTTAAGGATTCCAGTAGATCAGGTAACTGATTTTAACCAGTGGGATGTCACACGGAACTCCACACGTCACAGTCAATCAATCTAGTCACAAAAAAAAAAGATTGTGTTTTTTTACACCTACAAAAAAAAAGTTATTTCTTGTTTCTTTACTTTTTTTTTATTTAATCATGAGCCACCTATCAGACGAAGACGACGAGTTTCTTTATGGTATTTCAGATACGGATAAAGTAACAAATCCTCTTTCCGATACAAAAAATGGTAAAAAAAAAAAGAACGATAAAAAAAAAACCTACGCGTACATGTTAAATGATGATTTATGCCAACTCGCTTTTTTTTTTAAAAAAAATAGACGTTGATGATTTATACGAGCTATACGATGAAAACGAAACAAAAGAGTAGGTATTTTTTTAATGAGGCGAAATACAGGTTCTTTAAAATTTACTTTGCTAACTTATTATCTCTACAGTACCGAACAGTAAGAGATAAAAAAAAAATGTTTATACAATTGAGGGTAGAGTTTTTTTTAATTGTTTATTGCATTGAATAATTAGAAAAGGCGAAGATGTAGTACCCGATCAAGAAGTTGAGAAGCGTCCAGAAGATAAAACTGAACCAGATACCATCATGACGGAAACGCCAGAAGCCACTGCTGAAGTAAAAACAGAAGAATTAGAAGAAGAAGAAGAAGATAGCGACGATGTAAGAAAAAAAACCGTTTATTATTGTTATAGTTCATTAATTCAATATCGATATAAATACATATAAGGACCTTGAAATTATTTTAGAACCAGAAGAAGAGGAACAAAAGGAAGTAGAAGTAGAGACCAAAGAAGGGTAAGACTGCAACAACAACAACAACAACGACAAAAAAAAAAAAAAAAAAATTGCTACTAAGCACCATTTTATAATTATTTAGCGAAACTGTACCAACCGCAGAAGAAAAAGATACACCTGTAAATATTAAACCTGGACAGCAAGGAAAGCCATCATCTACACCAGCCGATAACACCTCTTCCAAAGCAAACCTTACAAATGCCAAATCGTCACAAGGGGGCATTAATTTGGAGCTTATAGGAGAATACAACGGCCAACCCATTACTGATGTCGATCTTGATAACGTGGAAGATAAACCTTGGAGAAAGCCAGGTGCTGATATTACGGATTATTTTAATTATGGGTTTAATGAAATTTCATGGCGATCTTATTGTGCTAAACAAAAAATGTTGAGAGAGAATAAAAAGGTACTACTGCATATAAAAAAAAGAGAAAATGATTACCAACAAATTTAATAGATGATGGGTGATTTAGATATGGGTGATTTTATGTCAATGGGTATGATGATGCCGCCAAATATGATGGATGGTAGTATGCCTATGGCTATGGCCGGTATGCCAAATCCTATGATGACTTTACCGATGGGTATGCCTCCACCACAAACGGGTGGCAATCCAGCCATGAGGAACCGACCTGGAAACTTTAATGCAAGAGGTTCCGGAAGAAATATGCCAATGAGTAGATCAAAGAATGGGGATGGTAAAGAAGGTGGTAATGAAATGTAAGCCTTTTTTACATTATCGAACTATTGCTGATAAAAACAAAAGACTGATTTACATGTAAAAAAAATATAGGATGAACCCAATGGATGGTAATATGCAAATGGAAGATGGCGGTATGTTTCCAATGGAATTCCCCGGAGGACCTGGTGGTATGCCAATGGGCATGTTTCCTCCTGATATGCCCGGTGGTCCTATGGGCATGCCATTCTTTAATCCCAATATGCCTGGTGGTATGCCAATGGGGTTTGATGGAAATGATTTCAGAGGCGGTGGCGGCGGCGGTGGTGGTGGTGGTGGTGGAAATAACTCGAGTCGATCTTCTATGAGAGGAAGTGGTCATATGAGTAGCCGATCTCAAATGCCTCGCAGTAGTCATGGTAGCAGTAGTGGTGGCGGTGGCGGTAGTAGCAGTGGTGGAGGGCAATCCTCTAGCTGGCGTGGAAGAGATGATTCTAGTGAACATCGTTCAGACTCGTAAGTTTTCATTATCATTATTCAATTATAAATCCTTTATTTATTTATTTATTTATAGACGGAAGAGGCAAATGAATGATGGTGGAAGTAGTAGTGGCCATAGAGAATCATCATCTAACCAAGACGATCATTATAGCAAGAGATCTCGTAACCGCTAAACTCTTTTTTTTTAAATTTTTTATTTATTGGTGAATAAAATATGCTGTATATCTTTTTTTATATTATTTTTGTACATCTCGTAATAGTTCTAATTCAGCATTGATTTCTTCTTGCACTCTTTGTTGACCTACAGATGCTTCATCCACTTCACGAATATCAATAAGGAAATCACGTATATCATTTTGAAATCTTTGCAAGTCACCACTATATTCAAACATACCCATCACTAAGACCTCAATTTGATTTCTACAATACATAATATATCAGCATCAAGGAAAAAAAATAATGTGTGCACTTACTTTTGAAGTAAAGGGAAAGCAGTACAAAGTAATTCCAAAGTATACTGCTGTAAAAACTCAATATTTGACATGAGTGGATTAGCCACTTGATCTGGATTAAATAATCTAGTATATATTTCTCCCTCTTGTACCAACTCAAATAAGCGAGAGAGTACTTGACTTTGATAATTAAATCCATTTCTGCAATCAGGATCTACCAAGACTTCTAAAATGTCTCGCAAGATACGTACATAGTACATTTCAAAGAATTGACTAGAGACGTCTTCATCTTCATGCTGTGTGACTGTGTTGATCATATCGAGACATGTTTGAAGTGCTATTTGAGAGATCTCTCGAATGGTGTGTTTGGTTCCCCACATAATACTATCAATCACAAGTTGAAATAATTCGGACGATTGAAATAATTCTATAAAACATCTTCGATTAAGAACTCTTAATAACCGATAAAACTCATGTCTAAACTCCGGATAATCTACAAAATTAGATGTAATCATAGGTAGAGTAGAAAAAAACTCTATCTCTATTGTTTCCTTTAACAAATCAGGCCAAATAGGATCCTATCAACACACATATATTTAGAAACCTTCCAAATTAATAGTAATAGTGTCATTTTTTTTATACCTGCATCTTTTCAAACATACAAGTCAACAAACTCAAGACTTGGGGTTCTCTGTTTTGAACCTGCACCGTATTTTTATAATCCAATAAAATAAACTGTATCAATCGAGAAATCATGTTTTGATCCTGTAATTCTAAGCATTCGTTAGAAAGTACAAAGGTTTCAAATAACTCTAGGATCAATTGTCGAATACGTTTATAGAATTGGTCTTGTGGTTGTTGACTCGATATTTGATAGCATTGAATTAAAACGGGCGTAATTGTTTGTAATTGTTTACGAAAGATAGGTCCAACCGGTTCACAAGTGACGACGTTGATTTTAAGTGCATTGATAATTGATTTAAGAGCAGAAGGTGACATGGTAGGTTGTAAAGCACCAGTAACCTATTTATTTTTTAGTTAGGTCTCTTTTTACTAAAAAAAAATAACAAAGTAAACTTACGGTTTCGTTGGGTATAGTCATCAAGGCTACTAAAGACGGATGCTGTTCATTTGCAGGTAATTCTGATAAGATAGTCCCCATTGCTTTATAAAAAATGCAAGCTTGATTGGAATCGAAAAACCTGGTAAAATTTCCCAAATCATTCAATAAAGTTTGAAAAACAGAGGGACTATTTTGATGCGACACGATAAATTCTTGTCTGCAACCTTGAGTGATCTTTAAAAAAGAATCACAAGCCATTTCTCTAATAGGTGATTGATCGTGCTGCATAAAAGTAAAAATTTTCTGTAATAAAAACCAAAGGAAATTCCAATGCGATTTCAGGAATCGAGTATATTGACCAGCAATATATAATAAGCAAGATGCAACTACCCATTCCTCATAATTTTCATTGCGTTGATTAGATTCTTCTTTTTGTAATAATTCGACTAGGTCTTTTGCAACAACGGATTCTAAGAATAGGTTTTCTTGTTGTTCGGATATGGTACCCGATATAGCGCCGATAGCCCAACAAACGCGAAACAATTCGTCCCAATGCCAGTCAACTGAAGCCAAGATATGGCTCAACTTTTCTTGAATTAATGTTTGAATATAAACAGGATAAAGTTGAGTCAATAGACCAAACACGTCCCGTGAATATTTTGAAAGAACTGTCGTATCACTTTGTCTTATAAAACTCCTTGTAATTTCTCCGTTATCATTTTCAACCACAAATGCATCGTCAGGCCTTACCATATTTTCAATTAATACAACACCCAATTGATGTAATACATCTTGATATGGTGTAGATTGATTATGGTTCATATCTTGTACAATATCGTAGGTTAATTTAGCCCAACATTCTAAACACATTTTCCAAACTTCTCGTTCTTGAATATAAGAAATCTTTAAAAGGTACTGTAATGTTTGATGCATACTAGATTGGCCACCAGGTATACTCTCAACTAACGATTGGTATCTTGAAAGAAAAGTGGTTAAAAAGATGGCAAGTGCTTCAATAAAATTCTGGTCTTCGTTACTGCATGTATTATAAAGCTGAGCTACATCGACATGAGACGGTATAATTCGGGTCATTTCTTTTGTAACAATAGTGTAAATATTAAGAATAATATCATTATATTGTTGATCTACTCTATCTAAACTAATAATTTCAGTAAAGCATTGCAAAGATAAATTTCTTTGTATTGGTGATCCTGACAACTATTTATAAAAAGTAAGCGAACGACTCTATTTTTTTTTTTTTTGAAGTAATAATACTTGCATTAGATTCAAGTATTTGAATTAAATCTTGCTGATACACAAATTGAATAGGGATCCAACTAATAAACTTTAATAGTGTCTCTAACGTAGCATTTATCAAATGAATATTTGTAGAAGGTGTTGATAATACATTCTTACAAAGGTCAAATATAGACCCGAATTCATTCACCATTTGTTTCTTTAACTTTTGCATCTTTGCCATTGTCATTTGATCAATTGAAAAATCAAATACTTCCTCACTACAAAAAAAAAAAAAAAAGTCAATTTTTGCTCGCGCATGAAAGAAAATAATTTACCTTAGTAGCTTTAATATCTTCATATTGTTTTCGCACAAAGATGTATTAACAAGACTTGAATCTACAATTTCTTGAATAAATGATGGCCAGTACTGAGGCCAATCCTTTTTTAAGATTTGAACTAACACCAAGTCTAATTTATTAAGGTATATCTTTTGTGATCGGAGTGTAGACTCGTTTGAAGAAAGTTCAATTACATGTTTGACAATGTAATTTCGCATAACTTTTTTGTTTTGGTTAGTTTCCACGCTAATACATAATATTTCAACGCTTATGATATGTACCTAAACGTTGATCCATAGGTAAAGTATTCCAACGAACAACGATAAATTCTTCCAGTATACCGAGCGCTATAAACTAAAAATTGACGCTTTAAAAAAAAGAAAGAAAATTTATGATAAATATGTATATATATATATTTTTACTTTTGCTTGTATACTAGAAGACTGTTCAAGTATTTGATCAACCAACTGCCATGAATCAGTATAATTCTGAAATTCAGTCAAGATTGTTTGAGCTTTTGTTCTCTAATGAATTCATTATTATTGACAAGTTTCTTTCGTCCTTTATTTTTTGGGCTATTTACCGTGTCATTATCTCCTTCGTAAAAAGCTTGAACTATATTATCAAAGTCTTTTACAGTGAACGAACTACTAAGAAGTGACTGTATACGTTGCATTTTTTTTTTTTTAGTTAACCAATATTTGTTTAAATTTCATAAACTTACATTCATTTATAAAAGAAAATATTGAGAGGGAGTTTATAAAAAAATAAAAATAAAAAGCTTTTAAAAGAGGGGATACCAGGGTAAAAAAAAAAAGTTTTTTTTTTTCGCTCTCTTTATCATATAATGTCAGACAACGATCGAACAAGTAATTTTGTTTTCAATAAACACAGTGAGAAAAACCCTAACGGTCAACAAGTGCAACATCGTTGCAATGGATATTTGGAAGACGTACTTGAAGGTGTCTCTCAATGGCCAATGGACATTGCAAAACCATTTAGCTTGTTCTTGTCTTGTTTGAGATCTCAACCAGGTTAACAACATATACGTTATTTTCTCTTTTTAGTTATATAGAAGTACTAAAGTGTCCTTCTCTTTTTTTTTTAAAAAAAACAGGTCAAGAACCACCAAGATATAAAAGTCAAAAAGACTAATTCAATTAGACAACCGCTTGCTACAAACAAAAAATATATCTTATTTTTCTCGTGAACTTCCTGACTCTTCAATGCAACAAGGATCTTATTTGTTGAAATATACATATAAGTTATACATACAGAATATAATTAAAAAGCTTTTATTTTATTTTATTTTGTGTGCCTAGATATAATTTTTATAATTGGTGCTTTTTCTCTTCACCAAAGTTATGTAAAATTGCCTCGTAACAAAAGAACATTATTGCAGCATTTGGCACAACACGCATTAAATGTGCCGACATACCTCCATATAACGAAATTACACCTTCTTCTCTGATAACTAATTTTAAACATTGTAAAATTCCTGTATATTTTACCACGCCGTTCTTTGAAGGCTCCCTTAATCTTGTTCTAATAACTTCATGAGGGTATGCTATACAAGCAGCTATTAATTTTGCCACAGCTGCAGCTCCTAAATTACCTAACCAGGCTATACATACAAAGGTTAGAAATATTAAATTGTATTTTTTTTTCTTTCTGTTTTACCTTGTGCACTTTTACCACCAAAAGTCTTTTTATTTTCCATTTGAGCAGGAGAGTGAGCCCATCTCTTTTTTAATTTTTCATAAATGACCCATTGTACAGTTCCTTCAGCTACACCAAGATAAGAAGCACTCATACCTCTATATAGTCCTTTTATACCTTCCTGCTTTAGTATCTTTACAGCACAATCCAAACTATTATTATAAAGCCGTTGTTTCCCTTGTAATTGTAATCGTGTTTTAATAACCCAGATAGGATTTGTGGCAGTTGATGTCAGAATACCTAAAAGATTTTTTAAAGTTTTGGTTACACAAATATGCTTCAAATATTTTCTTTGTCCCTTTTTTTACCTGCCGTCGCCGCAGAAGCTAAATGTACAATAGGTGTTTCTCTACCATGGTTTAATTCGGTAAAAAACTTTTTACCGTTACCATATGTATAAAAATTAATCGCTCTACTCGCTATATATCAATATTTTTTGCCCCACAGAAAAAAAAAGAAAAAAAAAAAAGGAACTTTACCTGGCTGGAATGACGCCGATTAAATTAGGTCCAAGGCCTTTAAAATAACCTCGAACACCTTCAATTTGCTTAATTTGCCTATTTATACAATCCTCTATTAATAAATAGTATACTGACAGACGAAAAAAACTCATATTCGATATTTACACTAATAATTTACCGGTTTCAATAAAATGTCCTAATAAAAAGTGTCTTTGTTTTAGGCCTTTTTCTATCCCTTGTTGATAAAATGTAGACTAAAAAAAAATTGAAGGATATATGAGTAAAAGCGAAAAATTTATTATACGCTTAAACTCTACCTGTAAACGAGTCTTTACAACGTCTAATGGAGAAGTACAAACTGCTCCGACTAGACCACCCACACTACAAAACAAAAGTGTTTTAAAAAAAACGTTCAGGGAAACAAGGAATATAAATATCAAGTCTTACCCTCCAGCAAAGAAATGAACATATGACTTTGCCTCTTTCGAAATGAGAGGTTTTTTTACTCTAATGTCGTTCGAATTAAGTGCTACTGTTGCTGACATGGAGTTGAATAACGAAAAGAGGGCAGTGGAAGAACAATAAATAAAAATATCCAACCCATCAAATTTTCTTAGAAAAAAGAGGCTTAGATTGAAAGTCAGTGGTTTAACATTGATAAAGACCATTCCTTGCATTACAATGAAACGCCAGATTTTTCTTATGTCCCAGATACCTTCCTTATATGACAATACAGGTTACGTTGGGGGGACCAGGCAGTACATCTGAGTTTTTAAAAATTGGGGTATTTGGGGGATCATTGCAAGGAAGTATACCAACAGACACTAGTGCCAATGTACTAAATATCTTTGGTTGATATGGGTATCTATACTTTAACATATTCTTGTGCTTCTTCCGATGTCTCAGTTACTGAATCTACCCCGCTATTTCTTAAAGCCAACGAAAGAACATAGTATCACGATCAAAAATCCCTGTAATAGTGATGGTATCGTCAGCGGTGTAAGCTTAGTTACTAAATTACATAATCTTATTTTACATTTTAGTAAGGGGGATTCCTGGTACACAAAAAAGTGTGACGTTTTTCATGCGTTCAACTTTGTTTTTATCCGCATAAAGAGGAAAAACAAGTACCTACTACGTATATAAAAATGATTAACCAAGGTATAAGTACGAGTATATGAAACAAATAATGGTATAATATGACATAGTAATGAGTAAATACATAGATATTTTGAGAGCGTAGCTACCTACGTACTACTTTTCATGTAAGAATTCACAGAAACAGTAAGAATTTTTTTTGAAGACATTTAGACCACTCATTTTAGTTGATAGCTAAATTGGGAGGGAGAGGTTGAAAAATATATCCCGTTGAACAACTTCAATTGACTCAAGCAATACCGAGATTTCCACAAGAAGTCAATGTTTTAAATGAAGACGACTTCATTCTCTTCAACTTTTACTTGAACCTGATAACCGACCCCTTTTAGTACAAGAGCAATTGAAATATGCCTTTATCGCTATCGCTTTTTACAGTCAGTACGGTATGTCAGTTACCAACGTCCCTATATATATCACCACAGAATGTATTACTAGAGAAAATATAATCAGTAGAAGTGGCACCAAATCATTGACAAATATGATCGATGGGATATTTACATCCTAAAAGGGACGGACAGAAGAAGGAAATAAAAGAAATAGAAAAGTAAAAAGTTAGTGTATGAAATAACAAAACGAATAAGTTGAACTTGCCGTTCTCCTAGAAGAGGACTCGTCTACGGTAGGCGCGAGCGATACCAGGCAGAAATAGTTATTTGGGAGTGTAAGTATACATGTATTGAAGTATGTGGAAACTGACTTCACCCACTCATAAGCCAGCTGAATGGACAGTCATAAATTGTGACTTTGAATTAGGGTTTTTTTTTGTTGTAACTTTTTTCAAGAGTAGTTTTTTTTTTATAATTATTACTCATTATATACATAGAAAATGGTCAAGAAGGGATCTAAATCAGCAGCGGGAGCTAGAAGAGCTTCATTAATTGCCACAGAACAAGAGAACATAACAATTGTTAAACCCAATGAACTTGGAGATCATAGTAAATACAGTGTGATTCGATCTGGAAATGATTTTGTTAAAGATATTCAATCTTGGGTTCAGTTAAAGCAAGAGTGTAATACAACCGAGGAGATTCGTAATAAAGTACGTCGCTTACCACTTGATAATGTATTGCCTTTACTTCAAGAGTTGTTGGCTAAATTTGATGTGCAACAAGCACGTGATACCGAACTGACAGAGTGGATTAAAACTGTACTCTTGATTCATACAGCATATTTTATGACATTACCTGAGATTGTTGAAAGATTATCCAACTTGTATAAAGAATTAGACGATCGTTTGACAGTTTACCCTAAATTATTAGCTATGCATGGTCGTTTAGACCTTATTCAAAATCAAATTGATGCTCGTAATAAAAAAGACGATTCCGACGATGAACTTGATACACAGTTATTTGAGGAAAGCGAGGATTCTGATGACGCAGAAGATGTTGATGAACAAGGTTCTGATAATGATTCTGATGATGATTTAATGGATATGGACGGTGATGAAGAGGTAAAAAATTTATTTTTATATACGTGTAATTTTTTAATTTTTGTTGATTAATCATTATTATTACTTAATAGGCCAAGATGTTTGGTGAAGAAGAGGATGATTTAAATACTGAAGACGAAGATGACAACATTAGTGATAGTGATATTGAAGACTAAAAAGACTTTTTTTTTTTTAAAAGTGTACAATAAAATAAACAAGTAAATATTATTATTTTCTCTGTGTCACACGTTTTTTTATATTTTTTTTAGCTTACCGTTTAAGCACAAACAGATATAAATAACATATATCTTAGCCTTTTTTCTTTTCTTTTCTTTCTTTCCCCTCTTCTTTTCTTTTTTAAAAATAAAATAAGAAACATGCCTGTATTCAGTCATCTAGCAAACAAATTTAAAAGTAAATTTCGAGAAACAGTAAGTAGTGTAGTTAAAAATGGTGATGGTGATGAGAACGAAAGAGAAGAAGACTATTTAGCAGAAGGACACCGATTCGATTCTTTCGCTCCAATTAGACATGAAGCTATGGTCAAGTACTTTATTGATGGTCACGATTATTGTTGGTAAATACATATGTCTACCGTTCCTAATCACAAATATTTACAAAATATTGAAAAAAAAACAGGGCTGTTGCTGAAGCTATAGAAAGCGCTACAACTGTTGTCTTTATTGAAGACTGGTGGTTGGTAAAGTTTATTGATATCTTTTTCTTTTCCTTTTGCTGTATGTGTATATCGGAGAACTTATATTTTTATTTTATTTTTAGTCGCCAGAATTGGTAAAGAACAAATTTGTATAATTTTTTTGGGGATGATGAAACGGACGTTAAAACTTCATTTAATATAGTACCTTAAAAGACCACCTGCCAAGTTCCCAGAGTTCCGCATTGATGCACTATTGAAACGAAAAGCAGAGCAAGGTGTCATGATTTATATCGTTGTATATAAGGTTCGATAAAATAGTGCAGAAACATACAGAAAAAAATAAAAAAATAATGACGTATAAATATATACTTTGTGTTCCTTGCAGGAAGTAGAGTTGGCTCTAACCTTGGATAGTGCTCACACCAAGAAAGCGTTACAAGATTTGCATGAAAATATTGTAGGCAAGTACCGCGTTACCTGATAGTGCATTGCATATTATACTTACGTGACTTTATTTAGTTCAAAGACATCCTGATCACGCTGTCGGAGGTACATTCTTTTGGTCTCATCACGAGAAGTTTGTTGTGGTAGATAATAGAATTGCTTTCTTGGGTGGCATTGATCTTTGTTACGGGTAAAACATAATACATATTTTTGTTTCGTCTGCTTTACTAATTTCAAACACAAAAAAAAAAAAATAGTCGTTGGGATACCCATGCCCATAGATTAGCTGATTTTACTACAGCAAACCCAGCTTTGGAAGTATTCCCAGGTAAGAAAATTAAAGAGCCCTTTTTCTTAAAAAATTGTATAGATACTCACGTATGTATAATATAGGCCAAGATTACAGTGATGCTCGTTTAAGAGACTTTGAATTCGGTAAGTTAAAAGCAAATTTTGCGCTAAAAAAAAATAATCAATTAAATCCGTATTTGTATAAATTATCTAGTCAAGGACTGGGACATGAAACTAATTGATAAGACCGTAATCCCACGTATGCCTTGGCATGATATTTCCCTTTGTATGGTAAGATCCGAATTTTCGCTTATTATATATATCTATTTTTGTACGTTACTCAAAAAATAAGGTTTTTTTGTAGTTGGGCCAACCTGTTTTGGATGTTGCTAGACATTTCTGTGACAGATGGAACTTTATTAAACAATCAAAGTCTTTGGATAAACAAAAGGCTCCCTTCTTAAAGCCTCCACTTGGTGGTTACAGTAGTTACCAAAACTTTAAGATTCATCTTGAAAGTAGATTGCTTCGCTCTTACCATTTCGATCATCATACTTCAGGTGTACAAGGTTCTTGTAAAGTACAAGTACTTCGAAGTAGTGCTGAATGGAGTACTGGTGTCGAGTTAGAGGTAATATATATATATATATATATATATATATATACTTAAACTAATGTCATGTTATATAGCATTCTATTCAAAATGCTTACATCGATGTTATCAATCAAGCGCGACATTATGTTTACATTGAGAACCAATTTTTTAGTAAGTTTGTAGTCTCCGTTTGGATTTTACTGTATTAATTATTTTTTTTAGTTACTGCAACTGAAAAGGATGAAGATGCTATTGTGAAGAATCTTATCGGCGAAGCTATTGTTAAACGTATTATTAAAGCATATCAAGAACAAGAGAAATTCAAGGTCTTTATTTTGATACCATTAATGCCTGCGTTCCCCGCCGAATTAAGTACCAAGGAAGCTGCTACAGCCAGGTAATAATATTTGTAATATATAACATTAGTAGGTGTTAAAATATTAACACTGTTCTTTTTTTGTATAGACTTATTATGTACTATCAGTACATCTCAATCTGCAGTGGACCAAAGAGTATTATTGAAAAACTAAAGACTGCTGGTATCGAAAATCCCGAAGAGTACATTCGATTCTACAGTTTAAGAAGCTATGATCGAATCAACCGACCCAAGATGGAAGAAATCTTGGCTCGTGACGCTGGATTTACGCCACATAAGAATGGCGAACCTGTACCTCAGCAAGAATTAGAAAGTGCTAAAGAAAAGCCTCTTCCTCCTGCAGGATTTGTTATGCCTGGCAGAAACTCACATGTTTCACAAAGTATTGCTGCTGATGCTATGTCTAATCATCGTCATCCTATTACGGACGAAGCCTGGATTGACAATAAGTTTAGTGACGAGCCACATGATAAGGCAGCCGAATTGCAAGAAGTCAGTGACTACGTTACTGAGGAATTATATATCCATGCAAAGTTGTTAATTGCAGACGATCGTGTTGTTATTATGGGTTCTGCTAATCTTAACGATAGATCTCAATGCGGTGATCGTGATTCTGAAATTGCAATGATCACAGAAGATAAAGATATGATTCCTTCTCGTATGAATGGTGAACCTGTAAGTTAATAATACTGACAGAAAGATGTTTTATTTTTATTAAATTTTTTTTTTTTTTTCGCATTATAAATATATAGTACCGTGCTGGTCGATTTGCTGCTACTTTGCGTCGTCAATTATGGAAAGAACATTTAGGATTAATTGACGAGGAAGAGATTGATACTGTTACTGATGCCATGTTACCTCTGCCTGTCCCTCAATTAGATTTTACTCAAACAAAGGAAGATCACTGGGTTATGGATCCTTTAGATGAAGATACATTGGTTCGTTGGAATAATACCGCTTCCACTAATACCAAGGCTTTCAGAGAAGTATTCCATTGCGTACCTGATGACACTAGTAAGTTTATTTCTGATACTACTTTTTTATTTGCTTATTTTTATCGATTTATAGTTGTTTCTTGGAGTGAGTATCATAAATTCTACCCTAACCCAGAAAAGATCAATTTGGGTCACGTTCATGACCCTACTATGTCTGTCCATGAAGTTAGACAGGAATTAAACAAGATTCGCGGTCATCTTGTAGAGTTCCCTACAAAGTTTTTATCATTTGAAGATCTTCAAGGTGAAGCTATTCCCTTTATTGGAGGAGCAATGCAAGAGTTATACACTTAAAAGACTTTCTTGAAAAAGGGGACAATAGCTTATTGTGCCGAGATCATATTACCTAGTTACTTATTAATAAATATTTCTACCCAAACTTTTTTTTTTTTTTTTTTTGACGGTAAGTCTTCCAACTTTTAATGTTAAGAAATAAAATGCGTGAGTTCCATATACACTTCTGTTATTTAAGAATATCTCAAAAGTGTAGATAAAATAGTTTCAGATGATGTTCAATGTAATAGTTATTGTAGCATGTGGCAGTTGAAAGTACTTGGCCGTAATCTCTCAACCTATCTTTTGCTACGTTTAGGTTTATATTATCAAGACTGTTACGTTCCATAAGTCTTTTTAAGTAGTGAATATTTGCATACTTCGATTGAAAGCCGCTAACAGATAATTGTTCGCAAACCACTCTACAAAACGAGTACCGAAAGTTTTTCTTAAAAAATTCGTTTGGAAGATTTTTGGGGTACTTTATAATGTAGTAATTGATGAAGCCCTTAGCTTTGAACAACATAATGCGTAAAAAAAAACTAGAAAGATTCTTGATTTTATCCGCTGCCCTATCTAATTGGTCATTATCGCCCGTTTCATTTAAACAAAAGATTTTAACGAAAGAGAGATCGCGCATCTTTCATAATCATCCTTGAACTAATTCCTGCAACTTTAAATTATGATTAGGACATGACTAAAAGAAACAGAACAACTGCTTCTTCAAGTACATCCGCCTTGATATACAAGTCTTACGGATTTTGCGGTCAGCAAGGAGCAAGCTATGCTCCTTTCCTTTTTATCTTCAGTAGTATCTTTTCTTTTTGGCGTATTAAAACGGAAGATAAAATGAGTGCATATATCACACACAAGTTAAGTCTATATATTTAATAAATGCTTTTTATATTCAATTTCTTATAAGTAACCATCTTTTTATTACATACTGGGCTACTCTAAGTAGAAAATACAAGATTTTACGGTAAAAATATACGAGCACATTATATTACTGCGCGTTAATGATGATAGTTTTAACTTCCTTCCCTATCTGATGGTATACTTTTTTTCGGTCAACGTGACGGTTAACCAATGTAGAACTAAAGGAGAAAATATATTTTTTTCCTTTTTTTTTAATAACGATCTTTACCCCTCAATAAATAATAAATGCCATCGCTCGGTTCTTTTACCTCCTTGTTAACTACAACAAAACCTTTAATTGCCAAGAATCTTGGACCATTGTCTTCTAATGTGATAAGGCAGCAACAGCCGCAACACAATTATACAACGAAACCAGTAATCACTGAGAGTGCAGTTTTAAATTCGTTTCCTAGACCCAATCTTCAACCTACCTTGCAATCCTCTAGTATATATAGTCTTCAAATGATGAAAACTATGAAACCTACACAAAATTGTAGTAATTGTTCGGGTCCACATTCCACAGATTTTTGCCCTTGTTAAATTCTCTTCCTTTCTTTAATTTTTTTGTATCCATATAATCTTTCCTTGCTTTTTTTTTTTTTTCTGTACATGTTACATGCACAAGTTCAATTTACCATATAAAAAAGAAAAATAATAATAGTTTTGCTAATTCAATAAATATAATACAACTTGTTTTTATTTTTGTTTTCATCAAATCTATTTAGCAACTCTTGCACGTCTCTTCTTTTGCTTGGCCTGTTAATAATAATAATAAAAGTTAATGAGCTGTCAGATATTTTTATTAAGGTTTTTAAACTTACCTTGAGAGAGCCCTTAAGCTTAGCTGTCTTGTTGGGCTTTGATGCAACACCACGAACGGCCATCAAGTTGTTGGTTGTGACAGTTTGTGTCATAAAACGACCAAATACATTTTTAGTGAAAAGTGAAAGCATGTTTAAACGATAAAGAAGAATTTTTTTTTCAAAAAAAAAAAAGACCAGGGTGTTTAAAAAACTAGAAAGATACGCGCACCAGCAATTTCTTACCCATTTAGGAATAAATATTTTGGCTATCGAGATGAGAGCTTTTGTAAAGTAGCGTATTTTTTTTATAGAACAAGTAATTTCTTTAAATAATGTAAACCATGGGACGTTGTACTATAGCTGTGTAAAATATATATATAAGTATTAAACTGTAAATATTTCTGGAGCTCATGTAAAATTACAGTTTAAAAGATATGCATTCTGGTCTTCATATGTTCAAACATAATATTTAAAAGAAGGATAATTGATGAATCATCGCGGATTATACCACATGAAATAGTTTAAAGCTCACCATAATAACCACGAAAAAAAAAAAGTAGGGTAGTGACTCTAATAGTTTGAAATATGTTTAATGTCCAACATCGAAAACTGAATTTTCTAATAAAGGAAACTAGTAGGAAATGTAGTAAATTCATGTTTGGAACAAAGGTATACGATTTCATTTTATCGATGTTTAATTTGTGATAGAATACATAGTTAACATCTTTGTATAAAAAAGCTCTTATTTTTTTATTTTTTTTACACTTTACTTTTTACAATGACAAGACCTCAATTAATTTGCAACACATTCTTTTTCAAAAGGAGAATATAAAGAATTATGATCGCGTGTATCGAGATATGGGCGCGTTGATTATTTGCCATCAAGCAGAACTAAAGCAAAATCAACTCGAAATCGATAGGGTTAAGAGTAATATGAAAACTGTTCAAGATTTAGTTAAGGAAGAAATCGAAGAAAGCTAGTCTGTCCTTTTCTCTTATATATCATAATAAATATATATGTATGTATAAACTGAGAAAAGAGTTTTACATGTATAGTCCTTTTACCTATTATTATTATGTGAAACAACTTTTTTCGCAGTTCATAATTTAACTGCATGATATCATAAACAGCACACACTAAAAAAAAACTACTTTTTATCTAGATATTTACTAAACACGTATAGATTAAACCTGTTGCCTTAAGGTACATGCTAACGAAAAGGGTTGTCCTTTATTATCGAGTAGTTGTATAGTAATAAGATGAAGACGGGGGAAAGGGGGTTTTTATTATAAAAAAGTATTGATTAAGTGATGACAAATACTTTAATACATGCACTCGATTTTTTTTTTAAAAAAAAAGATAGGGGAAGCAGAAGTTTGGTCGGTTTAAAGATACATTGCTTGATTAAACTTGTTTATTCCCAGGATACTCTTTCTGTCACGTTTGTCGACAGATAGCCTACAGTTATAAAAAAAAAAAGTGGTTACATTCGTACAACGAACGATGGATAAAGACCTTAATGCAAACCTTAATATCTTTTTTTTTTTAGCGTGTAAACCAAAAAAAAACCACAGAAAGGTACCCATCATGTTGTAGCTCCTTTTATGTGTATATACAAGCTATAAAAAAAAATATAGGGTGGAATATTCTATTGATTTGCTTGATAATTGCCCTTGCAGAAGTGTAGATACGACTAAAATTAGAGTTTTCACAGTCCTCTTTGGGGTAGGTTTATCTGATTGTTTTGTTACGTCAAGTTGTTACTCAGCCTAGATGCACTAAAAAATAAAGTATAAAAAAGCAAGATAAAACCCTTTTTTTCTTTTTTTCTTTTTTATTATAATTTCATATTTAAAAATAAAAATGGTAAGTCTAAAATGTATTTTCTATTTTCTTTTAGAGGCAAGTAACTAAGTTATTCATTTATATAGACTATCTCTGTTGGCGACACTCTTCCTAAAGACGTACTTACTTATGTCCCCTACGACCCCAAGCGTGACCCTATGGCATGTCCTGCACCTGTTAAATTTGATTTATCAAAGGAACTCCAAGGTAAAAAAGCTGTTATTTTTGCTATTCCTGGTGCTTTCACACCTACATGTTCCGAGCAACACGTTCCCGAATTTCTTGCCAAGTATGACGAGTTGAAGTCAAAGGGAGTTGATTTAATTATTTGTGTTGCAGTGAATGATGGCTTTGTAATGGACGCGTTTGGACAACACTTGAAGGTCAAGGATAAGATTATTATGGCTTCTGATGGTGGATCTGGTTTCTTTGATCATTTAGGATTAACTTTGGATTTGACCAAGGCTGGTATGGGTGTAAGATCTCAAAGATTTGCATTGGTAGTTGATGACTTGAAGGTTAAGTATGTTGGTGTAGATGAATCTGGTGTTGAGAAGTCAGGTCCTAAGGGTGTCTTGACTGCTTTGTAAAATAAGCAACAACAAAGAACTATACCAAATAAAAAAACACTTTTTTTTTTTTTTTTATTTATTTATTTGTTTGTATATTTTATTTATGTGGGAAAACTTCTGAAAAAAACTATTTTGATTGAAACATTGACATATCAACTTGACATTTTTCAGATGGCGCTATGAGACCTATACACATAAAAATAAGGGAAGAAGTTAAGCAAATTCATTTCATTTAGATTGTAAATATAAATTACCATCTTTTAATTTAAAATGAGTTTCTGAGAAAGAAACAGGAGAGTTAGAAAGTATACCAATTTCAACTTTTTCGGCCGCGTAACTTTGAATTACTTCCGCTGCAGTAGCGACATTAAAACAATTACGAATATCCAGTCCAGCGTCTCCTAAACACCCTGGTTGTTGTCCAAATCTTTTAGGACCCTTAATATGACCGAATTTCATCATACTACGTTGTTCTGCTAAACTAACGATATCTTCTGGTTGATCTTGGATGGTAGAGTATGTTGTGATGGAGGAAGTACTGTTTGTATAAGAAGATATCATACGTGGTGATGTGCCAATATGTGTGAAGGAGATTTTGCGAGATAGCAGTGTACCCCAACCAGAAATACTTTTCTTCATCTTTTGTAAGACTCTTTGAGAGGTGGGTGGTAAAGGAGAGACAGGGATGGGTTGTGTGATGCTTAAGATAGAGGTGAGAGAGGATGCAGAGAGGTCAATGTTCTTGGAGAGTGGTGGTCGTAAACTAGACACGTCTGGTTCCTTGATAGAGGAAGGTGGTGGAGGATCCATTGCGATTGGATGTACTAATATAACTGGAAATTCAGCTACAATATCTGATCTATTTTTTTTTTTTATGTAAGTTGATTTATTATGTGCAATCAATGTTTAACTACCTTTCTGCAGAACATATTAACATTTGAATCGAAAAAGATACATCAATTAATTTTTGATTACGTACAGTAACCTGATTTAACTAGAATATAATAATTAAATATACGTGGATGCTATTTTGTTTTAAGAAAAAAGGGCTTACAGGAGCATCAATTGTCATTGTAACATTATCTTTTGAATTTGGCTCTAAAGGCTGCCACCATCCCATCTTGGATAATGAGGAATGTGATACGATATCACAAGATACGTTATTCAAGATGGTTTGTTTACGCAAGAGTTGTAGTTTCATATCACATATCTATGATATTTTAATTTATGCAAAAAAAAGGCTTTTTTTCAAAACAAGTATGTTCACTTACTGTGTAGCGTGTTGGATTATTTATTTTGACCGTAATGTAAATGGGAGCGCCAGACATCCAAACCATACGTGATAAAGAAAAGTCTATCGTGATTGACTTCCAAACGAGTTTTGAATCTAGAATAGGTACATACAAGTCAATGGCGTCTTTAGATTTAAGGGAGGATACGTTTGGGTATAAAAGAAGGGTCTTTTTTGAAGATCTTATCTGATCATTTGATTTAAGAAAGCTTGATTGTTTGGTAATTAGTACTGTATAAAATGCAAAAAAAAAACTATACCATTGTAATTCGTATCGAATACTACATCTTTTATCGGTATATGAACCACCTAGTTCAGGAGGCAAAGTGATTACAAATGGTATCACTAGTTTGTCTTGAGAAAGGTGAGATTGTATTTGATGGTGGTCCAAGTTAAATATTAAGGAATTTAAAAATGGGTAATGTATATCATGAACCACTACATAATTCAATTAGTTGTTAGTAAAAAGAGAAGAAGAGTACAGTTTTAAGTTAAGTTACCTTCTATTCCTATCAAGGATAATTCTACTTGTTGTAAATTAGTTTGATCAATCACTAGAGTACCTGCTAGTTCTCCGTTGGCAACAACATGCGGAGATTTCATGTATATTTTAATCACATTATTTTCATTCAAGTGTTGTCCCTTTTTTTTTAACCAAGCAGTGGAAAGTAGTATGGATTGACTACTGTTGTATAACTTTTTTTTAAAATAATCTGAAATAACAGTAGATGTATTTGATTGAGCAGAAGGAGATAAAGAAATACGTTTGCTGTTATAAGGACTAATACGATTGTTTGTATGTAAAGGTAGCTGTAAATTATTTAAGCACCAAGATTTAACTTGATCCATTTTTTATTTTATTATAAAGGGGGGTTAAAAAAAAAAAAAGAAGAAGCTAAATGGGGTTTATATATAATAAAAATAAAAATAAAAAGATCCGAAATTCTTTATATATATTACACAACACATATTTTAAATTTTTTCACTTGTTGGTAATTGAATTTGATTCCTTGTAAAACTCTTCAAGGTAACAAGACCAGCTTCAATTGAAAATAGCAAGACAATAGCATATTTTAAAGCATAAATAAACCCAAACAAAATACAACCAGCGTCTTGCAATAAACAAAGACTAGCATGGCCAATCATTTCAGTAGTCTTTAAATCAAACAATATGGAGAACATCCAACTAAGTGCTAACCCAAGTGGCATCAACCACTGACAGAGGGTTTCAATGATGCAGGCTTCAGTTTCTTGGGCTGTTGGGTTGAGTAATACAAAGAGTGGACAAAAGATGGAAGCTTGTGCAGCTACTAACGTTGATATTAAACGACGATCTGTAATGGATTGAATCATCCATGCTTTACTGTCTGCCGTATCGGAAATGTTTAAAGGTGTTGCATTCGAACTGTAAAGGAAGAGTGAGCCAATGACAATTACAATAGTGGTAATTAATGTAGTCAGTCGAATACAGTGTAAGAATGTTGTAATTCTATGGGTTTTCATTATTTTTTTAAAAAAAGAAAAATATAAAGGGAAAGAGTAAGTTATGTACACGAAAAAAAAAAAGAATGATTCTATTTTATATAGTTTATAGATATCAAGTCGAGATTAAAATGATTTATTCATATCTACTCAGAATGTAACCGTCACGCTCAAACAAACATAGAAGGCTATCTATTATGCCTTCTTACCATAGTAATACTTGTAAAGTAGATGTTCTGCACTGAGTTCTAAAAAAAATATAGTAGTGTGCCAAAAAAAAAAAAAAAAGCAAGTTTTTTTTTTTTTCTTTCTCTTTCTTTTTTTACTCTTATTATTTGTTTAGTCATTAATAGAATGAGTCAAGAAACACGTCAAGGTCAACCTAGGTACTGGTGTCATATCTGTAATGCTGAAAGAAATATTTATATGGCACCCGACCCTACTTGTCAACAATGTAATGAACAATTTATTGAAGAAGTAAGTTATTTTTTTCTTTTATATATACATGTATACACGTAAACTTATTTTATTTTAACTCTGCAGCTTCAATCCGACGACGACCCTCGAGCTTTTTTAGCAGGTACCGATAATAACCCGACATCCAACACACAATTACCAGAAGGAATAAGTAATGCAACCGGAGCTCATATATTTTCTTATTCACCTTCTACGGGTAGAATAAATAATATAAACGGGTCTAACGAAGATGATTTATATCAGTATTTCACACCTCGTACCAATACTGAAGAAGGAGCAGACAACAATGTTCCTCCCTTGGGCAATTTTGTACAAAATCTGCTGACCAATATATTGGGTCCCAATATTGAATTACCTGCTAATACTGCTGGTGCTGGTGCTGGTGGTGCTGGTGGTGATGGTGATGGTGAGGCTACTACTCGACCCATGATGTTTTATGGAAGTATGGTGGATGGTAATATGAGGTTTCAACCCGTACCTGGTATGCCGGGTAGTATGCCTGCTGAAGGTGAACAAGATACAACAAATCAAAGTGAAAGAGGTACTACTGGTGAAGAAGCAGGTGCACCTGGTAGAGGAAATAATATTGCCAGGTATGATGTGTATACATACATATATTATATGTATCTTTTTTTTAACAAAAATTATCAAAAAAAAAAAAAAAAAAATACAGCATTTTACAATTCTTTTCTGCCTTAACAGGAGCACCTATGGATGCTGGTTTGGCTGGCAACCCTAATGATTACGTATTCTCTCAAACTGCGCTAGATAATATTATAACTCAATTGATGGAACAAACAGGAGGGTAATTTTTCTTTTTAATTGATTGTATGAAATATAAAAATCTAAAAAAAAAAGTGGTTTAGAGCTTCAGCACCTCCTCCTGCACCTGAACAAGTCATTGAGGCGCTTCCAAAGAGAGCTTTGACAGATGAGGAAAAGAGTACAGAAACAGATTGTGCGGTTTGTAAGGATCAATTTGAGTCTCACGAGATTGTCATTGAGTTACCTTGTGAGCATATCTTTCATGACGAATGTATTAAACCATGGTTAAAGTTAAACAGTACTTGTCCTGTTTGGTAAATATTTAAACTTATATAACAAAACAAAAAAAAGGAGAGAATTGTGTGTGTATACTGATTATTTATTTATCTAAAAAAAAAAAGTCGTCATTCAGTTTTACCTGAACAAGAATCAAACGAGAATAACATTAACAATAATACCCAAAATACACAAGGATCAGAAAATAATAATAATAGTAGTGAAGGTAATAATAGTAATACAACAGCTTCGTTTACTTGGACGGGTGGTAATGGTACTGCTCAAGCAAATATGCCTGCTACTTGGCCGTTAAACTTGGCCAATGGATTTCCTTGGGCTAGTTTATCGGGTAGAGCAAATCAGTCTAATACACCTAATCAAACAAGCACGACGACGGATCAACCAAATAACCAGAATACAAATGATAATACATCTTCAAACCCTATGGATGAAGACCTTGATCTCGATTAAAAAAAAAAAAGAAAAAAAAGAAAAGAAATCATTCGTGTTTTAGTACAAAGAAAACATTTATACAACCAAAGGAGACAATAAATAATTATAAAAAGCTAATGCGCATTATACATGTGTTTACGAGGAGAAAAAAAAAGAGAGGGGGTATATAGAGAGGTTAATGCTGAAGACGAAATCTTGATTTAAGTGACATGGCAATTATATAACAAGAAATAGCAATAATACATAAACTGATCAAAATAGAATAAATACAACCATTATTAACACTTGAAGAATTCAACGTAGTCTAAAGGATAATATTAATACGCGCACACAAAAAAATATACATATAAAGTAAACACTTACTGCAAATGATGCGCCGTAATGTGACACAATAACCCATAAAACTTTTAACCAACCTTTGGTTTTTGGTAACTCGGAAAATCCTTCAAATGCAATCATCATCCAGGCCATATGCATTAATGAAAATAAAGAAGTGGTGATGGCAGAAATAAAGTACAGAGTGGCACGAGGACAGGACGGACACATCATGACACCTGGACCAATTGATTCTACAAGTAATGCTATGTAACCTACTAATGCGCTCATCAAAGCGTAACCAAATCCAGATACTACGCGTACATATATAATAATAATAAAAAACGTCAAATAAAATATAATTTGAAAAAAGTATTAGAGGTATTACCAAAAGAAAATATAGAGCGGTTAAATGGAGACTTTGGATTAGCAGAAACCGTGTTTAAACCAGATTCAGCACGATGTAATAATAAATAAAAACACCAACGACATGCTTCTTGAATGGCTACACTGTAAGTGATACTGACAAAGTGCATAGTTTGTGTTGATTTAGCAAAGTACCAAATTACACTTGAAAGTAACAATGCTATTAAACAAAAGAATGCACTTTTTTTTTTTGTTTTAATGAATTACGCATCTCATTTATTTTATTTTTGTTTGGAGCTGTTTTTACCTTGACACCATTAGTAAAACATATTGTGCATTAGGTGCTATGTATAGAAAAAATATAGATAGAATAGGACCATAAGCTACCAATAAGCAACCAAAAAAGGTATACAGTGACATACTCTATTTTAAATAAAAAAAAGGGAAAAAAGGTTTATGGTGTGTACATAAACGAGTTTAATCATATAAAAAAAAAAGAACTTTTTTTAAAAAAGTAAAAAAAATAAATAAAATCTATTTTGCTATAATCTTCTATCAGGAGAGTCCTCACAGTCATTTACTATTGCAACAATGACACTGATATCATCTGCTTTTCCTCCCTAATTTTTAAAAGAGGTATATTAGTATATATAAAAAAAGACAATAAAGAAAAAAGAAAGCTTACTTGGTAGTATAAACCTTCGTTGACGGCCCGTACTTGAAATGGACTATCTACATTTAATTTACAACTACTCACATACTTGGCTCGTTCAGCTAGCGCATCAGATATCTTTTGTGGTTCAATTGATAGAAATCGAGTAGATAGTTGTGATTTGACTATTGAAAGTATCTCCTTGTCAAATAAATTATCAAATAAACCATCAGAACCCATGATAATTATATCACCTTTTTCTACAGCTACAGTAAAAGACTATATATACAAAAAAAAAAAAAATGTTGGTTAATATTTATTTATTTACATATATACTAAGGTAATTTTACTTGTGCGTCTTTTGGTCGATCAGGGGAACTTGTTCCTAGCTGGTAAGGAAAATTAAATGAATGCTGTTGTTCTTCACTACGAAAGATATAGTCGTTACGTCTTATCACGGAAATACCACAATCGCCTAAATTAGCTATCCTTAATTCCTCGTGTCTTAAAATAGCAAGACAAGCAGTACATGAACCAATAATGCCTTCCTGTTGTGCTTCTTGCATACTTTCTTCATAACTCTTTTGTAGGATACTGACTGGATCTGCTTCATCGTAATGATAAAAACATGGATCATCAATATTATCAAATCTTTCTAATTCCATGTAAGCATGATGCATTAGCTTTCTTGAATATAATGCAGCATTTGCAGCTAATATACACAATAAAATAATTTAATGTCTTACACTGCTGTTACAACAAAAATCAATTATTTATTACCTGAAACACCCGTCCATCCTCCGACTCCATCTGCTACACCTATGGCATCTGAACGTCTAAAGTAGGCGTCTTCTCCGATTTGTATGCTGTAATAATGTTCATTGTTCTTGTTTATAAATTGTTTATTATCTGGTGTTGTGTAACGATGCCTACGCTTAGCAAATCCGGAAGCACCATGAGCAAATATATAAGAAGGTGTGGGTTTGGCAATTGATTTAGAAAAGAAGTCAAATAATGGTAATGCTTTATGATGAGTTAATGGTAAATGGATTTGTCTTTCTGGCAGTTCAAGTTGTGGTGATGCTGGTGCCGCTGTACTGGAAGAAAATGATCGATGAGGAGGCTGTTTATAAAGTGGGTAGTAAGTGAGATGAGTGTGTAGTGCACTGCAAGGTGCAAGTGGTGTATAAGTTCGCTTGGTAAAGTGTTTGGCCGAATTGGCTACTGTAGACCAAGTCTTGGGCTTCATTATAATATATCGTAAAAAAAAAATGAAAAAAGGAAAGAAAAAAGGAAATAATTATTAATTGTTTTGTGTGCGTGTGGTATTTATAAAGCAAAACCCTTTTTTATTTAAATCTCAGATCCCATTTTGAGTCGAACGCCCTCAACTAAGCAGTTTTAACAACTTATACCTCTAATGTTCTAGAACGTCTCTCTTCCTCTCTTTCTCTTTCGATCTGTACCGTAATATTTGTTTGTTTATTGAGCTCGTGGCACTACTCCTCCAACCCCATTTGCCTATTTTAATACGGTTTTTTTTAAAGCTTATTCTTGAAACTGTTATTTTTTATAGTTTTTTGGGGATAGAATTCCTATTATTAACTTTCTTATACTAACGTAGTTAAATCCAACAAGCATTTTAGTGTCATTATAATACGGCAGATAAAGATACTCTAAAGGTGTAGATAAAGTACTTTAGAAAGACAAAGTATCTTTTCTTTACAATGGGTGCACCTAAATGCTAAAGATCAAAAGTGTCAAACTGATAAGAAATAACTTTTTTTTTCTTCTAATATTCTGTTGCGCTAGATACTAGTTTGGTCCCGGAAAGAAAGAAAAAAAGAAATTTTAAAGATGTATACATATACTAGATATAGGCTAGATTATCTTTATTTTCATTTGATTACATATATTTTTCTCCCTTTTTGTTCAAGTAGAACAAAAGTTAGGTACGTTCTTAAGATGGTATGATACATATTGTACCTTTTTATTGTACTCAGGCTACACAAGAAAATAACAATACATTTTTATTTATAGAATTACACAAAAACTAAACAATAGAAATTGGGGTTACGACTTCTTACCGCAGTAGCATTTTTGTGAAGGGTATAATTATAATATTCAGTAATAAAGAAAGATGTATTTATAAGCAAAACAAAATCGTGCTTATTACAAGTGATAAGTATAATATTAAGTTCTAATACATAACAGGTATAGTATTTCAGCACTTTCCGCAATACCTAAATGTATCAATACGCCGAGGGGTAAATTTTTAAGTCAAGAATCATATATATGTATAGTACAAAGCTGCGACAAAAGCATACTTAAAAACGTTAAATAAGATGCGAAAAAGTATATAAATCATAAGTTTATCAAGCGAATTAACGTGCATATAGTTCAATAGGTGTATAAAATGTTTATGATAAGTTAACCAAAGCGCGTTACAATAGAGGCTCTATTTAAAAATGGGGAGAGGTCCACCCTTACATTGAACAAACCTTTAAACCAAAACAGTCTTAAATAAAGCCACTACATACATATAAGAAATCGATAAAAGTATAGTTTTTTTTATTATTATTATTATTACAAAAATAATTATAAAAGAGTATAGTTAATAGTAAATTAAATAGGTTTGTCCAAAGGTAATCGTGCCCAAAACCTTTGTTCAATAAGAGCCTTTTCGAACGCATTTTGAAGATCAACTTCATCGTCGGCAATAATAACACCATTTAATTCTCTGGTCTTGTTATCATCACCGGAGGGAATAGTAACATCTGCGTACTTGAGTAAAGCAATACCTTCAGCAGAGGCAGCAATTGGTTTACCGTGACGGAATGTGTCGAGAACAAACATCTTGGGCTCTTCGTAAGGGAAGAATGAACTACGTTCGGTCATGGCCTCAATTGATTTGTTGCCGCCTGGAATATAAACTGCGTCCCAAAGTACAGAGGCTGTAGTCATATAGGTATCGGTAACATCCAACCCGTCTTGCATACCTAAGTTCAATCCGACGTAACTAGGATATGCTCCCTTGGTTTCAAGGAACTTGTACATGGCTGTGGCTTCTTTAGTATTTACACCAGGAGCAGTAAGGATGGCTACAGTACGAGACTTTATATTATCTGCTTTAGGATACTTTTCGATAGATAACCCGACCGAAGTCTTGTTTTTGTTTTCGTACAACTTTTCAGGCAACTCAACACCAACGCTAAAGGCAACACGACGAGCAAGATCGTTATCGACATGATTCAAACTTTTAATCATACGTTTACGAACATCTAAAGATTTGGATTTACCGATCTCGAAACGAGCACCGTTAATTAATTGTTGTTGTTCATGTTTAGTTAACGAGTTATAAAAGAGTTGAGCTTGAGAATAAAAATCAAAGAATTTAGAGGATCTGCCACGAATCTTGGTTACGTTTCGGATCTTTTCAGGGTACTCAATATAACCTCCTTCATCAGCATCGACCATGGATGGCGTGTTGGATTGTAAGCCATTGGGGAAATAAGCTACCTGTCCTTTATGGATTTGAGACTGCATATTACCATCGCGTTGATTGTTATGAACTGCATTGATTGGTCTGTTAATAGGAAGTTGCATATAGTTTGCACTACTCATACGATTGAGCTGAGTATCCAAATAAGAAAACAAACGGCCTTGCAATAAGGGGTCATTGGTAAAGCCGATACCACGTACAATATGTCCCGGATGGAAAGTTACTTGTTCAGTTTCAGCAAAGTAATTATCAGGGTTACGATTTAAGACAATTTTACCTAGAGGTTGGAAAGGTACGATAGATTCTGGAACAATCTTTGTAGGGTCCAGTAAGGAGAAATCAAATTTGTTTACATCGGACTCGGGGATGATTTGGACACCCCATTCCCATTCTGGATAGTCACCTTTATTGATGGCAGTGTAAAGATCGTCACGATGAAAATCGATGTTTTTACCGGCGATCTTTTGAGCTTCGTCCCATAACAGGTTGGAAAGTCCCGCTTTGGGTTTCCATAAGAATTTGCAGTAGTGAGATTCTCCCTTGGCGTTGAGTAGACGGAAGGTGTGCACTCCAAAGCCTTCCACTTGACGGAACGAGCGCGGGATACCGCGGCCGGAAAGTGCCCAAAGTACAGTATGCGTAGTCTCTGGAAACTCAGCAAAGAAATCATACGCGGTTTCATGCGCCGTACCAGCCTGAGGTGTCTCGGTATCCGGTTGAGGTTTGGCTGCATGGATCAAGTCGGGAAATTTAATGGCGTCATGTACAAAGAATGGTGCAATAGCATTACCCACCAAATCAAACAACCCTTCATCTGTATAGAACCGAAGTGCAAACCCACGTACATCACGAACCGTATCGGGAGACCCACGAGATCCAAGCACGGTAGAGAATCGAACAAACATGGGAGTCTTCTTTCCTTTGGAACCAAGGAAATTGGCGGCAGTTATGTTTGAGTAATCACCGTAAGATTCAAAGTAACCATGTACACCTACGCCACGAGCATGAACTACTCGTTCGGGTATTCTTTCGTGATCTACATTCGTTTTTTTTTCCCGTTAAGTATTGTGTGCATGTGTTTGTGTATGTACCTTTTTACTTATACTAACCAAAATGCATGATCTTTTCGCGCATCATAAAATCCTCCATTAATGTTGGACCGTCTAAACCAGCCTTCAGACTATCGGAATTATTTATTTTGGCGCCGAATTGAGTGGTCTCTTGAGTTCCATCATCAGAAATAGTAAATTTTTTTAGTTGGTCTTGTTTGGCAGAGTCAGAGTCAGAGTCTTTATAACCAGATAAGATACATGCTGCATTATTATCTTCTGAGTTTTGTGACGATACAAGATGAATAACAAGTAATAAAGATGAAGTTAGTACTTTAAGTTTCATTTCTTTTCTTTTTTTTAATGTAAGAGTTAAAGAAGAAGAAGAAGAAAATCAATCCATCCGTGCTAAACCTTTTTTTATATATATATAAATATATACTCGTTTTTTACGAAATCTTTGCGTTTCAGCTAAACAGTTGTTTATTAGTTTTGGCTACTAAAAAAATACAAGCTTATTCTTGTACTTATAATCAGGACCTTAGTACTAATTGGTTTTTATGTTTCTTTGTTGTTACAGGGCTTTGCTACATTAAATTTGCATAATTTTAGCAGGCCAATCATTTTGTCATTTGTAATGATTTCGTAAAAATGAAAAAAATCCCTGTTTTATTTTTTTAAAGCAAACCGGAATAGAAAAAAAGGATAGCTGACTGGTTCGCTTAAGTGCAAACCCTTATTTTGTACGACATCCAGTGAAATATTTTTCGCGCTAGCCTTTTTGTTTGCGAGCTTTACAAATTCTACGTACACAAGTACAGGATAACATCACGACTTATGTAATTTAAATTAATTATATAAAAACAAAGAGCCGGCTATATTCTGGAAACCTTTTTTTGTATGTAAACAAGTAATTGCTTTGTTCGATCATTATGGCATCATCGTCTTTTTTTTTTTTCCTTTCCCGCGGGGTATTTTCTCTGTATTCTTTTTTGTATAAAAAATAATTATGCCATCTATATTAAAAAAAAAGATCGTGTAGTCTTGTACGCTTTTTTAATTATTATTATTAATATGAGTTTTTATTTGTTAAACCGAAATGGACGCGGAAAAGTTCTTTTTTAATTTTTCTCGCTCAATTTTGTATGGAGTAAAAAAAGGTTACAGGGTCCTTGATTGAACGTGATAAAATGATCTTAGTAGGAGATTTAAAGAACTTGCGTAAGATGATGACATTCTGATGGAAGAAGTTATGACCTAACATGGGAAAATAGAAACACCCATTCCCTATAGGATGTAAGTTTTTCTAAAGGGAATGGTTTGTGATTCATATTATTGTGAAACTGAATACTTTGGTCTCGCGTCAAAAAAAAACAGAAAAAAGCAAAGAATGATATATTTTTTTTGACAGTATATCAGAATGATTGGATAAATGTAAAAGCAACCTCGCAATTTATGCGTAATTATGATGGCATTTGTTTTTTTTTAGAATATATTTAAAGCGAAATAAATAAAACGAGTGATTTTGACTCTTTTTTTACTTTAAACTTTTGTTAAATCTTATATTAAAATAAAATAAAAATGTCACAACCAAAAGGATGTTGTTCACACAACGCTAAACAAGAGCAATTGGAGCAATTTAAAACTTCACATGAAGGAAAACAAGAGACTTCTCAATTCGGAGCCAAGATTAATAATGAAGAGAGTTTGAAAGCTGGTCTGGAAGGGCCTACATTAATGGAAGATTTCATGATGCGCGAAAAAATTATGCATTTTGGTTCGTACAACATAAACTACTTTTTAAAAAAATATATAACAAAACTAAACGTATTTTAAATTAGATCATGAAAGAATTCCAGAACGTGTTGTACACGCTCGTGGTGTAGGTGTTCACGGTTACTTTGAAAGTTATGGTAACCACTCTGACTTGACAGCCGCTAATTTCTTGAGCGAAAAAGGAAAACAGACTCCCATGTTTGTTCGATTCTCTACCGTGCTTGGATCTCGTGGGTCTCCCGATACGGTTCGTGATGTACGTGGGTTTGCACTTCGGTTCTATACAGATGAAGGGTTGTTTGATTTGGTGGGTAATGCTATTGCACCATTCTTTGTACATGACGCCATTAAATTTCCCGACTTGATCCATGCAGCCAAACCTCAACCGGATACCGAGACACCTCAGGCTGGTACGGCGCATGAAACCGCGTATGATTTCTTTGCTGAGTTTCCGGAATCCACACATACTGTACTTTGGGCACTTTCAGGAAGAGGAATTCCTAAATCATTCCGACAGGTAGAAGGGTTTGGTGTACATACGTTTCGATTGATCAACAACAAGGGGGAATCCAAGTTTGTCAAGTTTATGTGGAAACCCAAGGCCGGTCTTTGTAACTTGTTATGGGACGAAGCACAAAAGATTGCAGGAAAGAACATTGATTTCCATCGAGATGATCTTTATACGGCTATCAATAAAGGAGATTACCCTGAATGGGAGTGGGGTGTACAGATCATTTCCGAAGAGGATATAGAAAAACTTGATTTCTCTATTTTGGACCCTACCAAAATTGTGCCTGAGTCCATTGTTCCTTTTAAAGCGTTAGGTAAAATTGTTTTAAATCGTAATGTAGAAAATTTTTTTGCAGAGACTGAACAAGTGACTTTCCATCCGGGACATATTGTACGTGGTGTGGGTGTTACGGACGATCCTCTTTTACAAGGCAGATTGTTTTCATACTTGGATACGCAAGTCAATCGAATGAATAGTGCTAATTTTATGCAGTTGCCGATTAATCGACCTCTTCAGCCTGTATATAACAATCAACGCGATGGGTACATGCAACCTCAAATTCCCAAGGGATGTGTGGCCTATTTCCCTAATGGATTACAAAATAATACTCCTTCGATGGTAGATGCTGATAAGGGTGGTTATATGGAGTATCCTGAAAAAATCAACAATGCTACCAAGATACGTCAAAGGTCTCCCAATTTTTTAGATCATTATTCTCAAGCACAATTGTATTATAATTCATTAACTAAAGCGGAACAACAGCAGTTGGTGGATGCTTCTCGGTTTGAAATTGGTAAATCGAAATCTGTTGATGTGCGTCAAAGGATGGTGAAAAGCTTGAATAATGTTGATAATGATTTTGCTCGTCGTGTAGCCTACGGCATTGGAGTTGAGTTGCCGGAGAAAGTAGCCGAAAACAAGAACAAGACAACAGTTGGGTTATCCATTGAACGTTATCCTAAGGCCGATAGTATCAAGACTCGTACAGTGGCTATTTTGACTGCTCCTGGTGTAAATACGAAAGAAGCTTCTGCAATGTACAAATTTTTGGAGTCCAAGGGAGCGTACCCCGGTTACGTCGGATTAAGTTTAGGAGATCTGGATGGGTTGGATATCACTGATACTTATATGACTACAGCTTCTGTTCTTTGGGATGCGGTTTATGTTCCTGGTGGTCAACAGATGATTAAGAAGATGACCGAACGTAGTTCATTCTTTCCTTATGAAGAACCCAAGATGTTTGTGTTGGATTCGTTTAGACATGGTAAACCTATTGCTGCGTCTGGAGAAGGTGCTCAATTGTTAAAGCATGCTGACGTTGATACGCCTACTGGCTCAGATAAAGAGTTACATGGTGTCGTTGTGGCAGATAGCGAACAAGATGTTGAAACTGCGTTTGAAAAAGCACTTTTACAACAAAGGTTCTGGGCTCGATTGCCTTTGGATGAACCTATTTAAAAATATGTAATAAAAACCTTTTTATTACTTGTATATTTGTTTTAAAAAAAGAGAGAAGAGTTTTAAATAAATACTTCTTTTTAGGAGACTTTATATTATTACTTATGAAACGTGTAGAAAGTGTGGTGCAAACAGAAAAAATACTTTTTTTTTATTGGCTTAAAATTTGAACTACAAATGTAAGGGGGAGGGGTCTTTTCTTTTCTTTCTTTTTTTAACAGAAAACCAAAATGTCATTCCTTACACGTCTTTCTGGATCTATTCGACCTCTTGCCTTCACTGCCTCTAGATACTATACTAGTGGTGCAGCTGTATCAGGTATATAAACGATAAACGGGGGGTTTTTTTTTTACAGCAGCACAATTTTTTTGTTGACGCACAACTTTGTAGAACCTTTGTTGGCTAGACTCAAGAACGATCGCAAGACATTTATGAAGGCAAAGAAACAACCCGACTTGAATGTTGTCAAGGGACTGTTGAGTGATTTATTATACTATACCAAGAGTGCTAACTTTGTTGAAGGAACACCTGAGGAAGAAGCTTTGATGTCCGTTCTTCAAAAGGCTATTAAGCGTCGTCAGGATTCAGTCAGTCAGTTCCAAGCTGGTGGTAGACCCGAATTAGCTCAACAAGAGGCCGAGGAATTAAAAGTACTTGAATCTTATTTGCCTGAACAAATGTCAAGTGAAAATATTGAGGTTGAGTTAAAGAAGTTGATTGAGGAAATCGGTGCTACCAGCGGTAAAGATATGGGTAAAGTTATGAAAGCTTGGAAATACGATTCTGCTACTGCTGATCGTAAAACTGTTAGTGAAATTGTAAAGAAGTTGTTGAATTAATAAGTATTTTTTGCCCAGAGAATAAAAAAAGTGGTTACCTTGTTGTCAAATCATTAATTTGAACCAATCAAAAAAAAACTGCCAAGTTTTTTTTAAGTATTTATTTATTTATTTTGCATAAAAACACTTGGCCCCTTCTTCTTCTTTTTCTTATATAACAAAATAATAATAATAATGGGTGGAGGACCTCTTTATCAAAATAATAATATACCTGGACCTAGTTATCCGTATACTGAAGTACCTGAACAACAACAAGCTTCTTCGTATGAACAACAGCAACAGCAGCAGCAGCAACAGCAACAACAGTTACAGCAACAGCAATACTTGGCGGAACAAAGTAGAAAGAGAAAAGAGTATCAACGAAGAGTAATAAAATTGAAAAAAAAATTGATTTTTACAGTAGTGACTTTTTTTTAAAAACTAATTCCCCTTTTATTGTAGTCGAATTACAATCCTTTTCTTAATCAACAATCTAGTTGGACATCTCAACCTTCTTCTTCTTTTGCACCAGTGTATCCCAGTTATGATCCAACTGAATTTCAAGTTGACCCAGTTCCGTTAAGTGCGCCTGTATTACCACCTGTACCTGCAGCGTATCGAACACCATCAACTGTGTTTATCAGCAGTCCACCACCACCACCGCCCGTATTTATCAGACCTGAGCATCCAACTGTGTTTAGCAGACCTGCTGAACCGGAGAACGAGCCTATACCAACAAATAAAAACCCTATGCGTTTGATTTATACTAAATCCGGTTTTTATTTGAGGTCAACTAACCCCATGGTGAGCCAAAGCATACATGGCTTTTTGGCTATATTTTCTAAATCGATGGAAAATGTTGATATATGTATAGGGTGGATACCGGAATACTTGATTGAACCGCATGATATAGCCAAGTTTATTGAACTGGATGGTACGTTAGCATCAGACCACGGGTTCCCCAAGATTGATTTAAATATGGGACAAGCAGAGACAATGACAATTAGTTTAAAGAACACACATTCGCTTTATGTCTGCCCACCTTCAACGGCAGGACAAGGTTCAATTGTCATCACCTCTAAGTCTGGGGATATGATGAAACCCGTTTGGTATTCTGCTACTAGTATGGGTAATACAGGTGATTTACAAGCAGATTTAAATAGTTGGCCTGGATATGATATTATTGACATCATTAACGCTTTTTGCCCTTTACAAAGGTACTTAATATTTATTTATATATATTGGGTTGGTTAGTATTAAAATATTTTTTATTTATAGTTCGGCTGAAACACAATTTGTTCATCTGGTTGGAAAACCCACTATTGCTAGTACTAGTAGTACTACTAATACTTCACCAACACCAATGTCGGCTTCAATATCACAATCAAGTAGTGACCCCATTGTAAAAGCAGTTGAGAGTGCTAGATGGAGTTTACTGGAACGGCTATCCAAGATTACACAATATTCTCGAGACACGGCAGCACAAGTGTTTTCACAAGCGTTTCAAACAAATAAAACTGTTCGTAATACAGTCAATGAATATCAAATGGCTTCACAGTACTTGCAAAGATGGGGCACACATGCCAACCCTGAAAACGAGTATTATCTCATGGATGATACAGACGGGTTACTGTACGGTATGCCTGAAATTAGCGGACCGACACCTATTCATACAAGAAGAGAACCTGTTTCGCCCGAGGAATGGATCGCGCTGTTTGATAACGACGGAAGACTCTCTGTTTCTACAGACGTTGTTAAACACTTGGTGTTCCAAAGTGGACTTGATTCAGATATTCGTATCGAGGCATGGAAGTTCCTGCTGGGAGTGTACCCCTGGAAATCTACGTTTGATGAACGAGAGGCGATTCGGCGCAGTAGAGCCGAAGCGTACTACAGCATCAAGGCGAAATGGTTTGATAATATGGAGATTCGAAACTCAAAAGAGTTTAAAGATGAAAAGCATCGTATTGATAAAGATGTGCATCGTACAGATCGATCACAAGAAGCGTTTGTGGGAGAAGACTTGCCGAACCCAGATCTTGATATGTGTGTAGGAACCAATGCTAATTTAGAAATCATGAAGGATATCCTGGTGACGTATAATTATCATAATACAGATTTAGGGTACGTGCAGGGTATGTCAGATCTTCTGGCACCGCTGTTTGTAGCGATGGGAGATGAAGCGATGGCGTTCTGGGTGTTTAGTCTGTTTATGGAGAGAATGCAGTCGAACTTTTATATTGATCAGTCTGGTATGCACGGTCAGTTGAAGACGCTGGATGGGTTAATACGATTTATGGACCCCGTGTTGTATAAACGGTTAGAGGAAACAGAGACGTCGAATTTGTTCTTTTGCTTTCGGTGGTTGCTAGTGTGGTTCAAAAGAGAATTTGAGTGGGAAGATGTCATTCGGCTTTGGGAGGTGCTTTGGACGGATCATTTGAGTGATAAAATGGTCTTGTTTATTGCGCTAGCTGTAATTGATGCACATCGAGATGTTATCTTGAAAGAATTGAATCAATTTGACGAGATACTCAAGGTATCTTTCTCTTTTGTTTTTTGTTTTTTACAGTCTATTTAACATCTTTTTTTGTAGTATATCAATGATTTAACTGGTAATATTCCGTTGGAACCTACGTTGCAACGAGCAGAGGTTTTATTCTACCAATTTGAAAGTAAAATTCGAGCAATGCAGCACAAAAAGTCCTTGTTGGAAGACCAGTTACAGATTCGGTCTGTTTGGAATAGCAGTGAAAGAGTATTAATACAAGAACGTATTGAGAAGTTACAAATTCCAGATAAACTATTGTCATTGTTAAAAACGAAATAAAAATTACACGTGATTGCGCGGGTCTTTATATAATGTGTGTTTGCTTGTAATTTTTTTTTACTTTTAGTTTTTTTTTTGTTCATTTGATTATACATTTTATACAATGCAAAGTAGTGATGCAGAGCAAAACGATACAACTAATTTGTACAAGACTTTAAACTTGACAAAGAGTGCAACGCAAGACGAAATTAAAAAGGTTATTTTCATTGCTTGTATCGATTTTTGTCTTGGCATAAAAAAAAATAACTTTTTTTTGCAAAGTGTAGGCTTACAGAAAGTTAGCACTGAGATATCACCCTGATAAAAACCCCAATTGTGAAGACCAGGTAAAAAAAAAATTAGGATTTATATGTGTAAGTTTTACTTATAAGAGGTAACCCTTTTTTTGTTTCCTTAGTTTAGAACTGTCAATCATGCTTACGAGGTAAAAACCAGCATAAAAAGGGATAAGGAAGAAGCTAGTTTTATAACCTTATATAGTATAGATTCTTTCAGACCCACAAAAGCGACGAATTTATGATCGGTACGGATCTGTTGGATTAAATATGGCAGATACGATGGGAGGAGCGATGTTTTTAGATCCAGAGGTAGAAGCGATGGTATTGGCGTTCTTTTGCTTGTTATCAGTTATACTGATTTCTTTATTGATCTGGTTAATATTTATTTGTTTACGAGTGGATGGGTCTGTTCGTTGGCCTTGGTCAGTTGTGTTTATACCGCTTTGGATTGTGGATGGGTTTGTATTATGGGCTACTATTTATCGTATGAAGAATTATGACGCAGCAAAGAACGAAGAATTGAATCGTACACAACAACAACAACAACAAGAAGAAGACGAAGACAACAATACGGATGAACATGATGGGTTATTAGGTGGAAGCACATCTACTACGTCTAAATTACAACATCGATATAACCAATTTATACCTTTTATTCAATGTTGCTTGGTACTTGTGTTCCAAGTGTTGGTTGTGTTGTGTTTAGATGACCACTTTGAGGGTAATATCGGTTATGTGTTTATACCGTTTTACTTGTATCAAGTTATCAATACAGTCAAGAACGGTAAAAAGGGGTGGTCAACACGCGCAGTTATTTTTGTGCAAATGACGTTTATTTTGTTACAATTGGAGTATATTAGAAAAGGATATTCTTGGTTCATAGTGTTTATTCCGTTGTATTGTTTGGGCTTGTTTAATTTCTTCAAGTTGTACCAAATGTATAAAAAGTTTGCGGGTCATTTACAGGGACCGGAGGCTAAGCAAGGAAAGATGTTGGTCATGGTGTGTTCAGTTATTTATTCGTTATTAGCTGTCTTGTTTTATACTGTGTTGGGTTTAATAGCTAGAAGATTAGATGGGTCATCTAGTATTAAATTAAGTGTCATTCTTATACCTGTATTTATTATTTTGGTAAAGTACACTCTCCCCTTTTGTTGTTGTTCTTGTATACTAACACATATATATAGAGCGTGTTATTGTGCTGTACTGGATGCTGTTTTCCTTGTATGCTTATGGCTTCTTCTTTACCTATGGACGATAATGAAGATTCTTCCGAGCCATTGCAGCCACAACAAGTGGTAAATGCAAACAGAAGAATTACGGAATAAAAAAAAAATCTTGGCGATCACTTATATTAAATTAAAAATAGTAGTATGCTTATTTTGGTGCTACATAAATCCTTATTTTTGCAGTTCTTTATTTAACAACTTTTTGTTTTTTTTTTGCTTGGTGCACAAAATGTCTGTGTATATACGGAAAATAGGGTCAAGTATATCCCCTTGAAAAAAGGAGGCTGTATTTATCCGCTCCCTCTTTTTATAGTACTTGAAACCTTGTCAAAAAAAAATGCTACTGCTATTCGCACGCACACACACTCTCAAAAAGATTAAATAGGTAAACGCGTACGTAAAGGTCTAAGCCCCTTCTTTGAAATAGACGATCGGAAAGCCATCATTGTAATAGTATGATTGAGCTTAATTTTTACTGTAAGAATAAGGAAAGAATAGATACGTATTTAATAATAGATTTTACAATTAAAAAAAGAAGAACAATAAAACGGCCTTCCCTCATCTTGGCACACATAAATTACTACTAACTACACTTTAATTTGGGCTGAGGCTGATGTTTTCCTCTTCCGCTCACTCTTCTCATTATTCTATTCCAGCTTCACATAAAAACCTTTAAAAGTGGGGCAACTCTTTCTTCCCCCTTTTTTCCACCTGTTTTTTTTTTATTAATATTATTTTGAGTATGAAACTTGACGCCTTTCAAAAACGTTTAGCGTTATCATACTTGTACGATTGGCTGCTTGTAGTTATTATGACAGTAGCGTTCTTTGCTATTGATCAAATCCCACCGTTTCATAGAATGTTTTCACTAGAGGATAAATCCATCATGTTTCCTTATGCTGAAAAAGAAACTATACCAGTCTGGTTATTAATGGTATTATTATTAACACAATCATATTAAGAAAAGATAATTAATAGCAACAAAACTCAGATTATTGTTTTATTGGTACCAATTATTATTATTGGGTTTATTTCAATGAGTGGGTATGGGTATAAGAGAAGTCTTCATGATTTCCACAGTGGTGTACTTGGTACGTTGTTTCTCCTTTTAACTTTTCTCTCCTGAACGTACATATATATATATATTATTATCCCTTTCTAATTATTCTCCTGATTTTATGTGTAAAAATAGGCCTCTGTTTAGGTTTAGCCATGACAATTATGTTGACAGATGTAATCAAGGTAAAAAAAAAAAAAAGCAGTAAAAAGAAAAAGACACTCGATGTTGACGCTGTATTAAAATATAGGTTACAGCTGGTAGACCGAGACCTGATATGCTGTCACGTTGTCAACCACCTGCTGATAGCGTAGATCCAGTATTTGGATTATCTAGTGTAGCAATTTGTACGACAGATATTAATTCTCATATTATGATTGATGGATTCAAGAGTTTTCCCAGCGGTCACTCATCTTGTAAGCGAATAAATCATTTTTTAAAAGAAAAGCAGTTACTAACAAAGTATATAACAGTCTCGTTTGCTGGTTTAATGTACTTGGCGTTTTATATTGCAGGCAAAATGAAAATGTTTGATCAAAAGGGAGTAAGTATATAGTGGTATTATTAGTTTTATTAATCTTTATTTATTAACGTATTATATTGTAGCACACGTATAAAGGATTTTTATTTGCGTTCCCAATTATTGGAGCATTATTAGTCGCTATTTCACGTACAGAAGATTACCGTCACCATTGGCACGATGTTACGATTGGAGCATTACTAGGTACATTTTGCTCCTACTTTTCTTACAGACAATATTACCCTGGATTATCGCAAGATGCTTGTCGCGATCCCTTTTTGAACAGAGTCGCACACTGTCGTAAAGGGTTTGATGTGGAATCTAGTGGTACAAACGACACAAGCTATGTAAACGATCATACGCAACCCAAAAATTATCAGTTGGATGATCAGGACAGTGATGATTTATCGGGTAGTAGTCAGCAACATATTTTAGATGGCAATAACAGTCGTATACCACTTGTAGGAAGAAATTAGTTAGTAAAAAGATCATCCCATTCTTTTAGTAGTTTAATTTTTTCAGTTGAAAGTGGTTCAAGCTGAAATATACAAATAAATGTCAGTGAAAAAGTAAGGTGTTATCCAATCTACTACTATACAGTGGCTCCACCCCCAATATTCGCTTTCCAATAAATTAAATTTGCTTTGGTTTCCAACCAAAGTTCGTTTTGGTAATAATTCACATTTCGCGTTTGCATCATCCAAAGTTCGCTTTGGTACCATCAAAGTTTGCTTTTGTTTTGTTATTTTTTGCTTATGCTAAGTGTCGCTTAACGATTACATATTCATTAGCAAGAGGGCTTCATTTATGTGTTGCATGTTTGAAATTGATAGGGAACAGTCAATGTTTTGATAAAGATCCAACTTTTTGTTGTCGTAGTAACAATTTTTGCACAGAAGTAAGTTCTTTCAATCGGTGTTAAATAATATTCATTATTACACCAAGGCATTTTTGATCTCGTAAACTGTAACCAGAAAAAATTAATTTTTAAGAGATAGTTCGTCAAACACTATTATCTGATCGGAT